>CAUJRU010000774.1:0-322601 GCA_963277665.1 Viscum album
TTTTATACATTCAAGGAATGGATTTTCTAGGTTCAGAATAATGTCTAATCCCTATTTCTCGATTTTATGTGATGATGGAGGTTTACATTATTCTCATATTTTGGTGATTTTTGATTTTTGAATAGGCAATTGAAGGTGATGTTAGAAAAATAAAGAGCTTTATTAATGATCATTTTATTTAGTATTTGGATGTACATATCAATTTGAATATTATTTGTTCATTGTTAGTTATGGATTCATGTATCATTTATCATGGACAGTTGACACACTGATCACATATATATAAGAATTTGTTATATCTCATTTCTTTTCCCACTATTTTTTATAGGTGGTTTCTTATTATAAGACGGGTTCTATCCACCACCATCGAAGACAATGAGTTCATGATTTGGGTACGGTTTATTATGTTTTTATTCTTTGCCCCAATTTTAATTAGAGATTTTTTGATTTTTGGGTTCCTTATATTTTTGTTGTTTGTTTTGGATTTCATTGAGGTGGATTCGAGTCGCCGTTGATGAAATCTTACATGTGTATTCATAGGTAGGCATATGCATGTATAAGTTACCCCTTTATATATATTCACTCATGGAAGTATGTATATATATATTGGGGCTAGGTGTGCTTATATATAGATATGATAAATGCTTAGGTGTGTAAGTGTAAAGGGGTATATGCAAGTATAAACATATATCTAAGGACCCCCTTGTGCATATTTGGCCATGAAAAGATGTACATACGGTCTAGGTGTCCTTATATATATGTTAGGTTGAATATGTGTGCAAGCGAAAAAAAGGATGATTTGAGTTGTCATCGTCAAATACAAACGCACCTTGAGGTTGAGGTAAGGTCCCTCTCCTAGCCTATTTAATTCAAGAATGTTTTAAATTGCATTTAGTTTCCTTCTTAATTATACATGTTTATATTAAATTGCAATTCTTGAATAATTGTTAGTTAGGATAATTGTTTCGTTTGATAAATAAGTTATGGTTTTGTAATAAAACCCCTCCAACGGAGTTGCGTTGTCTACAAAAAGTCACAATGGTATACCTTGCTTAACATTATTGCATTGATGTTTTCCTTATACTTGATGTCATTGTTAGTCATAAAGCACACATCGTACTTGACCCTTTTTATATCCCTGTAGGGGTTTCCCTCTTTTTATTAAAACGTTTGTATGAACCAAGACACTATTTAAGTGCTATTAGACTTTTACGATGGGTCCCATGTTGTGTGACCATGTCACATGGCATGTGATATTTAAATCCAACCAAAAGCCCAGTTCCACAGCCTAGGGGTCCCACAGTACCAGTAATTCCAGATTATATGTTATGTAACCTATGATTTTCCTGATCCCATGGGTATTCCTACACATTGCTAGATCTCCAAACCTCACCGAATTAGGTATATCAGGGGTCATCCAATCCTGTAGTCATCACAGATTAGCATTCATTTCTTTAAATCTTCTGAGAAAACATCCTCTCATGCCATCCATATCATCCTATTTGAAACTAAGTGGAACAAATACTCCAATTCCATTCTAATACACATCCAAAATCCATGATAAAAATGACACAAATTGCCCTTTTGGAAAACAAGGTCAAGGAAGGCACTGATTACCCAGTGGAAAACCACCAACCGACCGATGGCCACAAATTTTTTGGTTCCAACCTTCAACCATCCAATAGTTAGTCTAGAGCCAACCCTCCGCCACTATCACTATTAATATGTTCATGGTGCTTTATAATAGCTAACTAGTGGCCCCATCTACTAATTTTTAGGAACACCACATACTTCTTCCCGCCCTTACTAAATCCATCCACCTGAAACATAAAATTTCAATTAACCCAAAAAAGAAATCCATAGTCATTACAAACTATCCACTATAAGACTTCTCTTCCATGAGAAACATTACTAAGCATCACTGGTGACTTGAGGTTTCAGGGGTTTGGAGCTACCTTTGGGCCTACTTCTTCCCTTTATAGTTTCCCATCCTTCACCTTATCTATTATTCGCTACCTTGAAGTCTCATTTACTTCTACATATTTTTTCCTAGTGTTTGACATGCATCAATTTTGAAATCACTTCATTCAAGATCGATCACTAGTATTCAGGTTAACCAGAATGTTTCAGTATTTTTCCAATTTTTTCTAGAAATCGAACATTATTCCCTCAAATTTTTTAATTCTTTACTTCCCTAATAGAAGAATTGATCCACCATAGGTGTACTGAACTGAGTTCTCATTGATTCTTTCTCAGGTTGCATGAAGTGGTGGATATGGATTTGTCTTTGTCCAAATATTCATGTTCTTTCAACTGTTAACCATGTTTCCTCTATGAGTGGAAACTAATTTTTTACTATAGGAGAGACTCTCTGTTTTCATCCCAATGGATTTAGATTATCAGATTACATCTGCCTTTTTAAAATCCTTCTTTTATCAATATTTGCAGAAACATTCATGGAAATATTTTTGGTCGATCAGAAGATGCTTAAAGGGAAACATCTCATTCATTATTTTTTGTTTGTAGAGCTTGAACTGTCTAAGAAACATCTAAAGTTTATTTGGTTCTCTGTAGAAAAACAGTTCAATGTAAAATACACATTGTCTAGGAAACAGAGGAAATCCCATAGTGAACTGCTAGAGTCTCGTTCCAAATGTATATTCAAGGATTAATATAGCACTCATATTGATGGGGAAAATGTGTTTTCTTCTTCTATAGCTAGTGAGTCACTAGATACCAAGGGCCCTTTGACATAATAATACATTCAAGGATCTAAATGATTAGTATCATTGGAAAATTAGGTTCATAAAACACTTTTACATAACACAAAAACATTATTTAGCAACTGGGAATGGACTGAGGGGGGAAAGGTGGGCTGTGCAGGCTAGGGGGATGGGTGGAGGGGGCAAGGTGGAGGGGGGAAGGGGGCAGGGGGGCATGGGGCAGGGGGTAGGGGAGGGTGGAGTGGGGCAGCAGGTGGGGTTGGGGGTACAGGGGGGTGCATGGGGTAGGGGGAGGGTGGAGGGGGGCAGCAGGTGTGGGTGGGGGTACAGGGGGTGCAGGGGGTGCTGTGAAGGCTAGGGGGCTGGGTGGAGGGGGGCATGGGGAAAGGGGCAGGGTGCATGGTGGAGGGGTGTAGGGGGAAGGGTGGGGGGGGGGGGGCGGCCGGGGCAGGGGGAAGGAGGCAGGGGGTAGGGGGAGGGTGGATGGGGGTAAGGGCAGCAGGCAGGGTGTAGGGTGGAGGGGTGCAGGGGGGCATGGGTGTAGGGGGGGTAGGGGGCAGGTTGGAGGGGGTAGGGGGAAAGGCAGGTTGCAAGGGGTGGGTTTCAGGGGGGCAGGGGGAGGTTGGAGGGGGGAAGGGGGTAGGGGGAGGGGGGAGGGTGGAGGGGTGCAGCTGTGGACAGTTTAACAACAGCTCCTGTTCCAGGTTTGAACCTAAAAATTCTTTTCCCTTTTCTTTTCTTTTATTTCTTATAGTTATTTTACTATTTACTAACATTTTTATTCTGTTTTCTGGGCATGAAAAAATCTGGACATCACCTCATGCACCTGTTGAAGATTGAATCATACTGTTGTTGGAAGCATAAAAAAACATCCAGGTTCATGTTTTTACTTTGTTTTCAATGTTTTTTATGTTTTCCACCTTCTTCTTTAAATTTTATGTGAGACATTGCCCATTTAATTTGAAGATTTCTGTAAACTAAATTTAATGTGTGAAGGTGCGTATACCCAGTGGGGTAGCAACAACTTTTAGTTAGAAAACTCCAACACGCCGCGGTTACGCCGCGGTAATGCCATGATTTGGCCCTGCTCTGGCCACATCCAGCCCACACCATCCCCCTTCCACCCTCATTTCATCCCGCTTCCACCAGCATTCCAGCCCGCAACAGCCCCCCCTTCCACCTTCGAATCTGCCCGCACCATCCCGCCAACACTTGAAACCATCCCTCTTCCACCCACATTCTAGCCCTCTCCCGCTCCCTTCTCTCTTGGCTGGAAGATGCTGCCCCGCGGATGTCGCTGAACAGGGCCAACACAACGCGGTCACACCGTGGTCATGCCGCTGTCACGCCCCAGTCACGACGCTGTCACGCCACTGTCACGCCGTGATTTGGCCCAGCTTTGGCCACATCCATCCCACACCAACCCCCTTCAACCTTCATTTCATCCCACTTCCACCAGCATTCCAGCCCACAACAGCCCCCCCTGCCACCTTCAGAATCAGCCTGCACCATCTCCCCAACACTTGCAACCAGCCCCCTTCCACCAGCATTCCAGCCTCCTCCCACTCCCTTCGCTCCTGGCTAGAAGATGCTGCCATGCAGATGTCGCTGGACCTGGCCAACATGTCGCGGTCATGCCATCGTCACGCCGTGGTCACGCCGCTGTCACGCCGTGGTCACTCCGCATTAATGCCATGATTTGGCCCTGCTCCAGCCACATCCATCCCACATCCATCCCCCTTCCACCTTCATTTCATCCCGCTTCCACCAGCATTCTAGCCCGCAACAGCCCCCCCCCCCTGCCACCTTTGAATCAGCCTGCACCATCCCCCCGGCACTTGCAATCATCCCCCTTCGACCAGTATTCTACCCTCCTCCCACTCCCTTCGCTCTTGGTCGGAAGATGCTGCCCCGTGAATGTCGATGGACCGAGGGGTCCGCAGGGAAGGGGGGAGGGTGAAGGTGGGGTGTCCTGGAGGGGATGTCTAGGGAAGGTGTACAAGGGTTTTCTGGGGGGGTTCTGCAGGGAAGGGTGCAGGTGGGGTGTCCAAGTGTTGTCCGAGGTGCCAGGGGATCTGCAGGGCAGGGGGAGGGTGGAAGGTGGGGTGTCCAAGGGCTGTCCAAGGGCTGTCCGTGGATGTAAGTTTATTCCTGAACCATATAAATTTGTGTGTCCCATGTCTATTTTTTTCTTTCTTCATTCTTCTTCCGTTTCTCATTTCTATCATTGCGCCTCCCAACAATTCCGCACCAATTGAATCCTAAATCCCTTTCCCATTCCCTCTCATTCTTTTTATGCAACCATCAAAAAGTTTGTCATCATACCAAACAGAGCCAAGGAGTCGGATAAGCTTGGTTACCCATCCTCAATAAAAGGTTTACATTTAATCTCGGAAGGCTCACATAGGATCCGTTACTGCTTACATCACGTATCACATAAGATAAGTGCTTCTATAAAAGTGGTTCCAGATTTATTATTGAAATTTTTTATTTTGACACTTATTTGAGTGGTTTTTTTCTCGAATTGGAAGTGTAAATGTTTTTTAGAAACAGAAAACCACTAATTTTTTCAAACTATTTATCATAAGTCGTTAGGACTCTGGCCTAACATGTAGTCACACATCAAAACTAAGTAGAAGTAAATGAACAACAAATCAACATGTTTTATTTTTGTAGGAGTAAGCATAATTATAGAGACACCATATCATATATGGCCGCATCGCTCTTTGAAATGTGCTGGTAAACCCTTCTCTCAGAACCCAGTGTTGGATCACTTCACTAAAAATCATTGCCAGTCCATATCGTCATCCTACTAATGTCAGAAAATTGAAAATATTATTCATACCCACCAAAAAGTTGAGCAACATTACTTATTGCTAAAGATACATATTCAGTTGCATCTATATTGGCCAAAACCAGGAGCAACTTTGTTTTCGAAATCACCTCCTGACCATTATTCCAAGAAATCATGCCACCCTTTGCTATCAAGAGGCTAGCAACAGTACGCATAACACTTTATATATATTGAGGCATAATGATCCAGAGCATAATTACTTCTTATATATTCTCTCTATCCCCTTACTCACCCCCTCCCCACTACAACTTATATAACGATCCTCCAGCCTCACATGTGGTTCCAGGACCTTCCCCCCTAGTAGACACCCTAAAAGACCCTTTTACCCCTTATTTCCCCACCACACCCAGACTTGGTATCTGTAACATTCTTTCACGCCACCAGTATGCTTGGTCAGAACATTGCTCTTAGATCTCAGTTTTATGAGGAAGGGAATGGGTTGCCATTGTTTTTTGAAATTATAGTTTCTTGCTCACATACTACATTATTTTTATACATCATGCTAAATCTACTACGTATCAAATATTCCCTTGTTTTATTGAAGGGATTTCAGCAACAACCATATTGGTGGAAGCATTCCATCTATCTTTCCAATTACACTGCAACAACTGTATGTTTTATGATAATGTAAAAATAATAATTGTTTCTTCTATTTTATTTAATTTTTTAATTTCTAAGCATTGGTACTGTACTGAGATATGCACCTCCTGACATATAATCCATGCGAGTTCTCCATTGGTAGCTTTCTTCTTGATAATTGGTTCACTGGAAGCATCCCAATATCTCACTCTTCTCTAACTCAGCTATCGTCCATGTAATTTTTTTCTTTTATGTATTGGAATTGTAAATGAACCAGAGCTGCTTATGTTTTTGTTACAATATTTACATGAGATTTAGTTCTTTTTGTTTTTCAGGTATGTTAATTCTAATTCTCTGACCAGAGATATACCAGATGCTTTTGTAGATCTAAAGGGTTTAATAAATTTGTGATGTCCTTTTATGTACTCTTAAATTTTTTTGTCTCTCATCAATGAATTTCTATTTTTTAGTGAAAACTCCAAACTTATACAGAGATTTATCAACCATCAATTTGATCGGGCAACTGACTTCTTCATAGGAGAGTTTTTCATCCCTTACCACCCTGTGAGCATATTCCATTGTGCTAGTTTTTCATTAAAACTATCTTTATATGATAAATAACCATTCTTCTTCACAGACGGCTGCAGGTCAATCAGCTTTCTAGGACCCTTGATGTCTTGCAAGATCTCCCTTTGATGGATTTGTATGTTTCTCTACCTCTTTTCACACTATATCACATGATCTTTCATTTATCGGATGTTTTGTTTTTGTGGGGAATTGTTATGAAAAAATGGACCTTCTGCTGTTTTTTTGAGTAGGAAAGTAGAGAACATCCTATTTTATGGACCTATTCCTGACAAGCTGTGAAGCATTCCAAATTTCAAGTAAGAGCTATGTGACCTTTAGTTCGTTCATAGGTTCAAGTACCTACTTGTTTCCTTATTTTTCATCCATGTATCTTATAATCGGCCACGATACTTCTATGAGAAAATACCGCAATATTTTTAGGGGATATTTGGTCAAATGTCAGGTAATTTTAGATTTCTGTTGGGAAATTAATTTTTTTAAAATAAAATTTTCATAGTTGGTTGATTTACTTTCCCTTGCATCAAGCCACCAAGGATAATTTAGGGTGGAAAGTGATTATTTTGGAAATTATTTTGGGGATTTGATTTTTATACCTATTTTATTCTATCATAATATTTCTTTTGGGAATTAATAATTATTTTTTCCTTAATTTTAAAAAATATAATAGAATTAAATAGAAACAAATTAAATTAATTGGCATTGTGTGAAATTATAAAATAAAATAAAATGTAACATATTAAATTTCATATAAACAAGTTGAATTATGTTAAATTAATTATTTATTTCATAAATAAAATTATACATCAAATACATAGATATATATAATTTTAAATTTTCTCACTATGATATAAAAGGCCAGTATGGTAAATTTATCATTAGGCAACCTTAGATTTCTTTAATCAAATGAAAAAATCAAACATTATATATAGATCCTGTGATATCTCTCTCAAGGTTTCGAGTTTGAGTCTCGAGGGAGGTGGGCATTCCAAATCTGGGTAATGGCATGTATTTTAGCATCCTGGTGACAGATGATCCCATTCTGGAGTATGGTGATAAATGACACCCTTGCCTGCCAAGCTAGGGACTGGTTCATTCTAGAGAAACAAATTTTGGGGACGTATGGACTCTCACTAGAATGGTTCCTACATTGTTTTTATAATTAAATCAAACATAGAAATTTATTTTTATCATTAATTTCCAGGGAGAAATGATTTTAAGGGAAAATGATGTTGAAAAATCCTGTATAATTTTTTTAGATATTTAAAATATATACGCATATATATATATATACATATATATATTATCAATATTCACGACCATTGTCATAATGTCACCAATGAAGTTTAGTAGAAAACTGGAGTTGTGATTTCATGATAATAGGAGCGAAACACGGGAAAGATTTCTGAATGATTATTCAAAAAATATACCAAAGTCATGTGAAAAATCATCAATTAAAGTAAAAAAAATTGATAGACTAGATTAGATAGACTCAGACTGGGTTCAGAATGAACCAAATGAAAAGGAGTGGATGCATGGGGGGTTGCACGGGGTACATAGGTGACCCGATGATGCTTTGCATAATGACAAGACTCACAGTTAAATGGAGGAAGGGTACCCAAGCCTCGAAAAAGTTTCTGAAGAAGGAGGGCTGGTGGATGAACAAAGTGGTAATGAAGTTGGAGGGCATGAGCAGAAGTGGCAGGACATGTGAGAATGTGGGCTGAGTCAAGCACATACACCCCACCTTGAAGTCGTCCACTACCAAACACCCTAGTCGTCGAATGCTCCTAAAATATAACTGAAACAGGTTAGAAGATGGCCTAACACTATAAGTCATCTATAATTTTAATAATGTATAATAAATTAAAGGGATAATTGGGAACAATGACAATAACGAATAGTGTTAAGACAGATGTAATTGAGAAACTTGTTGGATTGGTGTTTCCCGATGCAGTTGGTCCGAATGCTTGTGACCACTGTAGCAGAGCTGATCGACCGACATCGACAAGCATTGTAGCGGTGCGGACTTCGGGGTCAACTTCACTATAGCACTTTTGAAAAAGTTGGTTGCCGATCACTATAGCAGTGCAGACATACTATTTGGAACAGTGGACCATCTTCTTCATATGTAGCCCATTTCGGGCAAGGGTTTACTAATTAAAATCCTATGTATTTTGTTTTGTGCTCCTGATATATTGAATTCTACCTCTCCTGTGTACATAGGGATTTTTCTCAAACCACGTAAATTGATGTGTCCTCTTTCTTTTCTTTCTTTCATTTTTTATCATTTCTGTCATTGTGTCTCCTGACGATTCCGCAACAGTGAGGAGAGGGCAGGGGGGTGCACGGTGTAGGGGGGTGAGGGGTGGGGTGTAAGGTGCTGGGGGGTGGGGGTGGGGCAGAGAAGGTGTGTAGGAGAAAAGGGTGGGGGGTGCTGGTGCTGGGTGGGGAGGGGGGCTGTCTAGGGGGAGGGGGTGTGCAGTGAGGAGGGGGTGGGGTGAAAGGTGCAGGGGGTGGGGCAGGGAATGTGTGCAGGAGTAGGGGGTGGGGGTGTTGGTGTAGGGTGGGGGAGATGTGGGTGGGGGGAGGGGGAGTTGGTAGTGTCCTCCCAACAGCGAGCACAGTTCACCATGATGGTTTTTTTATTATATAGTGAAAAGGCCTATAGCCACAGTTTCCAACTGTGGATAAAGCCGTATAGCCACGGTTCAAACTGTGGCTATAGGGATTTATCCACGGTTCCAACCATGGCTATAGGGCTTTATCCACAGTTCAAACTCGGGCTATAGGGCTTTAGCCACGGTTCATAGTGTCGTGGCCTTTATTGGCGTGGCTATAGGGTTGACCTTATAGCCACAATTTTCAAACTGTGGCTATAGGGATATAGCTACGGTTGGAGCCATGGCTTTAGGGATATAGAAACAGTTCGAACCGTGGCTATAGGTATATAGCCACGGTTTGAAACCATGGATATAGGCTCTGACCTATAGCCATGCCAATACCTGCCACGGTTCGTGAAACCGTTTCTATAACCTATAACCACGGTTTTTGAGCCTATAGCCACGGTTTAGAACTGTGGTTATAGCCTAAATTTTTAGTAGTGTTTTTTCTTCTTGGTTTGGTAAGATAGTAATAAAAATTTTAGTATGTATTGATAACATGTTATTAACTTTTTTCTCAATTTATGAAAACATTTTATTAAATATTTTTTTATTATAATATTTTGATTCCTCTATATTTCCAATCATGGAAAAATGACTAGGTTAAATAACTGATAACTCTTTAAATCCTTAATCTCCTTTCATAATAATATCAACATTAATAAAGTTCATTTCTTATGTCTATATTAAAATTTTAACATTCCATAACTTATGTGTAAGAACACTGAACCTAGTTGATTTTTGTCGGTTCCATAATTAATTACATTGGTATAATTAAAAAGTAATTCTCATCCCAAAGGACCAAATAGTTTAGTATTTTTAGAAGCTATATTACATACATAATCTTTAAATTACATCTGAAAATTAAAAACAACATAGAAACATCTTCTTAAACATCCATAGCTTCTAGATTATCTCTAATATCCATTAACAATATACAACTTTTCATCCTAGGTAAAAATAAAACATAAGAAAGGGGTCATCTACAATGCTTAGTAAGGGAAATTGGTTCAACATAAGATAATATAAACATTAATCCACGGTGAATGACTAAAAACACATTCCATTAGAACATAATATTAATCATAACATAGAAAGACGAAAATATAAATAAAAAACGCCATATAAATAATCACATATGAATGACATAATCATGAATATTCTACCAATAAAATAATGACATGTATTATCAATTACTAATATCATAATGGGGTAATTCATAATTCTAGACATCTGAAATATACCATTGAGGCCTTGTATAAAACATTTGAAAACAAACGGTTAAGGCCTCATCCAAATTCATTTATTTTTTGTCTCATGAGAAATAATGATGAATGAAGGAGCTAGAGTGGTCCTCTCCCATCACATGATAAGTCTAATACCATCCCCATATTAAAAGGGTTAAATATAAAAAACATATACATTTTTATTGAAAAAATAGTTTATGAAGCGTGAATACTTTAACCATAAACCATTAATGTTATCAAATAGAAAATCCACTATCAAACTAATAATAAACCCTTTAATGTCATATGGTATATGGTAAAATAATAGATAAGCCTCAATGATGTAAAATATTAAACAATTTATGTTTACATAGAAGAGGATACCATTGGAAAATTCATTGGGAAATTAATCTTTAAAAATTACAAAGTGTCCCATTTAACTTTGAAATATTGAAATCATAATCACTATGATAAAATAACATTAAATAAAATATAGACTAATATTAAAATTACAAGTCTCCTGATTTTATATATAAAAGGGTAGTACATACACCACACATAAGGAATTAGTGGTGAATGAGGCATATATCTCATTGAAGTAAAAGTGAGATGATAAAATCCCTTCTTACTTTTGAAATAAGTGTTCCTTTGGAAAATCATTTTTATTTCTCAAACAATCAGATTAAAAATATCTCTTTCCAATAAAAGATAAGGTATGTATGGCTAAATTATATTTGAGGCAAAAACTATTCCCAACTAAAGTGAAAATATGTAAATATACATTTTATGAAACCTTAGAAATGAGGAACTTCATTGTGATTTAAGATAATATATAAATGAGTATTTAAAACGGAAAAAGTAATGATTTTTTTTATAAAACCATAAATGAAAAATGATTTTTTAATGGAAAAATATATATTTTATTAAAATATTGTTTTATTAAAATATATTGTGGATGGTACTTGAAAATTGGTATGAAATTGGGATATTCCCTTTAATCAAGCTTGCTTAATGGGAAGAATTGAAAAGGGAACCTTATAAAACATAGATTTCCTATAAAATAAATATGAAATGATATTGATACATGATTTTAGAAAATATACACATAATTTATAACAAATATAATAAAATAAGGAAAAATTACATTATGGTAGAAATATTGAAATAATAACAAGAATTAAAAATGGAGGTTCAAGGAGGGTCCCTTTCCACTTTAGAAATAGTCAAGTCATATGCACCAATAAATTAATGATTATAAAATTAGAAATTTAATACCATTAAAATAAATAAGTTCATGATATTATATATCAATGGCATGTCTATATACACCATACATAAGAATCAATGAAGAATAAGGCATATCTCATAGAAGTATGAGTCAGTTGGGAAAACCCTTACCATATGTTCCAAAGTGTTTTACACATGCAATTAATGTCATGGATAATGAATTTAGATTCATTAATAATATAATATAAAACCTATTGAATATTTATATTATTTATTATGATTTTATTATGACCCTTTATGGCCTTTTTGATTATTTATAAGATTAAATTTTGTTGTTTGGGAGTGTTCTAGTCTTTGGTTTTCATGATCAATTTATTTTTATACACATATGGAAAATCATGTGAAAGGAAATTAGTTTTACTAAATTAAAATTAAAATTTATTCAATATATTCAATAATTATAAATTTTTATATAATTAATTTATTTATTTAGGGTTAATATTAATCATTAGATAAGATGTTTGTGATAATATAGTAGATTATTTTGGTGGTTTTTCGGTTATCACAATTTTGTTTTTTTCATTAATTAATTTTATGTCGATATACTAGTTCCAAAACATTAGTTAAGATATTATAAATATATTATAATATTTCTTACCCATAAAAATGTATTTATGACCTTACTTAAAGGTGTAATAGGAAATAAAAAATAAATCATCTAGGAATGTGGTAAATCAACTCCTCTCGAACGATGATTATATCATTAAAATAAAAGGAAATGGAGAAGAGGAATGATGGAAGATTTTCAATTGAAATTATAAAATTATAGTGTATAAAAGATAATATAATTATTATTAATCTTTTTAAATTGTATTTGAGGGAAGGATAAGAAAAGAAAATAAATTTAAAAGAAACTAAAAGAAAAGAAAGAGGATTTTTACCTCTTGAATTCTCCTCCTTGAAACCCACCATATGTGGATTGGTTTTGGTATTTTATTGAAACCAAAGGATCTAGGAAGTGTTGTAGGGGATTTTTAATAGTATTGTGTATAAATTTTATAATACTAAAATTTTTTAAGGTGCAAGGATAGGATGTGGTGGGGGTGGTATTTATAGAGGAGGAGTGGGGTGTTTTTTTAATATTTTATTCGTTTATTTATTATTTTGGATCAAAATTGTAAATAATTTGAGAATTATCACCAAATATATTAAATTAATGCAGGATAGTTCTATAATATCTTATTAAATCATCCATAAATCATATATTACTTAATAAATCCTGTTTTGTCAAATACCATAAATTACTGTATTTCACAATTCATCGAAAATTCAACTATTTTAGAAAAATCTCAAAAAATAAACCAAATTATTTTTTTATATGTATAATTAAAAAATGGAATTCATTTTGTTATGATAATTTTTAAAATATAATAAATTTAATTTTTAAATAAAATCATATTTTATTTGAAAAATAAGAAGTTTTATATTATAACTTGTTTTATAACCCCTTGATAAATTAATTGAGGTCTCATTAAATAAAATAATAACCATAAGGAAAAAATTATTAATTAATGAATCTATTTTATAAAAATAAAATCTTTTAAAATAATATATTAATTATAAAATTGTTAACAAACATTTTATTTCTCAAAAATACCAACACTTAATTTATTGTTTCTAAAACATTTATTTTCTTATTATAAGATATAAATATATCATATTTTCAATTATGATATTCCTAAATTTTGTTAATAATTTCAAAGGTGAAGTTACTATTCTATTGGTTGGATTATTATTCCTATGGGTCATAGGATTATTCAAACTCTCACATTAATATTAATCAAAAATAAACTTTATTAGAAAATTACCAAAAACATAACCAAAGAAAATTTTGATATTACTATTTCCAAAATATTTTTTGTTTTTGGAAATATAATTTATAAAATTCTAATGTTTTAATTTTATAATAAGTTCTCCATTAAAAAGTGATAAATTTCATTTTAGAAAAATATAGCTATTATGCTTAAAATTTGTTTTATTTCCATATTATGCCTATAGAATTTATTAAATTAATTTATAGGAATTTTATTGAATATATATGAAATATAAACTTCATTAATATCATTCACTAATAGTTATTAATTTAATTTATTAATATAAAATGTCATTTTGGGCATTAAAAAGGTTTTTTATAAAATAAATCCTTTGTGTTCAATTTTTTTTCATTTATAGTTAATTGATAACCTATGAATTAATTTTAAAAACATTTGTAATCAATATTTTTGTAATTTACTTAATATAATTCATTCCAACCATTCCCAAAATTTAGGAGATAAAAATAATAATTAAATAGTAATATTTAATCATTTTATAAGATTGTAAACTATCGAAGAAGTTAATTTAAAAAATGGAATACCGTAACATTTTGGGGTTTTGCATTCTCCCATCCTTTAATAAATTAATCCTCACAATTTTTAATTTTTACATTGAAAAAATAGGTTTATTCTTGAAAATTCCATTGTTAGAAACCCACATCGGGAACATTATTATTAAAATAACCTCATAATAAGAGGGAAATTTGAATGTGACGGCCAAAAAAATTGGATATTGAATAGGAAAAAAAATAATATGAAGTGAAAATGAGAATATAAAATAAAAATATAATTATCAAGTTCTAATGGACCCTGATAGAGAATGTGGTCATTATAAAGTCAACGATCACAAAACAATAGACATTTTGATTGGATAAAAGACAATTGATTTCCATGTAATAAAAATAAATGGATTATGTTTTTGTTTCAAAATACATTACCTAGAGTTTAGGAATTAATTTACATTGCAGACTATTAAAATAAGGCATCATACATACTATTCACTTAAAGTTTCATCCACAAACTCATATTTTTTTTCCAAACGATGAATATTTAAGCTGAAAATTTCCTACCAGAAAAATTCAAATCAACATTGAAGGATAAAAAAATATAGTATAACTATATATTCCTCTTGTATTTATACCTAAATAAAAATAGTTATGAGAATATAAGACAATTCCCTAAAATTAATAGATGTATATAAGATGAAAAAAAGATTTCATCTCCAGAATGAAAATGTAAAACTCAATGTTCAAAATAGATCATTTAAAAAATTAAAATAATTACTTGAAAATATTCGAAACTATGACCCCAAGATTAGATTTATTTGTTTATATAGTCTTCAAAATAACATCGATCACTCTTCATTACTTATACCAATAATTTAATTTCCCATTTTATTTAATCTTTAATATATTCTATCCATTTACATAAATAACTTGAATCACCATAAGCCCACAATAAATTCATATTTGACTCCAAAATATAATTCAAAAATTATTCCTAAATATATTTTATTTATAATAACTTTATTGGATCCCCAAAATAGATAAGGTCTTCTTAGAAAACATTAATCACTTATTCACCAAATAAATTTCCATTCCCCATGATATCTATTTGATGAAAAAATGTCCTTGAAATCAAAATAACCTTTATCCATTAGATATTTTAACTAAAAAGGTAATGAGATTCGGGACTTCACATAGGCTAGTGCTTGGTACTACACACTCAAAAGCCTTCGATATTGGGTTCATAACTCCTGGAATTTTTGGATGTGACAGGTTTTCCCACGACCTCTGGTTTGACCTTTTTCTACAACTATATTAATATAACTTGTAAAATAATTACAATGGTCATCCATGAAAAATGTTTAATCACTACATCGACTTTTAACTATGTTTTAAATACAACCCAAATACATACATACTTTTTCCATTTATTTCTACATAATTCATTCAATAGTCTATAGTTTTTCCTATAAAAGAAATAATTGACTCGGGTAATTCCCTGGTTCACCAAATTTAAGGAAATTGACTAAAGATAGATTATTTGGATGATTTTTATTTCCTTCCATTGTTCAAATTATTTTTCCTCAGTAATTACCTGATCTATATCCTTTTATCCCACACATAAATCATTTTTCCATTTGGTTGAGACACTTTCCTGGGTGTCTCCTTTTATATTTCTTTCATGACAAAAATAAATCCCTCATTCCTCCATGATCTCCACCACATGAGATCTTAGAAAACTCCATTTTTCTCTTATTTGGTGAGCTTTAGAGTTGATTACTGTATATGTTCTTAATAATTTTATTAGAAAAATGTTTTGGCAAGAACATGATATCATTCACTTATATCAACATCCTATTTGGTTCCTTATCACCACCACCTTGTCCATCATGTTATATGTTAACATAACTTGTTTGGGTTCCATCCATTGACAAAACCTGAAAGCATAGTGTGAGTAACCATATCCCTAGTTAGAAAAATGTATAACCATTTATAGAATATCATGAAATCTTATTTTCAATCTAAATCACCATAGGTTTAACCTTTGTTATATATTCAAATCCCTCATAATGGGTTTTAAAGAAAATTTTAATTATCATAAGTATATCCTAGTGGGGTGTTAAACTAGGTGCGCAGTATGAACCATTTTCATATACCATGTTACACTATGTAAGGCTCGAGACACCATGTCAATGTTGTTACCCCGTGGTATATATGTCTGAGAACCACGTCCTCTTGTAGTATCCAGACAAGGATTTATTTCGATAATCACACACATAATCTCTAACTAAAAAAATTCAAGGGTATTCTTCTATTGTTATCCTAAAAGTATATCTTATTATTATGTTTCCTAATCTATGTTTCCTTAATATAGTTTACAAGGTTTCTACTAAACATACTCTCATACCAACTGTATCAACCACAACCCAGCTGCCCAGAGTCAGTGTCTTAAATTATTACATTGTTAAAATAAAAAATGAATTCCCATAATAATGAACCATAAATTTTTGTATTTTATGAATCCAGGTTACATACATGAACTATATATTATATCTTAAAATGAAAAAGAGCATAGAAACTCTATTGGAAAGATCTGTAACTCAAATATTATCACAAAAATTAATTCATGATATATATCTTGACATCTAGGGGGAAAATAAATCATAATAAAGGGGTGGGCTCATATTACAATAAGGGTATGTGATATAGTAGAATCTAATATTAACAATAAGGTATGGTGAATGACTAAAAATACTTACAATTATAGCATAATCATGAGCATAATATGGAAATAATAAAAGATGAATAAATAATTCCATATAAATTATCAAATGAGAATGATTATTAACCATGTATATTATACTACTTCAATAATCACATTGTTGGGAAAAAATCCCTCAAGGTACCATTGAAGAATTTTTTAGGTGACTGTGTTTGTTGAAAAATTGGGCCGCAATGTTGTGTTAGTTGACAAATCAAACAATGATGTTCATTTTTGTTTTCAAAGGGAGTTTACATGGTGAGTTGTAAAGTTCAAGAGAAATTGTTGAAAATCCATGATTGATAGAAGAACCTTGAAAAATGAATGTATGATCTAGAGGTGGTATAAAAATAGCAGATACAAGGTGGCTCCATTTTCCATTGTATGCCAAATATTTGGTCCTCAAAATTGTCCGATGGATAAATTTGTTTTTGGAAAAGGGACTTGTGCTATACTGTCTTGGAGACTTTGAAAGTTTCACACCATTTGTTTTTCATGATTAGAACATCAAATTATGGAAATGGAAAGAGGGGCATCCATGTTTTGGTTTGGGCGGGCAAGGTGACAAGGGTGATAAAGGCGGTGGTTGGACTTGCCCACTGGGAAGAGACTTGCACACAACACTTAGGGTACCCAAAATGACTATAAATAGAGGGATAACCCTCCTCATTTTTGAATAATATCAAAACATAAAGAAAATTCTAGCTCCAGTCCTGTAGGTGGTTTGGTCGAGCATGTGGTGGTTTGGGCGCGAAAGTATAAAGATATTCATAAGTTGTGCGCCAGTTGACAGCTGTATGCCAATACTATTTTCGACGTAAAAGGGTGAGATTCGACCAAGTTCGGAGTTGGAGAAGAGAGTGTGGTGCAAGTGGTTAGGTGACACTTTCTCGCCAATCTGGGAGAAGCGTACCAAATAATAGAGAAGCATTACAGTAATTGGAGAAGCACACCAATAATAGAGAAGTAAACCAATCATTCTAGGTCTGAATGAAAGATAGAGGATTACACGGTACGCATGGTGCAAAGTGAGATTAATCTATGGGTGAAACATGGACGTCAACAGGGCATCTATCAACAATTAATGATGCATATTTCATTAGTGACAATGAATGGACCTACAAGTCTTCAAATTGTGAGTGGATATTCTGATGAAGAAGTTTTCACACTTCAGTTGAGAGATCATTGAGCTTTTATATTGTCAGTGGTTGCAAACTAGGAGGATGGACAGTGAGTCAGCTCCGAACATTGTAAAAAATAGTGCACATTTAGTGGATTTGGTACATCGTAACATTGACAGTGTATGTTCCTTTGACGTAGACAGGTGAGGGTGAACCAAGTAGAGTTGTTGTTTCATGTTCTTTCTTTACGATTTGTTCATAGTCTATAATAGGAAGGAGAGATAAGAGAGTCTTGTCTAATAATGAAACAAGTTAAATAGGGGTTGTTTTTTTTAATCTATCATACCCTGATTCACCCCTCCTAGGGTATCTAACCTAGTGGAACCAACACACATAGATTAAAATTTACTAATTTTAAAATGAGGTAATGCACAAGGTCGTACATATAAAACATACCCTCTAGGTATTAGCCAAAGGTTCCGAAGTTAAATTGATTAGGTATCAGAAGAAACCATTTCTAGTTTGTCTTATTAGACATAATGAGGAACCAAGGGGATATATTAGGCCCCTCCCCTTCCTTAATAAGAAAAATATATTCCTCATATGAAAAGAGTGAAACAAAATCAACATTTACATTCATATTGAAAAACTACCATATGAAATGTGAATATTTTATCTATAAACCATGAATGACATCAAA
This sequence comes from Viscum album, assembly GCA_963277665.1. Taxonomy (NCBI): domain Eukaryota; kingdom Viridiplantae; phylum Streptophyta; class Magnoliopsida; order Santalales; family Viscaceae; genus Viscum; species Viscum album. Next base: position 18,820 of record CAUJRU010000774.1, read on the forward strand.
TAGCGCATCCATAGTCAAATTGTTCATAAACCCCTAAAAAAATATGGTATATGGTATCTTAAGAGATAAACATCAATTAAGTAAAATATTCAACAAAGGTTGTTGACATAGAAGAATATAACAATGAGAAATTCTTGAAGAAAATATTCATTAAACATTCCAATGTATCTCATACCCCATTGAAACATTTAAATTATAATCCCTATAAACTAACAACAATAAATGAAACATATAATATATTTAGAATAAGAATACTCATTATAATATATATAAAAGTTCATTACATACACCACACATAAGGAATAAGTAGTGAACAAGGAATATATATAACTAAAGTAAAAGTGCGGCTAGAAAATTTCCTTTTTTACTTTTGAAAAGAAGAGTACTTTTTAGAAATCATTTGTATTTTTTAAAAAATATTATTGTAAAAATGTATATCCCATAAAAGATAGGAGAAGAAAAGTGAAATGATATTTTTGTCATAAATGATGTCCAACTGAACTAAAAACATATAGAAAAAGTGTTCAATAAACTGTAGAAATTAGGAACTTCTTTATTGTTTAAGGGAAAATAGAAATGCATATTTAAAATAGAAAAATTCATAATTGTTTGTTTACAACCAGAAATGAATGAAAATTATTTTTTCAGGACAATAAGAGTACTTTTATAAAAATAATGTTGTATTAAAATAGAATATGGATGGAACATCAAAATGTGGAATAAATAGGGAAGTAACCTTTAATCGAGTTTTTATAACTGGTTGAGTTGAAAATGGAAGTATATAAAACATGTTTTTAACATAAAATAATAATAAAATGATTTGGATGCATTATTTTGGAACATATACATAAAAATTAGAGGAAATATATAAAAAAGAATAATTAGATTGGGGTAATGATAGAGAAAGTGCACGAACCGAGCATGCAACGGAAGCCCCAAATAGGTGGGTTTTAAAACATTTACACCGAAGATCGACGTAAACTAGTCGATGTAGGTGAAGAGAATCCCGATTAAATCTGGGGATCTCGTGTGAAGGGTTTTGAGCACAAAAACCACGTAAAAATACCTAGTTTAATTATGAAGCTGCACATGACGTCTTCTCATCATTGGCGATTTCTTCTCGAAGAATCTGTAGTCGAATTCCTCTAAATCGTCTCTACTCATGCTCCATGGAAACTGCAGGAGTGCCCTTCATCGTAATCTGGGGGCTAGCGTGGAATTGCGATGTCGCCTTCGTTGCTCCAACAATCACTGCATCGCTTTGCTAGCGATGCATGAGAGAGAGTTCCATCTGAGCTCCTTGGATTCAAAGACTCTCTCTCTAGATTATGGGAGAGAAGAGAAGAGAAAGAAGCTACATGAATAGTATTTTGAAAAACCCTATCCTCTTCTATTTATAGTGGTTAATTAAAATACCCGATATCGCCTCACCAGACCCGAATACATAACGCACTATCAATGACATTTTATGACGACTAAACTGAGTCCTAAATATTATTATCATTTACTTGTAACATATTAGAATATTTTACGTGATAATAATTGATTCATTAACTCGACATATCGCTCCCAAAAATGTTAATTGAATGTTAAATAATTTAATATTATTCAAATAATATATTTCATGTATTTACTAAAACTCATAAATACATTTAATAAATAAATTCAACACTCGTTATTTTAAACATAAATAATATGAATTTATTTATTATATTTGTAATTGTTTAACTTCAGACAAATTCCGGACCCCTATGGTGGGGCCCACCTGTCCAAAAATCTTATTCCACGGAATAGGGTAGATTCTTCAAATTCACTATTGTGTGTGCCCCTCTAGGACCTTATCTCGATAGCATTGAATAATATTCATAGACGAAGATTGGGATCTAGAAACCCATTATGTCCCCTGAAGATATAAGGATTGTCAAAATAGTGACAACCAACCTAGGAACACACACTGTGTAATATAATTTCTTTGTTAGTAATTTCTCATAAAGTCGGACTCACTAACGTGTCATCACCCTTTTTCTTGATTTATTATTTGTTGATATAACTGAATGGATTTTCCCTTGACTTCCTTGGCCATGTTCTTATAAAGGTACTACCATCTATATCAACATGGACTAAGATATATTAATTCTATAACTCAGAAGCGGAAAATCCTTTCTTGACCATTCAACCAATGTCATGCCACCAATGATGCACCCAACCCAAACTACCTCGCCATTACTTCATTGCCAGGGTTTTCGTCCAATATCAAAGTAAAAAATAAAATGAAATACATTGGTAATGATATCAAGTTAGGAGACCATTATACATGATTGTATATAGAAACGTCCAATGACACCCAAAACACGAGGAGTTTCTATTGGCAGTTCAGTCCCCATGATCTCACTACTAGAGATCACCAAGGGCGAACTTCATGAGAAGAAGTATCAATATGTATGATCCCCCATCACCTGATCGTCAAAAATCTACTGTGTATAATTAGTGAGATGTATCTAGACTATAGAACATATATTTAAGATTAATTTCATAGTATCTAGAGGTTCTCATTATAGCCTGGGAACTACTATAACCTTCCGATACGGCAATTAATATTTGGACATTACCATTTCAATAGTGGACGCAGAAAAGTCTACACTAAAATGGTAAGATGAAATTATGAATATCTTATTGTATACATGATACGGTAATCAAAAGCACTGAATAGCTGGGTCTAGGGCACCCACTCTTTTTACAAAAAGCGTAACCTGAATTAAAAATGGAGGTTTGGGGAGGATCCCATTCCACTTTGCAAATAGTCAATCCATATGACCTATAAAATTAAATATAATAAAATATGAAATTCAATAACATAAATATAAATAGATTCATTATATGATATATCAATTGGAAGTATACATACACTACACAAAACAAATAGTTCATAATAAGTCATATCTTCTAGAAATACGAGTGAGATGAGAAACCCTTACCTTATGTCCGAAAGTGTTCTTTACGTTCACTTAATATCCTAGATAATGAAATTAGATTCATTAATACTTTTATTTAGAACCTAATAAATATTTATTTGACATAGTGTAATTTTATTATGTTATTTTGAGGCATCTTTGGTAAATTATGAGATTAAATTTTACCATTTAGGAGTGTTCTTTTCCTAGGTATTCATGATCGATTTTCTATTAAACGTATATGCAAGATCTTGTAAAAAGAAAAAAGTAATTAAAAATTGAAAATATATGTTATTAATGGTATTATTGAATATTAATGGGTTATATAAGTCATTTTTTATTCTAGTGAGGATGAATTATTAGATAATATGTTAGTTGTAAGCATTTAGATTATTTTGGTATTTTTTTATCATCACAATTTAGTTGTATTTATATAGTTATTATTACCTTTATATACTGGTTATAAAACACTATATAAGTTGTAATAATTATATTATAATCTTTAATAACCAAAAAAATTGTTTAATTTCAATCATTGAAGGTGGAATTTAAAAACAATAACACGTCGTCCACAATGGTGGTAAATAAAAGATTCTTATTTTAATAAAATAATCATTTTTATTATAATAAGTAACACTAATGGATGTCATAAAATTGTTAATTGATGAATTATAAAACAATTTAGGTCTCAATAATTATATTAATTATTAAATAAAATATGATTATTAATTGAAGTCTCAATCATTATATTAATTACAAAATTCTAAATAAAAATTTTATGTCTCAAAAATTACAACACGTATTTTCTTTTTTCTAAATAATTTTTTTTCTTATTCAAAGATATAAATATATCATATTTTCCTTTGTGATATTCCAAAATTTTATTTATACATTAAAAGTTGACGTTAATATTCTATTGGTTGTATTACTATTCCTTATGGTCATATTACTATTCTGATTGTCACATTATTATTCATAAAAAATAAAACGTATCAAAAAATTATCACAAATCTAAACAAATTAAAATTTGATATTAATATTTCTAAAATAATGATTAATTTCTATAATATAATTTATAAAATTTTCAAATTTATCTTTTAAAACATGTGCACAATTAAAATGCTGTAAATGTTTCTTTTAGAAAAACATAACAATTACACTTAAAATTGGATTTATTCTTATCTTAATCCTATTAAACATATTTAATGAATTTAAAATAATTATATTTAATATATTTATATATATCAACCTGTCCTTATATACATTAACATTACAACACTTTTTCAAAATTCATAAAACATAATACAAACTAACACCCGAATACCGTATCAGTCTATGCCTGTGGAAATATGGAAACATGAACAATAGTACATAAATGTGCTACATTATCTCCCACTAGATTCTTCTTATCTAGAATCCTTATTATAAACAGCACACATAATACATATCTTCATAACCTAGGGAAGGAAATACAAAAAGGGTTGAGCTCATATGCTGAGTAAGGGTAAAAAAGGGAGACATTTATCTATAAACATGAGCATCAGATTATCAGAACATGATCAACACATTGGAATATAACACATTATATTTCAAAGATCCTAAAAAAATGAATCATGGAATAAAGATTTACATTTAATAATGCATGATTCCTGGGGAATTAATGAACATAATCCATAAAATAATAACATATGAATAAAATAACAAATTGTCGAAAACACAAAAGTATATAATATGATTTCCATAATAGCCAAGGAGTCACTGCCAATTATATCATATTAGTAGGAGTTCACTCCCCATACCATCGTGGTAGTCATGGTTCAATCCAAAAGACATCTTAGTATCTTGATATCACTCCCCATACCATCATGATAGTCATGGTTCACTCCCATGGTCATCTTAGTAGTCAAGGTTCACTCGCAATATGATTTTAATCCATATCCTGAGATATAAATATTTACCCAAGTAATTATAGATAGGTAAAGGTCCCAACCATGTTATAATGAAATCAAAAAAATATGTTCTAGAAAATAATAAACAAACAAATCATAACCCCTGAAATGAAATGGGTTTCATAAACAAGAAATCAAACCCTAACCTATGGAAAACTAAATATGTTTCATAATCATTTCATCAAATCATAACCCATTAAAAGAAGAATATTTCACAGAGATATAAATCATAGAAAAGTGGGTTTAATAAACACCATTTAATCAATAAATATACCATTTATTGAAATAATATTAATGGAACCTTTACATAATTTCCCACAGAGTAATGAGTAACACTAATGGATTCCATCTTAGATGGAAAATAATTTTTAAAGAACATTTAAAAATACATTTTGAGGATATTATCATTTCATCTTTGAAAATTTATTGTTAATACATATGACCTTTTGAAAACCAATTTCATGAAAATAAACTTGAAAATTTATAAAGGAAGAATTGAAAACATTTTGAAAATGTTTTACCTTTGAAAACTCATAGAGGAGTTTGGAAACCTTTTGAAAAGAACTTTACATATAGAACTTATAAAATAAATATGAACACCTTTTAAAAAATATTTCCTTAAAATTTTATTTTTTAAAAAATTATAATAAATTAACCTTTCAAAAAGGAAAATTAGGATTCAATAAAATGATGGTGGGTATATCCTTATATTATGAATAATCCTTTTGTACCATAAAAAATTTATAAAAGTTCATCGACCAGAAATTGACTAGGATATTACTATTTTAAAAACCATTTTTCATTAAAAGGTAAAAAGGAAAATTTATTTAAATATCATAGGATAATTTTAAAATATTATTGGAATCTTTTTTATAAAACATGTATTTTAATGAACATATATTTCCAACCGAAGAGATGGTTAGGGTCATATTTCATTAAAAACATTTTCATAATTATATTAAGTACCAATGTGTGGGAAAATGGTACTAATACGTGAAGAAATCAAGACTAGTTACAAGATAATAAAATTACATAGGGTTTTCAAAATATGTATCATAATATTTCATCAATTAAAACATGATCATAAACAATCATGATAAACATTAAGATTGTTTCAATAAACTCTCCCAACTTGGTAACTTTGAATCATACTCTCCATGTATGAAAATGAAATTAAATAGATCACAAAATATCATGAAAATAATGAAATTAATGATATAACATTTCTATGGAATTTTATACAACTCATATAAAAATATAGGTGTATAACATGGCATGTTCCTCAATGAATGAATATTCATAAAAAATTACATTATCGATTTGGTAAATTTTAAAACAAAAACTCCATGATAGAAAGAACATAACATGGTTATGTAAATACCCATAAATTAATTATAATAGTAATATAATAAATTCATGGTATGTTTATACACCACAAAAAATAGTTGAGTGTTTAATAAGAAATTTATCTTATATAAATAAATAATGATATGAAATTACCTTACCTTATGTATTGACTCTCATCGTACTCATTAAAAAACCCTATATAAAAAATAATAATTTACTAAAAATCATTGAAAAAACTATATTATTACTTATAATAACGTATATGTTTTCATGAATGTGTTATATTACTCTCTTATTTATAATTCTATGTTAATCTTTCACTTCAGGTAATATCTTCTTTATTTATCGCATGTGTGTTAATTTGTTATATCAATGGTACTTATATTTATATCATGATGTCTAGAATGTAAATGATGATTTAAATATAATTTATAGTTATTATATTTCATTATTATGATCCACATAATATAGAAGTATGAAATGGAATACACTATTCTTGGAGATAGTAAGTCGTACATACGCATTAACGTTATTTATTTTTAATTTCCATGTGGAAAGAATAAAAGTAAAAGACATATATGTATATATATATATATATATCATTATTAAATTATCTTTAATATATCATATATATCATAGATATTCACCAAAATAATCCTCAATAAATTCCATGTGGTGTATGAATGAATCACATCACCTTGATGGGGCGGTAGTCTAACCTTCCTCAAACAAAATTGTCTTATTCACAAAAAATTGAAATTAAAAAAATATATGCATCCTAATGTAATTACAGAATATGAAATAAATAATAAATATAATATATAGAACATATATATAGAGTTTCCATTATAATTTCCACCATAATAGGTAGTAAAGGAAAAATGAACAATCATCGTTTAATGAGGCCGTAGTTTGTCGTACACGTAAACAGTATGTCTATTACCTGTTAAATGGTAGTGTGTGTAAGTGTAGGGTGAAACCAAATTATAAAAACTTTTTATTTTATTTAAGATATACTTTTTATATAATAATTTAGTGTGAAATTTTTATGGAGTGCAAAAATAAAATAAAAGCAAGTAGTTTGAGGGATGGTGTTACCTCTTCACCGAGTAACACCTTTTGGTTTGCATCAAAGGGATTTAGTGGAAAGATTTATGCCCAATGGGAGTCTTGAAAGAAGATGTTAGTGATTTTGGGGATCTATTTAAAAATATTTTATTCAAAATTTTGTGCCTTGAGAGGTTTTATGAAGTTTGTGGACACGAGGCCTTTTATAATGGAGGAGGGTTCATACTCTTGAAGTATTTCAGAATGGGGAAACCCCATCAAATTTTTTTATTTAATTTTCATCCAATAATGATTAAAATTAGATAAGAGGTATTGTAGAATCTATATATGTCCATAAAATTTATTTCTAAATATTTTAAAAGTCTTTTTGGGCCTTAAGGTTATGGTTTATTCCCTTATGAAGCTTAATTTAACTTTAATTGTTATAATTAATATTAATTACTTTACTAATATTTTCAGAAAAAAACTAAGTTGACCTTATTATAAATTATAAATTATGATGATTTCAAATATATAATAAAATTTTCAAAATGTCAATCACATAATTGGCATAAATTAATTTAAAATTAATCACATAGACGGGACAAAAAAGCGGGGTTTTAAAGTAAAAATGTTCAAACAAGTTCTATGATTTTGTAGTCAATTTCAAAATTAAATTGATTAAAATTATATAAATTATATTTATTGGTTATAATTTATTATAATAAAAATTTAAAATAATCCTAAAATATAATTTTTCTATATAGATAAATTAGACGTGGAAGACGTTTTGAGTTAAATTTCATTCATTTTCACTATTCATTAAAAAATAAACACGACAGAAAAATACAAAAAAAATCACCCCAAATTTTTTTTATGTTTATATTTAAAAAATGAAGTTTATTTTAACATATTAATTTTATTAATTTTCTAAAATTTAGATTTAAAATAAGTTCTTCATCAGAAGGTGTTAAAAGTTCCCTAACAAAAATGTTGGTTTTTATTCATAAAATTCGATTTTTTCTTATTTTATGTCAATCTAATTTATTGGATGAAGATAAAAAATATTTTATTGAATATATAATTTATATATTAAATTAACATCACTCACTAATTTTAATTAATTTAATTTATTTGGATAAAACATCTCTGTGGGCATAAAAATTGTTTTATATAAAAAAATTTAGTTATATTGAATTGGTTCATTGTAACTAATGAATTAATTTTATATTTGTGAAAACCATTGGTTTTCATAAGTTAGATATTATTATTCATAACCTCTAACTAAATTTCTAGTTTATGCCTTATTATATTTAATAATAATATCTGAATAATATATTATTATTTTGAAAAACATGGTCTTGTGTGTTACGCAATCCAATAAGGAAAGTGAGTCTAGCATGTAATTTAAGCTAAAATTAGTGTTCCATTTAGAAAAATATAAACTTTATATTGATTGTAATGCAATATTAACATAGAATTTTTTATAACTCAATCCAAACATAGTGATTTAAAATATATAAAAGAATGATATTCAGTGTTGTGGGAAATGAAAAATATCAAAAACAATAAATTAAATAGAAAAAAATAATAGAAAAAATATCGTGGTGTTTCATTTTACCCCCCATAAAATTAATTTCTCCCTAAAAATTAAACTATTTTATTAAAGGACAACCTATAAAGATCATTTCTTAATAACTCAAATTATAAAATTGAATACTAAAACTTCCTTTTAAAATAGAATGTTGGAAACATAAAGATTACACATAGTAATATATAATTGGATTACACATGGGGGAACATAGGTTGAAAGTGAAAAAATAGAAGTGGAAGATATATCTAACCATCATGTTTTGATGGAGAGAAATAAAGAATAATGTTAGGGGAAATTTAATAATAATGAATCCCTAAATTTGTAATGAACTAAATGATGATATGATACATAAAAAATGGAGAATATATGATGGAGTTGTTAGTTTCATGGTCCTTATTACTAATATTAAAAAAAATTCCAAAAAATATATAACCAAATTATTTCATGACAACCTCACCTTTTTTTGTTCCTTGATCCACATAATGAATTTTTCCAAAAAGGAAGGTGAATTTTTAATTCTTGAAGCCCTAATAGGTCATGAGATCCATGATATGACATCCCATCTATCATGAGTTATCATCAAATCCAAATTTTTATGATGGTTTATTAAATATTCATATGTTATCATGTGGTGATATAATAAATTATTCTCACAAAGATCATCAAATGTTTAGCGTAATCTGTCCATAAATAGATAACCATATAACCCTTCCGAAAGATGAAAAAACCAAAAATTTGAGTAAATATCACAGAATCAGCTTCAAATTTACCCCCCTATATCACAATGTATCTCTTGGTTGTCACATTCCAAACATTTGTTATCCTTTATCAGTTATTCTCTTGGAACAAGGTAACAACCTAAATTACCATAAATCCATATTGTAAACATATAGACTTCCTTATTTAGAAGGTTACTATATATATTCTTTAAATCAAATAACTTTTAAAATTCATCCATTATATAATAGAAAACTTTCCAACCAATCCATAATGAGATCCATGGTAATCAGTTCTATCCAATTTACATTGTGCAAATTAATCATCTCTTTATCCAAATGAAACACAATTTTCTCAAAAACTTGATCACAATAAGGTTTACCTTCCTTTAATTAAAATATCTCTTTTATAAGTCTTAATCATCATTAAACATATCATTTTCAATCCTTAATGAAAATATAAACTAAAAATACTTATATATTTTATGATTGGTATAACATAATCATTGATTTGGAAAACCTAAGTACTTCATTCATCCAACATTTTTCATAAACCGTCACTCAGGATTTATGAACTTATTCCATAATAATTCTTTCTGGTAATATGAAATATGGATAATGTAATAATATTACTTAACCTCAACATAATCATGAATCTTAGGATTAATGTATATGGTATTTCAAGAACATCACATAAATTTTACATGTCGTTTGTCGACTCTTTATGTTCAGAAGTATAACCAATACTGATACCACCTTCTTAATTCTATTTATAATATTTCCAATAGGGAAATATATTTTAATAATGCCCATACCTTCCACAAATAAAAAATTCAATGTTATCCATGTTCCTTATAGTTCTCTAGATTAATTAAAATCACAAATAATGGTGTGATAAGCACATATCATAGAAGAAAACAACATATTCATGAAAAATTACTTATATAATTTCTAAATTATGACACCTACCATTTAATTGATGGTAAATTATGTTTATACTAGGTTATTAATAGTCATATTCTATTTAAATCATTCATAATGGATCATTAAGAGTTTGATAATTTCTTAATCATATCCTCGTGGAGTGTCCAACAATGTCTGCAGTAAGGCCCGTTATCATGTACCCAATTTCACCGAGTCAGGACAACAACATATTGTTAGAGTTACTACCCCTAGGTACATCTAAGACATATCCACATCCACATTTAGAATCCGGAAATGTATCTATTTCTAGGAAACAACTCAATCTATCCATTACCAAAATTATATGAAAATTTCATATACCTTTTTTTATCTTGATACTTATCCTTATACATGTACTTAGGGTTACCAATAAGGATTTCTCATCCCAAATTCCACATGTTAACTAATAATTTTTCTCTGATACCAACAATAAAAAACTAGTCCTATCATATATTAATATTACATCACTTTTTCATAATACTTATAATGTAATACAAACAAACACCCAAAGAACATATTAGTCTAGTGAATGTGGAAACATGGAAACATGATCAATGGTACATTAGTGAGCTACATTATCACCCAATATGTTTTTCTTTACTAGAACCCTTCTCATATAAATCATACATAATACATATCTCCATAACTTGGGGAAGGGAATGTAAAAAGAGGTGGGATCACTTTCTTAATAAGGGTAAAAAATGTAGATATGTAAGTATAAACATGAGAATAAGAGTATTTTAATTTGATCAAAACATTTGAAGATCATACCCTGTAAATCCAAGAATATAAAAATGAATTATGGTATAAATATTAAAATTTCATAATACATGAATCGTAAGGAAATAAAAAAACAAAAACCATGAAATCATAATAATGGAATAAAACATGAAATTGTGGAAAACATTTAAGTATATAATATTATTTACATAGTTTCCAAGTCATCACTACAAAGACCATCATAGTAGTATGTTCTCACTACCCATACCATCTGGGTATCCATAGTTCACTACCTTTTACATCATATTAGAATTAATTCACTCCTTATATCATCTTGCTCATCAGGGTTCACTCTCATGCCCATCTTAGTAGTCAAGGTTCCCTCCCCGTAACATCTTTGTCTATATCATGAGATATAAATCATTACCCAATGCATTATAAGGATATATAGGTCCCACTCATATCATAATGAAATCATAAAAAAATGGTCCAAAAAAATCATAGACAAACATATCATAATCCATAAAATGAAATATGTTTCATAAACATAAAATCTTACCTTAACGTGTGGATAAATAAAAAACTTTTATAATCATTTCATCAATGAATAATCCATGAAAAGAATTGAGTTTCCTAGACATAAAACCTGTTAAAATATATGGTATTCATAAACATCATCTCATAAATACATAAACCACTCACGAAAAAAATATTAATGGAAACTTTAGAACATATCCTAGAAAGCCATCAATAATAGTTATGGATGTTATCTTGGATGGGAAATAATTTTGAATGTTCTTTTAAAAACACATAATAAGGCCATTATAGTTTTTCCTTCAAAAAATTTATCTTAAAAAATAAAACATTTTGAAATAAAAATTCGTGTAAAAAATATGTAAAATTTATATAGGAAGAATTCATAAAATTTGGAAATCCTTTTTCATGGAAAAATCATTGATGGGCTGGAAAACATTTTGAAATCTTTTTTTCCTTGAATAAATATAAAATATTCTTGAAAACATTTGGGAAATAATTTCATTGAATTCACTTTTAAAGAAATTCTCAAATTAACCTTCTAAATAGGAAATGTATTCTTCAGAGAATGATGATGGGTAAATCCGTACACTCTAAACAGTTCTTTTTCACCATAAAATTTTTATTAATGTGCCTCAGCTAGAAAATGACAAGGGGATTTATTTTTTAAATCCCATTTTTTATAAAGTGGTAAAATATTTTAAAATTTTCTTTTAAATATCATAGGATAATAGTATAATATTCTTGGGAACCATTCTCGAAAACATGGTTTTCAAGGAAGTTATATTTTCGTATAAAGATGGAGGTAGGGTCATATTTTCTTAAAAAAAATTCATAATTATCAGAAGGAACAAAGATTCAAATAATGGTACCAAAACATTAATCCAAAAAGACTATCCATATGAGAATAAAATTAATGATTTTTCTTGAAAGATATATCATAAAATTTCATCAAGTAAAATGTGATCATAAACAATCTCGATAAATGGTTATATTGTTTCAATAAACCCTTTCCCCATTGTAACTTTGAATCATACTTACCATGTTGGAAAATAAAATTTCATGAAGTTTAAAATATAATTATAAAAATATGATTCTTGATATAACAATTCAAAGGAAATTTATACACCTCATATGAAAATATAGGTGTATAATATGGAATGTGTCTCAAAGAAGGAAAATTGAGACAAAATTACTTTACTGATTTGGTAAAATTAGAAACTTCAAACCCATGATATAAATATAATAAAATGGTTTTGTAAATTCCCAAATATTTAATTAAAAGATGAATAAAATACAATTATGCTTATCATATACACCACACAAAATAAGTGAGTGGTGAATAAGGAATGTATCTCAAGGAAATAAAGAGTGGAATGAATTTCTATTACCTTGCGTCTTGACTCTCGTTATAATCATTAAAATATCATATATTATAAAAATGAATTTATTATAAATATATCACAAAACCATATTCGTACATATAATACCATTTATGTCTTGATTTTCTATTTATATTATATACTTGTTAATAATTATATGTTAGGGTTTAACTTTGGGTAATATCTAGTTTGTTTTTCACATGAGTCTTAGTTTGTTATATCCTTGGCCATTGTATTTATATCATGATTTCCAAATTGTGAAAAATTATTTAAATATAATTTATATTTAGTATATTTTTATTATAATAATACATATAATTTATAATTACCAAATAGAATAAAACATTCATGGAGTTAGTAAGATGTGAGTTCAAATGAACGTTATTTCCATTTAATTTTCATGTTGAAAAAAAAATAAATTAAAATACTTATATGTATATATATATATATATATACTTGTTATAGTATTTTTATTATATCATATTTATCATATATTTGAATTAAACACATCCCTATTCCATTTCATGTTGTGTATTAACGAATCACATTGCATTGAGGGGCAGTAGCCCACAATTCCTCAAATGAAATTAACATATTAACACCAAATGGAAAGTATAAATATAAGTGTTGTAATAGAAAAAAGTTTAAATAAATAATAAAAATAATATATAGCATATATAAATAAAGTTTTCATCATAATTTCATCTATTATAGGAGGTAAAGAAAAAATGAACAATCATTGTTTAGTGATGTGGTAGTTATTCAAGCATGTAAACAATATGTTTGTTACCCATTATATAAAATTATGTGTAAGTGTAGATAAAAACCATATTATAACAACATCCTAGTATATTGAGGATGTTTGTGTTTTTATACAAGAATATAATAATAATATTTAAGGGAGTGTAGATTTAAAATAAAATAAAGGAGTTTGATGGGGGGGTGTTACCTGTTAATCGAGTAATGCATTTTGATTTTCCACAAAGAAATTTATTGAATGGATTTATACCCAAACTGAGACATCATGGAGGAAGAGAGGTATTTTTGGGAGATATTTGGGTATATTTTGACTGATATTAAGTGGATTGAGATGTGTGTGGAAGTGGGAGGAGAGGATTCCTTTTATAATGTAGGAGGAGTGACACTCTTGTAATATTTTAGAAGAGGGAAACCTCACCAACATTTTTTTATTGAAAGTGGATAAAATAATAAATAAATGTCAACCCAAGGGATGATAATTTCTAAATACGGACATCCAATGGATTTTTGTAAACTCTTTGGGTTGTTTTAGAACATAATGTTTCATTTTAGTCCCTTATTAAGCTAATTTTAGCTTTAATCATTATAATTAATTTTAACTAGTTTCACTAGTCCTTTTTTGTCAAAAACAATGTTGAAATTATTTAAAATTATAAATTATTATGCTTCTGAAAATCGAATCAATTTTTTTAAATTACAATAATTTAATTATCAGAAATTAATTTAAATTCAATCATATATACAGGATGACAAAATGGATTTTTAAAGTAAAAATGTTCAAACAATTTCAATATTTTTGTAGTCAATTTCATACTGAAACCTACTCTGATGAACAAAATTGGATTTATTGATAGAAAATTAAATCAAATTATATATTAAAAACAATATAAAATATAAATTAACTATATATATATTTTTTATGAAAAATAAGTTTTGAGTTAAATTTAATTATTATTTAATATTCATAAAAAATGAAACATCACAAAAAAATACAAAACATTCACCTTAACATATTTTTTATTTTTCTATTTCATAAATAAATTTAGTTTTCAATATAAAATTTATAAAATTATGAAATTATTTATTTAAAATAGTTTCCTCCTCATATGGAAATAAAAACACCTTAATAAAAATACAGGCTTTTATGTATAAAATTGGGTTTATTCTTATCTTATGGATATCGAATATATTAAATGAATATCAACAAAATTTGACTGAATATATATTTTATATGTTAAATTAATATAACTCAATAATTTTAATTAATTTTCTTTCTTAGGAAAAAATAACTTTGTGATCTCAAAAATATTTTTCTAAAAAAATATTCCATTTATATTCAATTTGTTCACTGTAGCTAATGAATTCATTTCATATTTTTCTAAAACATAGGATTTATTAATATAGTAATTAATATTATTAACTTATAACTTAATATCTAGGTTAAGTCTTAATATATTTAATAATTATATTTTAATAATGTATTTTTGTTTGGTAAAACATGGTCTTGTGTATTACGCAAGCCATCGAGGATAGACAGTCTTGCATGTAACATAAGCTATTCTTAGTATTCTTTATAGAGAAATCTAACAATTATATTTTTTGTAGTGAATAATTAAATTAAAATTTCATATAACAAAAGGCAAAACGCGATCTTTAATATATATGAAATAATTCGTTTTAGTGATGCCTGAAATGAAAAATACCAAAAATAATAAATTATTTTGAAAAACCATAATTCAAAAAATCTTATGGTGTTACAATATATAACTTCTAAATTTAATTAATATACTTACAAAATTGTGATTAATTTAATTTTTTAATTTAAAATTTCATTGTGGGTATAAAAAAAGTTTTTTAAAAAATTCATCATTTATGTTCAATTGGTTTTCATTTCTAATTAATGGATTACCAACGACTTAATTTTATAAAGACGTGTAATCTATATTTTTGTAATTTACATAATCTCAATCACACATTCCATTACTAAAATATTGTATGTAACTATAATAATTAAATAATAATATTTAATCATCTGTTAAGTTTGTAAACCAATAATTAATATATATTTTAAAAAATTCATACCATAAAATCATTAGGTGTTACATAAAGAACATTTTATCCTATCTCATATTAATTTCATGTATTTTTTTCTGATCTTCTTATTATATTACCCCATTTATTCATTTTAATTTCTTAGTAGATACATATTTTACCCAAAAAAAATATTCTTTGTTCTTGTAATCTTAAAAATGCCCATAGTAAGCTCTGAATAATGATCTTTCATTCCAACATTGGTATGGATCTATGTTTTTTTGTAGTTGTATCTTTACAAACTATGGTCATCTATTTTCTAGGAGATACTATCTTGATGAGTTCTAATCTTTCATAATAATATTATTTCTTACATTTCAGACATTTTGATCTTTTAGTGTTTGTATATGTACATGAACATTGTGAGTATTTAGTAATAGAAACTGCTCTCTTATGTGAACCCTTCATTTCACCAATGTAATAAGAGTAAACTTGGTACTAAACATCATTGTTGATGTATTATATAAAATTTGATAACTCTCATTCCTTTTAAGAAACACATGTGGTTTTTTTGAAAACACTTTTTCTCTCATAGCTAAACATTCTTTGAGAGTATTCACCATCATCTCCAGTTATTTTCACTTCCACCTAGTCATCTAAAATTTCTCAACAAGTGCAATTTCTAACATATTGATATTATTCTTCATAGATGATGTCTTATTATAACATTTAAATTTTATCTCCAAATCACCAACATTCACTATTTTATATCTAATCACAATGAGGATTATCCTCAAATTTTTATTCTATCAACATTCTCCAAAGTTATTTTGTTAATATCGCTCTTCAAATTATTTTATTTATACTTGAGTGGTTTATTTTTCTTAAGTATCTCTACCTAATTTTCATTTAGAATCCACTCATTTTCTATTCTCCCTTCACCATCATCATCACTTACTAATAATGAAATTAATTTTATAATAGGAGATATGAATTTTATATGACAATCATATTTATTGTTAGATGATCATTTATCAATCTCTCGTCGACTCAACTCACATTAACCCTTATTATTAAGAAAATTTTAAATATTTTTCATTCACTTCTATTTCTGAGACATCTTATCTTATTATTCCCAATCAAAATATTCATTTTTTAGAGGTATTTTTTGAAAGAAAATTCTATCATTATAATTATAATATTTTACGTAATTTTTACCGTTTAATTTCCAACTACATTTTTTGTATCTTTTAAAAAGATGAAAATGATAGTTTTGAGGTCTTTATCTTCTTCATATACCTCTAAATTACATGAATCTATTATTCCTTCTTTATATCTAAACGTCCATTTTAATAAGGATTAAAAATATATTTCTTCTTTATTATTTTTCATAAATACTAGTTTTGTCCTCATCTCATATGCCACAAGAATTAACTAAATATTTTATAGAGATAATTCCCTTTGATCATCTATGGCAGACACTTTGGTATAAAATATATTTAAAAGGTTCTCATTATTAATTATAAAATAATTATAATCTTCAATCATATCACTAAATCCTCTAATATTAGTGATGATCTCACTAAATCCTAAAATATTTTATCAATCCTCTATTCACCATCCATCTTATTGTCATAAAATATACTCCCCATATTTATATTGTATCTTCTATAAAGTTTTAATTACCTTCCTAATGTCTCCCCAAGATATCCCATATATGATAATCAATTGGAAAACACATAATATTTATATCAAAATTTTCTATGAGATCTATTAAAATTTATTTTTGATCAATTATATAAGCATAAAAATTTCACATATCAAATGTTTTCATAGAAGATTCATCTATTTGAGTAAATTTCATGGATATAGAATCTCTAAATTCAATGCAATGAGATAGAATATGGGGTGGAATTATATTCTTCTACCTGTGATTATTTGTTTCATATAATAGAAGAACAACTCTATTGTTTACATTATTAATAATCTCAATCGTCAGATTTGGATGTTTTAAATAATATCTTCCCTCTGATATGAATTGATGTTTCCTAGATCATGTAAATAATTGAAAGTGTGGTGAATTAGTGAGCACATTTCAATTTACCACAATATTTTCATAGATCAGTAAAGTATCTTTTTTTGCCTCTAAAACAAGTTAGAGTAATGATCAGCTGAAATGTAAATCTAAAAATCACCTTTCATATGAAAAAAATATAAAAATGTATTAGCACATTATATATTCAAAGATCAATATAAATACACACTTTTTTCAATGCTTATTACTACCTCCAGCATGGATTCTTTTATTAACATCTATCAAAATTACAAAGGCATAGGAAGAAACTATATCTACACCCCAATATTTACTCAAAAAACAACACTAGTTCTACACCTCCTCGTCATTATCTCTTCTTACATAGTTTGTTATACCCCCCCCCATTTTCCTTCTCATATCCACATACTTCATAGATTCGTATACACCCTTTCAATAATCGCTTTCCATAGTGGGCTCTATACCCCATATTTGAGCTCCTACCTTTATATTTTTTAATCCTCTATAAA
Source organism: Viscum album (assembly GCA_963277665.1). Lineage (NCBI taxonomy): Eukaryota > Viridiplantae > Streptophyta > Magnoliopsida > Santalales > Viscaceae > Viscum > Viscum album. Next base: position 37,375 of record CAUJRU010000774.1, read on the forward strand.
ATGATATTCTCTTTATAATCAATAACTTGGATCACATTCACCACTGTGAAATATTAAATATCATTAAAAAATATCTCAACAGTTTGTTGTCCTTCAAATTTCCTCATAATATATGGTAGCATTGCAAAACATTAATTGGAACTGTATAGAGTTTTTTTTGAAAACATCCATTGAAAAATTCTATCCAATTGAATCTATCAAGTATATCCTCTATCTGATGAACCCCTATAGTTTTTCTTCATCTAATAGATCTCAATTAACATTGCTTAATTCAAGGATGCATTATTAAATAGCACTGTATGATGAATATATATGATTCTTCTCGGTCCGATGAGGCTTGTTCAGTCTAATATGTATTATACTTCTTCAATTGAGTAGGAACTCAATCGAATACTATCACTTTTTCTTTTTCTTTTATGGATCCTGGTATGATGAAACATCTATTTTTATAATTAAACTAGGTCTAGTGAAACTCGATCCGATGATCTTCGATTTCATGATTTGTGGAATAATGCTTTTTTAGTCAAATAAATTAGAATGTGATTCAAAAATCATGACACAATATATTTAGTACATATCTTCCTCCTCACATATATGAATAGTTTTCATACATTGCTTTTTTATGATACTTTCGCACCCCTTTAAATAGGTGTGTTTTAAGGGAAAAACCTTTGAACCCAAGTTTTTTCTCCCACTCATATGAATATATTTAAATGCTTATGAACTCTTCTAAAATATGATAAAACATTATATATGATTATTTAAATCTCTTATATTAATCCATATTACTTAAACTCATTTTAGGGAACATCAGAAAACATTCATAACATAGGAAAGATAACAAACGTTGATCGAGTATATCTACATCATCACTTGTTTTCAAGGAGAATAAAAATGCATTTCTAAATATATTTATAACACTTTTATATAATGAAACATATCCAAATTCTATTATTCGATTGGATTATAATCATTCATTATCTTATTTAACATAATTTGGTGTACCTTTATTAAGAAACCTCCTTCATTACTTAGTATGTCACTATCTGATGTTCATACCAAGGCATCCTATGGTTGATTCATTTGTCTGATATGATCTACCTAATGTGTCAGCATGACTCTATACAATCAAACATCATACTGTATTCCTATAATTTTATGGCCAATAAATCAAAATTCATAGTGTGATTATCGTTTGATTGATTCAAAAAAGTTGTATCTAAAACATCGTGCATCCTTATCTTCTTAAAATTACTTTTAATTTATCCATTCAACGTTAGTGGGAAATATACATATGTTAGATCATTGTAGAATATCTATGTTTGGACACCAAACATTTCATATTTAAGGAAATCACCCTCTACTACTCTATATGGGTTTCTCCTATCCAATAGATTCGACAACATATTACAAATACAGAGACTATGATTATCATAATATTTATTTATCACTGTACACATGTATCAACTACTATAAAATTAATTTCATGGACTTTATGAAACACTCCTTCTACTATATTTTCATGTTTTTATCTGACAAATAAATTTAAATACTATCCTAAATCTAGTAAGCTTTATATGGTTCTCTTTCCAATAAACAACCATGTAATTTTTCATCGAATGATTTTTTTCTAGGATTTATATGAAATCTCCTTGTCTTTGGTGGGACCTTTTATGTAAGTCTTTTCTTAACATATATGAAACAAGGTATAACCAAACCGAATTTTATGTACACATTTAGGAAACAACATAAAAACTATATAACTGGTAGACTCTTCTACTAAAATATAATAAACTCAAGTCATTGAACTTTAGAGGGATCTCAAATATTATTTCTCACTCAAGAGTTAGACTACATACATCTTCATATGATTACATTGATTATGTCCATATGATATTGTGCACAACATTAATTATAAAATTATATTCTCAAAATTTGTATTAAATTTTAGAAATTTATCATTGAATATTTCAACCCTCATGGTGTTAGGACTTTGAAAACAACATAACATCATCCGACTTTTAAAAAAACATTATTACAGTCTAATCAACAGGGAATGTTTTCCTTCACCTCATATGGAAACATCTATAAGATCAATAAGGAAATATTCATATATAACTCAAGTAGTATCTTCTTCCAATAATTCATACGAAATGATATTGATATATTAACTATAAATGACACTGAACACACTTTAGATAAATAAATACAAGATATATCTACTGATAGATGATTTAATTATATTTACATGGTTCTATTTTCTTAATAAAAATCTTGAATATCTCCACAATTTTAATTATTTTAAACATTATATTGAAAATGAGGTAAATATACCATTGGTTACAATATGAAGTTATCATGGTATTCAGTTTGTTATATCATATTTTGAAAAAAAAATTGTAAAAATGTATTACTCATAATTTTTCTACACCTATAAAACCACATCAATATGTATTAGTTTAACCAATAAATATAATTATTCATAAAATTAATCAAATTATTCAAATTGATTATTATATTGCAATACATTTTTCGGTGTGTTATAGAGTAATGACAGTTATACTACATATCAGGTTTTACTCAAACCATTTCTTAATAAAACATCTTAGAAGTTCAGAACACAATAATCACAAATTATTCTTATATCAGGGATTTGGGGTGTAAAGGATTCATACGAATAAAAAAAGATCATTTACATAAATTTGATTCTAAAACTAATGAAGGAATTTTTATTCTCCATTCTACAACTGGTAAGGATTCTAGCATTTTTAATAAATGAACCATTTTATTTAGGAAGGTGTTTATGTAAAATATAATGAATATAATCCAATAAATTTATTAAAACATTATAAATAACTAAAACATATTGTTATTTAAAAAATACTTCTATTTATTTTCAAAAAGATATTTTTCAATTACTGTATATAAATCCTCCAAAAGTTATACCATCAAATTTTCAATATCCATAAACTACTTCATTAGAAGACGTACATCTATTAGTTGATGATAATCTTACTACTTGACCTTAAAACTGGTTGATCTTAAAGAATCATCCTTATAAGTATATAATTGGAGAATTAAGTCAATTAGTCAAAAATAGAAGTTCCCTAAGAAATCATTGTGAGCATTATTCCATCTTCACCCAATTTAAGCTAAAATAGCAGATGATATTTTATGTGACGAAAGTTAGATAAGTTCTATATAAGAATATTTCAATAATATGGAATAGAACCAAATTTTTTACCTACATGAATGTATGTAATTCTTCAAAAAATAATATTAAAATGCAGTTTTACAAACCAATGTAATGAATTTGAAATAATTATTATAAATAAAGTAAGTCTTTTTATTAAAAGTTATTTTCAAGAATAAAGAAAATAATATGGTGAAACATTTCATTATCTAGCTTGAATAGAATCTATCAAAAACATATTAGAATTTGTGGGACTTCTAAATTTTAAATTATTTCAAATAGATGTTAAATGGAATTTTCATAATTTTTATTCCAAGAATAAGTTTCTTTTTTACAATCTCCCAGTTATGAAATTTTTATATTTTTAAAAAATCATTTAATGTCAATAAATCACACTATGGAATTAAAACCCCCCCATTATCATGGCATGATATAATTAAATGACATTTGATTGAGAATATTTTTTCCAATATCAACATTGATCCAACCCATTTAATAATGAAAATTTTTAAATAACCATTTTTGTTCAAATTTATATTTCAGAAATTTTATTTAGTTCAACAAAAATATCTCATTTAGATAGGTTTTCTAAACATGTAAAAAATGAGTTTTAAATGAGAAATATGAGATAACCATCCATTTTCATTGGTTTTAAGATTTTTCAGAAACCAAAAGGAAATATTTTAACTCAACATACACATATTAATGATCTAGTTAATCATTTTTTTCAAATTAATCAAATAAAAGTACTCATATAACAATGTCTATCAGACATAATCTTGATGAAACTGAATAATAAATAGATCAAAAACAATTTAAAAGTAATATCATAAGTTCACTATATATTATAGAAATTATAATACACATAATTGTTTCTTTAATTTTTATTTTTGTGATTTAAATTCAATTGAAAAAACTCATTTGATTATGGTAAAACTAATTATTAGATATCTTAATGGTCATTTTGAACATGAATTATTATATTTTTTCCCAAAATCATTTTTCTTTAAATATTTACTCAAATGTTGACTATAAAGGCTGAAAGTTAGATAAAAAATAAATATTTGGATTATGTCTTTTTTAGGAGAAACATTAGTATCTTAATCTTGTATGAAACCACATACTGTATCAATTTTCTCTTTTGATGAAGAATACAAAGTAATCGAATGTTATTGTGCTCAAGTGTTATGGAAAAAACACACACTCAAAAATTTTGGATTTAGTTTTTCATTAACTCAAATTATTTTTTATAATAATTTTGAATCTTCCATATTTATAAATCAATCATATTACTCCAGATAAAAACTCATAGATATAAGACATAATTTCTATAGGAATCCAAAATAAAGAAGAGATGTTGTTTTTGACTTTATCATAATTGAATATCAAATTATAAAATTTTAATAAAACCTCACAATTCCAATGAAATATATTTCATTAATTATAATTTTTCAATAATAAAAAATTTGTGATATTTAATTAACTTCTCATTTCACTCATATATGTAAATTTTAAACTCCACTTAAAAAAAGAAAATCTTTTCTCAAAACATAACTGTTTTTTAAAATAGCTATTTATAAAAAATACCTAATCATTAAATTTAACTATATTTAAAAAATATACGATTTTTAAATTTACAAATTTATCAAAATTATCTATTTATTTAATTCTAACAATTTTACATAAATATATAATTTTTAAAATAATTTATTTTCCAAATGTATTTTATTTTATGTATATTTATCTTCAAAATGTATCTTATTATTTAATTTTCTTAGTTTTAAAATATATATGATATTTTAAATTAAATAATTTTCCAATCCATTCAATTTTTCAAAATCACTATTTTTTTAAACCATAACTATTTTCAAACTTATCTGTTTTTTAAAACATATTTTTCATCCATTTAAGTTTATATATCTTTTCAGTTTCAAATTTTTTTTGTAAATTATTAACATTTTCCCTAAACAGTTTCATGAACAGTAATTGAAAGTGTAAGATCATCCATTATTTTTGGAACATTACTTTAAGATGTTTTAATATATTTAACTTTTCCATTTACTTATTCCTTTATTTTATTGTTTAAAATAGTGGATGATCTTTAATTTTTCATAAAATTTGTTCAATTACATTTTATAATGGGGTTTTAACTTCTTTTCAAAAAGTTAAATTTTTAGTCTCCATTAAAATAAATTTTAATTTTATTTCTGATAATACTTTTTATGAAAAATTTCTTAGCCTTTGATTTTCTGTTAATGTTTTTGAGATTCACAAGCATATAAAATGAAGACTTTTGGATGATAGTAATATAAAATCCAATAAATTTAGTACAATATCAATTCCCTTTCACATTCAGTTTTTTTGTATTATATTTTGTGAGGAAATTTTCCCATAAGAAGTATAATTCGATTATTTTATATCAATAAGATTTGAAGACCATATCTAAAGATTATTTTTATCCTTTAGGACTTTCAATTCATTTTTATTTTATTTTGAACGCACTTTCTAGATGAGCAGTAACCCCTAGAAAAATAAGTGGTAACCCACGAAAAAATAGCACATTTCAAATTAAAAATTAAACATGAAAATGCTCCATTATTCGATCTTGGTACATATGCAACCTAATGTTTTCCATTCTAAAATATTATTGAAAGCATCAAATGTAAATGTAGTTATCTCTATAATTATTAGTGTAGAAGAGGAATTTCAAAATCTAATAATATAGAATCTTATCAATTATTATATTTTTATTCTTATTAATATGCTTACAATTATGGTATATATGAATGATCAATATGAACTCACAACGTAAAATAATATTTTAAAATTTGAATTCAAGGGTGAAATTGGATAAATATAAACAAATTATATTTAAAAAAACTTTGTTGATTTTTTTCATAATGACATCAGAATCTACAGATGTTCCAAAATAATCCCAAACATATGATGAGACAATTATCAGATTGAAATATATTTCTAATTTCTTATTTCATTTTTCTTTCCTATATAATTATTTTTGAAAATAAAAAAGGTTATAAATTTAAGATTATAATTTATTGACTGTTGTTAATCTTGTGTAATTAATTTTTGTAATTAATATTTTTCAAATGGTGAGTATTTTTTCCTTCAATGTAATCAATATTTTATATTTATTGTTTGAAAAAATGGGGGACTAAATTTTATATCATATATAGTAATGGATATTTCTTCATAATTTAAATTCCTCTCTTTAAAATTTATTATGTTTATTATATTATAAAAAATAGGGAGGAATACTATGGAGATAAATATGTTAATGATTCACAAATATATTTTTTTCAATCAAAATAGACATCACATAAAAAATATATTACATGATGTTTTTGTTTACATTTTTATTCCTTCATAAAATAATCTAACTCTATCACAAATAGAGGTGAATGAAAAAAATTTAAAATAATTAGGGGCCTAAGTATCTTTTCAGATTATATATATCAGATTTAGATTCATAGTACCAGTGATAATATAACTCATTGGTAGATAAAACAAAATGATGAGTTCATCGGTATATGATATTTTTGTTCGAGATACTATTAAAACAACTTTGTGTATTTTGAAATTTGATCATTGGAGTTTGTTATACCATTTCCATTAAATTAAAACATATCATGAACATTAAAAAGATACATCTAGGATGATCAATCTAAAATTTGTTGTTTCTTTTGAATATTTTTAATTTCTTATTTTTGAGAGTTCTTTCAGTTAATGCGTTCTTTACATTCAGAGTTTTTTAGATAAAATATACTATTGTATGATGATTTCCTTTTAAATAACATTTTATTTTCATTGTAATTGTTTTTAAACCGATCCTACATGGTCAGGGGATTATGGGGATATGATAATAAATGGATTTTGGATCACCAAATCAAGGTATTCTAGGGAAAAGATAATAGAGATTAAGTAATTATGTTGTATGAAAATAAGATTCTACTAACTTCTTAAGTGTAAGGATTCTTATTATTAGAAGTTAAATCATTCTATAGGTATTAAATCAATGATACCTTAATATTGGTTGAAATCCATGTATTCCTTAGACCAAGTCTATAGATCATCCATTCATTTTTCTATTATAGTGATGATTCAATAATATCATTTTCAAATGAGGATTTTCTTTTCTAACTAATACCCCTTTTTCTGTAAAACCTATTTCCTTATTCATTATTTAGTTTCTATTGAGTTAATTTTTTATCATTTTCTGAAATATAGTCAGTTTAAATTTTTTCTATGTTAATTCATTCATCATTAAATTTTAAAATATAATTCATCTTTATTTATGATATAAAAATTGTATTTCGACACATTAAATATTTTCATTACTCTTATCTTTTACTTGATCAATAATTTGGAAACAAATAATCCATTTAATACATAAAAAAGAATGAAATTAAATGTTAGTTTTTAAAAATACAACCTACACCTCTACCTTCTATTTTATTATCCATTATAACATGGTATAACACCACCATCTAAAATATGAGAATCCTCCCACCCTCTGGTAGATGAGGGATATGTATTTCTCTACTTACAAGATCACTCGCCTACATGAGAGTCCCACTAAGTCTCCAATACTTCCCAGATGGACTAGTAGTTATGAGAGCCTCTATAATTTCACTATAACATTGTTTTTTCAAATTATCTTCCCTGATATAAACCTCATATTCACTTGAATATTCATAAGAACCAATTTCCAGTGCTATTTTATCTTTTCTTCCCCTCTCTTTGGTGGGTTCATGCTTTGATCAATCCATTGACACATAAATAGTTTGTTTTTTTCGTTCTATCATGAATCTATTTCTTCTTATATAATTTTTCATATATATAAGATTTTTTATATTGATATGTGGATTATTTATTGATATAATGATGAATTATATTTCTTTTGATACATCCAAATTGGACCAATAGAGTTTGAAACATTTCCTTGGACTAAATCTGCAATTTAAGAAGGTTGTTTTTGAGTATGTTAAATTATTTCATATGCTATATCAATATCTCCTTCATGAATATTTTTATAGAATACTTTATGAAAAAAAATATATAGTTATAGGGATCCTTAGATTTATTTATTTTTTTTGTGTGAGTTTGGAAATGATTTGGTTTTCAACTTGTGATCTTGATGCTTGATATAAACATGCATGAGGTATGAAAATCCTCACAATATATTGACCTTGTAAGAGTTTTTACCATGATTTAGATCATTTTGTGTTATTTTATCCCATTATATCATCCTGGTAAATATTGAATTTGTGTATGTGTATGTATATCGATACTCATAATTTATTACTATGTTGTGCCTATATGTATCATGCCTTATTGTGTGTGAATGTATGGTCTGTGGAAGTTTTTATTCTCATAGAATGTGATAAGTGTAATTTTGGGGAAATTGTTTCCCATATTGGGGGGTCTGATGTGGATTACAATGATAATGATGAGGGGCCTAGACATGATGCATGGGTATGATTATCTTATGGCCTTACCCAAGGCCGAGATAGGTTATGATGGACTTGTGGCCTTACCCGTGATGGAGATAGGGTAAAACGAACTTATGTCACAACCCATGATAGAGATGGGACATAATGAACTTGTGGCCCAAATCATGTCACTTTATCCATGTGGATGCCAGGGGATATATGGTGGTCTTATGGCTGACACATGATCATGACTTCTTATATGACGTTTCTTCCTCCATTGAAAAAAATATAGTATAGCTATAGTTCATGGCACCTTGGTTAGTATGTGATCATTCAGGAGATGATTGATTATTTATTTAATTCTCATTTACTTATTATCATTTCATAAACCTCGTAAAAATGTGAACATATGTTAAGGATGCATTGGTGGTGTCTTACAAGTTATATACTCAAATCTATAATGTTCATATATATACATGTGCATTATTCATAATCATGGATACTAGGAAGCGTAAGGGCCCCAAAGTAGGTAGATGAAAAGATATAGTTTTTTTAGTGTTAGTATCTATATAGACTCCAGATATATGCCACAATGTTATTATTTATATCCTTTTATATCTATTTATTTATATTTGATTGATTTTCCACATTGGGATCCATTGTTTTATTACATTATAGGCCTATGTGATACATGATAAGACAACCTATGTTGATTTTATTATTATTTATTTTCACTATTAATTTTAGGGTTATTATAATTTTTTGCTGTTATTCTATTGTATGAAAACTAATATCGATGGTATAGTCTCCCAATTGTACCTTTAGGACCCTCAATTATAGTTGGGAAACACTGGCATGTGTGGATGTTCACATGAGATCATGTAGCACACCATCCAAGACCAGGTGATTCAGATCTGGGTGCTACAATGATAGACTACTATAAATTCATCAAGAATGAATGGTTTTATAGTAAAACCATTAATTTTAGAAATAGAAATCAAAATGGAAGGAAATAATTATAAATAACCTCTTCGTAACATTTTGTAAGAAAATGTTATAAATAACATTCAATATTCCTTTAATTCCATAAAAAATAATACACATTTCATTCATTTTCTCTAAAAACTAAAAAATTATGATAATGTTGGAGAAAATTATTTAAATTATAAATAAACATGGAAAAATTTAATTTAATATTTAAATAAAACAAAATAAAAATTATCATATGAACTCTTGTGCTGGTCCATCGAATTTTTTCATGGTTTTATCTTCTCCAAAATAATTATCAATACATAATTATAAAATTTATTATTTATATAAAATTTTATAAAAATCCATATAAGGGGTTGATGACAAATTATTTATATTACTAAATGGTCCTAGTAATCCATACATGAACATGAATTATGTTTCCAATTTAGAATGGGTTGAATGAAATAAAGGAATATAATACTAGATCATACCATAATAATTTTTATACCATGTTTAATATATGTGTAAATTCATTAAATATATGCTTACTACAATCCATTTAAATATATAATGCAAAATTAATAACATCACTTTGTAAAGGTGGTGGTCCAAACATGAGCACAATTGATGTTATCATATTCCAGTTGATGGAAGGGTATATAGGTGAGTAATATATCATATTTATAACATGTTTTTAATATAAAAAATATCTTATGTATTCATTTTATACATCATTTTATACATCAATTAGAATAATTCATGGAATAAAAAATACACCACTTTATGGAAGTGGTAGTCCACACATGCACATGAGTAATTCTTTCACTTCCATATGATACAAAATAAGATGAATAAGGGTTTTTATAAAAAAATAAAAAAAATAATTATATGGAAGATATATTTTTTTATATCAGAAAGGTAAATAAAAAATTAAGGAAGTAGAAGATGAAATAATATGAATGAACACTGGATGAGCAATATAACTCTTCTTTGGAGTCCCCCCTTAGCTTACACATTATTCTTTTATCGGATATTCTTAGGGAAATAAGATAAGCACTATAATTTTGTGATGGAATATTGTAAGGAATTTTCGAATTTATAGGTCTATCAATATGGTTTAAATATTATGAATAAGAGTGGAGATTAATTTCCCTTTTATAAGTGAGTTTGGTGGAAATCACGAAAATGTGTGAAATATTAATATATAATATTTTTATAATTCATGTTAAAAGGTTAAAATTTACCTCAGATTGAATGACAATGAGGTTAATGTATAATTATAGCCACACATTCATTTTTATATAGGTTTAGGTGTAATTTTTGAACTTATCTTTTTTTTCTATCCTCGTGTTAACAATGTCTATCGTTAACCTTTATATCAAATTTTTTATTTTTAAGAGTCATGGAAGTAATATTAAATATAAGAAGTGGAAGTTACAATACTCATGCATGATAAGATCAATAAAATTAAACATGTTGAGTAATGTTATCATTTATAAGGATTATATTTTTTTAGAAATAATTTTTAAACATTACATGAAATTTGAGGACACTTTAAAGATTATTCATATATTTTTACTTTAAAGACATAAAAAAAGGTATTCAACTATAAAAAAATTACACATCTGTTATAAATTAAAATTTTCCAAATAATTAATGGTCAACAATAATTAATTTGAAATAAATTAGTTTTAATGTTTTTAAAATCATTATTTTTATTTTTTCACTGCTTGCACAAGTGTTGTGTCAACATCAAATAACTATTAAAGATAATTATAAACTATATAAAAAATAAAAAAACTATAATAAGAATAAAATATAAATCATAAAATTTCCAATTTTTATCCATTTATATTATATTATCATTCCCAGGAAAAAATAATACAAATATTGGAAGAAAGTGGGTGATATTTTGTGATTTTCCTTAAATTGAGAAAATAGAATGGTTATAATGAATGGAAAGTGGATGAAATTGATATATTTTAGAGGTTAATATGGTTTTGGTAGAATTAATCTAAAAAAATGAAATAAAGTGTTGGGTTGTTATTGAGACTGTGTTCCACTATTCTAACCCAAATTAACATGTTTTATTCAATACTGTGGTGATAATCATTTAACATGGTCACATTCATTATGATTCAAAATGAAATTAAAATGTATTCAAAATTTTAACCACACAATTATAAATATGAAATAAATATTTAAATATTAAATTCCTATGATTGTAATAAATTAATTCTAATATAATTAAGCTAAATGAATCGAAAAAAATTTCTAGAAAAATGTGTTTTTAAGATTGAAAATGAAATTATACCGAAATAAAATATAATGTTGATTCTTATGGAATTAATTATATTTTATTTAATAAAACGTTTCTCATTATTAAAAAGGAATTCATCTTTTATATATACTTCATAATGTTGTTATTTATATTCATACCATCCAACCCAACACCTATGATATAACAACTATATTCAAATAATATTATTTCGTGATTCAATTAATAATGTTGTTAAATGATGTGTAAAAAATCAAAAATTATAAATCCCAATACTTAAACATTTTATAATCTTTAGTTTTAGTAAATAATTTTCTGTATTTCACTTTTATGATCATTTCATGTTCAGAGTTATAGAGAATTAGACCATAAGTCATATATTACAAAACCAAATAGTACAAAGTGGACACTTTCTATTAGTATCCATTTTCCCATTATATATATGTTTTAAAATAATATATTATTTATTTAATTTAAGATATTAATGAAATTGAACTTTACTTCTTCTATTCCCTCACACATCCTTAAATATTGTGGAAACATTAAAAAATGTGGGATGAACAGAAAAATATCAATAAGGGATACATAAGTAAAGATAAATGTCATTCCTATGCAAACATAAAAACTCATAAAAACTTAATTTTTTGTAAAATATTATTTGATCACATGAATGATATCATTATTACTGTATACACACACGCAAACGCACCATTTATCTAATGGAAAATCATTAATACCCAAAAAAAGTAATTAAAATCACTTTTGGTGAATAGAGCTTTATATGTATAAAACCCTTTAAAAACATTCAATGGGAATAACAATATGTTCGAGTTAAAACATTATAATTGCCCAATGAATTAGAGATATTTATAGGTTCACATATTATTTAATCTTTTACAGTCTTAATTGGCACTTTATGGGCCACCCCATGTTAAGCTGTAATGGGATTACCCGGTGCTATCGGGGCCACCCCAAGTTAAGATGTAATTAGATTACTCTACGCTATTTGGGTCCATCCATTTCTCATGTATAATTATAAAGTATAATATTATGTATATACCATTTTTATGCTTTCTATTTTTCATTATAAAGTATTTCAAATCCCCTTTTAAACCCATAATAAAATCAGTTTTTGAAATCAAAATACATCATTCTTTTGGAAACCCATTTTCAATACCAAAATAACATTTTATATTGAAAACCCTTTTTCAAAATCAAAATATCGAAAAAAATAAAGTTTTTTCATTTAAGAAAACATGATATATTTCAAAGGATTTTAGAAACTAAAAAATTATCATGTCAGTGGAAAATTAATTTTTCCTATGAATGAAAATAATAGAACATCCCATTTTATAATTTTCTATAACATTTCATAAAATACATGTAAAAGATTTATTTTAATATCAATTTAAATAATTAAGAAAGATAAAAAACATATAAATTATAAATATTTTATTTCCATATAAAATAATTAATAAAATCATTTTTCAAACATGGACCTGAGAGAGAAAGTGAATTTCCGAAAAAAATATTAAAATATGATATCTTTAATGGAAAAGTCTCTTATCCTTTGGAAAACACATGAATTTTAGAACCATCAATGAATAAAATTAAAAAATATTAGATTTTAATATAATAGTTAATTTAATTATATATGTTGTCAAAATGATAGTATATAAATGTTATAAAATAATAAAGTTCCACATCATCAAGAATGGCCTCAATGAAAGGAAAATGAGATTATGTCCCTTACCTTGTGTATGACTTGTCTCAAATGTCTTATCATCCTTAAAAAATATTTTAATTATTTAAATTATTCAGGTTACATTTCTCTTATTTAAAATATATGTACAACTACATAATCAATTATGATTATGTCAGATGATTTGACCATATTCAGCTTATCTGTCAAAACTGACTTTGGTAGGTCAACTAAAGTTAAAAGGGTTCATTATTTAAAAATAAACTGAACAATAATAATTAACTATTTATCATATTTATACATAAATTATACTTTTTAATCCAATTATTAAATATGGTTATGAAAAATGGATTAATTTTATGACTATGGAGATTATAGGTCATACGTACGCATAAGTAACATATCTATTTTTTCAATGATTATTATGAAAAGAATGTAAGTAATATTTTTTATTTCATAAAGATAATTACATCCTAAATAAAATCATATTTAATAATTTATACTTTTACATATCATTCTTACAATTTAAAATGAATCACATTTCATTCAGGAGGTTGAAGTCCACACATCCCCAAACAACATTATCACATTTTCACTGTGTGAAAAGGTATGAATAAAATGAAATATTTTATTTATAGAAAGAAACATATTTCATTTATTTCATACATATGACATGTAATCATATATATATTTTCAAAATATTTTCCCTTATTACCTTCCATAAAATACATTAGTGAAAAATGCTTCGCATCGCTTTGCAAGGCGGTTGTCTATTGTACACATGATCGATGTTATCATATCCCTTATGTTATGAAATGTAAAAAGGTGGATATTATATAATGAATAAATAGGTATAACGATTTTCTAAATATCATAAATATTATTTATATAAATAATATGTCCATCATTATTCCCAACCATGTGAATTCATTATGGAAAAATAAACAGCATCATTTCCTAAGGAGGTAGTCAGCCATACAGATGAATAATGATTTCATAACCCATTTGATGGAATTTTTAATGGGTTCTGGTTTTACTCATAACATTAAAATATATTGTTATATTGTTTAAATTTATATTTTTATATAATATTGTTATAAGATGAATTGGAGGTGGTGGGGATGAAAATTAAAAAAATGCATGTTGGTGAGTGTTACCTATTCTTTTTGTAATTCCCATTGGTTTACACAAAATGATTTACAAGGTGTTATTTATCACAAATTAATGATTATAGGAATATAATATGGAACTAGATTTGTAATTTATATAGGTACCTTCTTATCCAACCAGCCTGAGTTGTGTGAATATAGGAGGAGAGGGGAGGCCTTTTATAATAGAACTGAGTGGAAAATCAATAAATTTTCCAAAGAGGGAATTCCATACTCATATTTTCCATGTCAAGAAGCTCCAATAGTGAACAAAGCATGATATTATAAGGTATTAGTTATTAATATTTCCATAAAAAGGGTTATTTCCAAATTTATTGGTGATCTTCCCTTAATTTTAATGCTTATTTACTTTGAAATCCTCATTTTTTACTTTAATTGTACTTATTAATTATAATTGTTTTCACTAATAATATTGGTAAAAAATCAAGTTTCCCATATTTGAAATTATAAATTAGTATTATAAAAAATATGGAATCCATTTTTCCAAATTCAATGCAATGATGTTGAAATTTTTATTTTAATATTAATTTCATAATCATGAAAAGACAATGGGTTTTTTAGAAGAGTATTTTTTTTAGTAAAAGATAATTATATATTAACTCAATGAATAGTAATAATAATTGTATGAAACAAAATTAATATTTACTAATATATATTATATAAATTTAATTTAAAACATTCTATATTATGGATTACAGTAATTATTTAAAAAGCTGAAACAATACACATTTTAAAATAGTATTTAGAAAAACCCTGGCTCTAAACCCAAAAATAATTCTATATTGAAAAATAGTAAAATTTCATTAAAATGTAATTAAGTGGATTAAATATTAATAAATAATACTTTGATTACATATAAATGTCTTCAAAACTTATTTACACTTTCAAATTTCTTAATTTAATAAAATAAAATCATTTTTTTAAAAAAAAATTGTATTTTTTCCTATTCACTAAAGAATCTATATTTTCTGAAAGTTCCTAAATTTTCACTCAAATTATATTTTTATATTCTGATCTAAAAAATGATATACATTATATAATATTAAAATTCTAAAGTTTATAAATTATTCATTAAAATAAAACCTTATAAAAAAGTGTTTAACTAAAAAATTTCCTTTTTGATTAAAAATTACATAAAATTTTTATATATATTATAACTATATAATTTATATTATTAAATATAAAAATGTTTTTTATATCATTAACATGTTCTTTACAACCATTTCCCATTTCTTAATTTGGTCCTTATAATTTTAATCACTTATTAAACAACTGGGGATATTATTCTCTCAGAGCACTTTAAGATTCCCATGTTGCCTTTTCAAACATATGGTCTTTATATAGAAACTTATCCTAGTGATTTGACTTATACCAAAAAAACATTCTATATGTGATCAAGAACAATTACTATATGTTCCTCGTAAGAAAAATTCTCTTCCAACTAAACTACACCAGGTATTAAAACATGAGATGAATCTAGAAGATAATTATTTAACATTGAAATATGGAATATATTTTTTACCCAAGATAAAATTAAATATAATGTCACTCGGTAAGAAAATAATCCAACATTATCTAGTATTCTATATGGTCCACAAAACCATGGACTCATTTCTCCCTTCTTTCACAAATACATCCCACTTTTCTAGGGAGATTGTTTTTTTGAAATACATGATCACCTACCTCAAAAGAATGATCTTACCTATGGTTATCCATATAACTTTTATTTGATTTCATATGGTCTAATAAACCCTGGACTCATCTTCCCCTTCTTACCAAAATGCATAACACTTTTCTAGGGAGAAAATTTTAATAATATATTATCACCTACCTTGAAAGAGATATATTACTATGGTTAACAATATAACGTTTTTCCTTATATGAGCTCTACTCATGTGTCTATTAGTCAACAAAAATTTCCCTATCACCTCCTATACTGACTACAATACCGTCAAATATATTTCTCTAACATTTTCCCAAAAAGCTGATGACCAGCACCATTTTACACATGATGCCTAAAGTGGAGCCATCTGTATTCTACAATAATTTTTTTATTATAATAATATTCAAAGGTAGAAATATGTTTATCCCAAATTCCATGCTAATTCACTAAGAAAGAACAAATCATATCATCCAAGAGCTGAAATATTTGATTAGACTGTCAATTGAATTGAGGATGAAATTTTTTACTAAAATTTAATTCAGTACCAATTGAAATTTAATTTCCCTTCGAAAATTTGTATGTGAAACTGAGATTAATGTCTAATACAATGGAGAGAGGTACTACTTTTAACTCAAATATCATCTTTATATACATTTTAGAAAGCTAATATAATGATATCTTATCTTGAATTGGAAGTAAATGTATGGATTCAAGTAATTGTGGAATAATAACATTAAACAAACTGTTACCTTTAGAATTATTTGGAAATGCAGCAATGAAATACATTGATATATTCTACCATTTCCACAATAGTAATATAAAATCATGAATCATACACTTTGGTAATTATAATTATACTTTAAACTGCTGAAAATTTAGACACTTCATGGAAAATTAAATAATATCTCTATTCATTCCATCCCACTAGTAATACTCTCAAAGGCCTATGTACAACATAGTGTTTCACTGATGAATGTAAAATTGATAACTATTAGCTTCAGTCAACACCTCTTTCCTCAACTAGGATTCACAAGGGTATCACGACCCGACCCACACTAGGGCTTGATCCAGAACTACCCCCAAGCATGCCCCCATAGGACAGTAGGTGCCAATAAGCACATAAGGCATAACTAATTCAGGGAGGAAAATTCCTATGAAAATACACACACACACTGATAACTCAATGTCAAAGTATAGAGGTAAATAAGAAAAAAAATTTCACTACGATAAAATAAACAATGAATACATTAACCTCTATAAATTATAAAAGAATGTTAGTGTAACCAGAAAATAAATGGGAAAAAATACATGCCCAACCATAAATATGTCCCAACATAAAAATATGAAAATGTAAACAACTGAAATATCCAATCTTCTAAATCCCAATCTACGACCATCATACATGGTCCAAGAAATCAGTATCCCTATCCTCCTCTATAGTTATGGTCAACATTTCTATCATATTCATAATACATGATACGTGTGGGAAAAGACCATGCATGGGTGAGTATAAAAATACCCAACAAGATGTCCTAATATCTGAGGTAGGGAGCAGTCAAAGATACAAGAGGATGAGAAAGAAAATAGGTAGAAAAATTTACAATAAAATAGTATAGATCAAGACAATAAGGGAGAAAGTAATCTTTTCCAAAGAAGAGTGGATAAAAACGGTGAGTAGAATAACGACCCATTGAGTCTATTCCACCTAAAGCCGTAGTGTTGACTCATCCAACCATGAGAATCTAGACATGGAAAGCTTATGGAATAACACATAAATCTTTGCATCACCATTAAAGAGTGAAACCAAATCCTATAACTGGATATAAAAGAAGGATATATATATATATATATTCATAGTAAAATAATCCAAAACATGATAGTATGGGGATCTCCATCTCACATCTCATCCAAAGAAGAAGTGTAGCTAATAGTTCTAAAATTCTATCAACAATGGCCAATATCCCACATGTCTTCCATGAACCCACAATTACTAGGGACTAATTCACCACACATTGATACTATCCTATTTGAATGGTATTAAAACACCCCCCACGGTTTTTGGTCGTGTAAAAAAATGCATCTTGGTGGGGAAATCATCCCTCTTCCACGTGATCCCAAAGCTATGTCAAACCACATCTTTTCAATGTTCCACATAGTTGAGGGGACAAAAATTATAGGTAGAAAACCAATTACCTAGTGCAATATGAGGGTAAAACTCTATTATTCAGGGACCCATATTGGGCCCAGCTGGAAGTCTCCACTCTAATTCATAGTGAACAAATTCCATGATACTGAAAGAGGGTTTCACTATACAGTTCAAGGACCCATGCCCATCCTAGATGGTGGTTTCCACTCTGATAGTCATCGAGGACCCATGAACATCCTAGATGGAGGGTTCCACATGAGTGTTTTTAGAGGAAAAATTCTCAACCCAGCTGGAGGGTTCTACTATAGACGTCGTCGAGGGCCCATGCCCAGTCTAGCTAGAGGGTTCCACTTAAAATTATGCATCTCATGATCCTTCTTAACCACTGTCATCATTGGGCATCACCTAAGATGGTTTGTGACCAGAACATTCTACATCATATCTTGAAATCCAAAACTGAGGTCACAATCATGTTGTACATGGAAAAAAACTTGAGATAGGTTATTCATGGGCTAAAATATGCGTTCAAATGAAGGAGATATGATCACTCAAAGTTCCCTCTAGAGATCTCGTGTACTATATGGTGTGTGAGGGGACCCAAAAAGTTTGTATCACAGCTTCATATCTTGTCCATTTACCAAGTAAAAACATGGATTCATTTTCATCTATCTCTTCATGTTGTGCAGGTGGACTACATGACATATCCTAGGTAAATGGGAACAAGGATATGTTCTTCTTGCCAAGTCCATGTACTGAAGTACACGAGCGTGTACCGGACCTTGTATACCTCAACATGGGTTCACATAAATTTTACCTGAAACATAGTTTTTCCAGCTTGGATAGGGTACACATTGTGTAATTGATGTTACATACTATATTGCCCTATATTTTTCGGAAACACTCATGATGCCGCTAAGGGGGATACATGACATGTGTTATCCATTATATATAGTGTGTAGTCTATAATTTTGTATAATTCCATATATGAACATCAAATTTGAATATTTAAACTCCACCTTATACATGGTTCCATCAATGGAAAAAATGTGGATCTAATACAAGACCATGGATCCTAGCCGTCATTCATTAGAAAACGTACAATATAGTTCACCAAAGATCCACCATTCAAACT
This sequence comes from Viscum album, assembly GCA_963277665.1. NCBI lineage: Eukaryota > Viridiplantae > Streptophyta > Magnoliopsida > Santalales > Viscaceae > Viscum > Viscum album. Next base: position 57,080 of record CAUJRU010000774.1, read on the forward strand.
ACATGCCACTATGAGTTTAATCCAGATCAATTAATGATATAGGAATTGAAATTATCTTTCTTTCATCCCTAAAATCATATATCTATAAACATTTCATCGATTCGGTCTTCACTCATGAAACCATCATGAATCTGGCAGTTCAATTGGGCTCTATACAACACAAAATTTGTCGAGTGGGGGTTATGAGTGTTGTACCTCTCGAACCCCTCGAGGTTTAATTTTCATGATCACAATCACTCTCATCTTTATCTAACCTTGTTTTCAAGTGTTTTTGTTGATAGGCATGATTTTAGGTGCCAAGGAATTGGGCCAAGAAGGCCAAGAAGGCAAAAAGCCAAAGTGGACTGAAATTCAGTCCACCGGCCAACCGGTGGCTTCACCACCGGCCAGCCGATGGACCCCAGCCAGAAGGCTGAGCCACTGCCTCAGCACCGGCCAACCGGTGGCCTCAGCGCCGGCCAGCCGGTGGAGCCCAGACAGAATGGCAAGCTACTGTCTTGCCACCGGCCAACCGGTGGCCTCAGCACCGGTCAGCCGGTGGCACTTGCACAGAAGAGGAAGCTACTGCCTCACCACCGGCCAACCGGTGGCCTCCTCACCGGCCAGCCGGTGGAGCCTGAACCCGAAGCCCTCTCCATTTTGAACACACCGGCCAACCGGTGGCCCTGTACCGGTCAGCCGGTGGAGCCAGTCAAACTAGCCGTTGGGCTTTTGACCAGCCTGTCCACTTGGCCTCCAACGGCTCCGAAAGCCTCTCCAACGGCTCCGAAGGCCTCCAACGGCCATATGAGGGTTCCCCCTCTATAAATAAAGGACCTTGAAGCCCCGGAACAATACCGTAACCATATCCAAGCCACAGAAGCCCACGGGACACATTTCTCATCATTTGGCAAACCTCCGGTGGACTCCTTCAAGGAACCTCCAATTGCTCCAACTCAATTCCTCATCCAAGGAGCACCACCATAGAAGCTTGGGAGTAGCCTTCATCAACTCCAATCAATCATTGGCGACCAAGGCTTCTCCATTACAGTTTTTCATTGTTTTATCATTTTGAGCTTTAAATTGAGTTTGTGCCAACAAACTCCCATTTCCCTCATCCTCCATTCTTTTGGGTTTTCACATCAACTGTAAGGTGTGAAGTGGTTATTCAAGCCTTCCCTTTTAAAAGGATTGAGTCATAGGTGAGCTAGCCTTCACCTGTAAGAAGGCTAGTGGGTTCTTGCTCAACCATTGAAAGCAAGTGGGTTCTTGCATAACCATATAAAAGCAAGCTGTAATAGGTTCTAGACTACCTGTAAAGTCTAGTGGGTTTCTTGCTAAAACCATTGAAAAGAAAGCGGTAGAATCTCTCAACGGTTGAGTTGGGAGCGGAGACGTAGGCCGGGTTTTAGGCCGAACTCCGTTATCAATTTTGTGTCTTGCCTATTTTATTTCCGCTGCACTTTCACTTTGTTTTTAATTTGTTAATCATTTTTTAAAAGGCAATTCACCCCCCCTCTTGCCATCACTTCCTTGCTTTCTCTGTCTAACAATTGGTATCAAAGGGAAATTTGAGTAATACCCTAACCGGTTTCAAATTTAAGATCTTTTGTGATGGCCTCAACCTCTTTCGCCCCCGAAGGCTATTCTTTGGGTCGTGCTCCATTTTTTGATGGAACCGACTACACTTGTTGGAAAACCCGCATGACCGCTTTTCTTAGAAGCATTGGATATCCTATTTATAAAATTGTCATGCATGGTTACACCCTCTCTTCTCCCGATGAATCCAAATGGACCCAAGCCGATATTAAAAATTTCGAGCTTGATGGCAAAGCCATGAATGCTCTACATTGCGGCCTTGATCGTAATGAGTTCAATCGAGTTTCCACATGCACCTCCTCACATGAAATCTGGAAAATTTTGGAGGTTACCCATGAGGGGACCAACAAAGTTAAGGATACTCGATTGGACATGTTCCGTCAAGATTTTGAGTCTTTTTCCATGCATCCATCTGAATCTATTTCTGATATGTTTACACAGTTTACTGATGTTTGCAATGGGAGAAAGTCCCTTGGTGATGATGTTTCTGTAGAGACGATGGTCAAGAAGATCCTATGGATCCTACCAAGCTCATGGGCTCCAAAAGTCACAGCAATCCAAGAAGCGAAGGACATCAAAAACATGCCGGTCGAAGAGCTCATCGGATCCCTCATGACCTATGAAATCACAATGAGGAGGCAAGCTGAAAAGGAAGGCAAACCAATCAAAACTCCAAAGAACATCGCCTTCAAGGTACAAAAAGAAGAAAGCTCGTCCTCCTCATCTTCTTCCTCTTCAAGCGGCGATTCCGAAATAGAGAATCTTGCCCGCAAAATGCACAAATTCATGAAGAAGCACAAGAAGAAGAAATCCCGCAAGGATCAATCCAACGAAAAATCCGAGCCCAAGGTAACATGCTATGGGTGTGGCGAGAAAGGCCATTACAAGCCCGATTGCCCACTCAACAAGAAAAAGGCCAAGCAAAAGGAGAAGAAGAAAGCATTCAAGGCCACATGGAGTGATAGCTCCACTTCCTCCTCATCCTCCTCAAGTGACAACGGTAACAAATGCCTAATGGCATTCCATGAGGTAACATCTTCCGACTCCTCATCCTCTTGCTCTTCAAATTCTTTGAATCATTTATCTTATGAGGATCTCCAACATGCGCAAGATCAATTGGAGGAAGGTTTTCACGAACTTTCTTCCTAATTTGTTTCTTTAAAAAAGAATTTCAAAAAACTCTCTTTTGAAAAAGAACAACTTCTCAAAGAGAAGGAAGAGTTGACCCTCAAAATCCAAAACTTTCCAGATATTGATTCCATGGAATCAACAATCAAAGATTTAAGAGAATCCTTAGCTAAGTTCACCCAAGGTGAACAAAATTTGACCATTTTGCTTGGTTCCCAACGCATATCTAGAACCACCCAAGGGCTTGGCTATTCCAAGCAAGCTTCCTCTTCCCATGCACCTACTATTTTTGTTAGGGGGAGCTCCCAATTCAAATTTTGCAATTATTGTAAAAAACCCGGGCACTTAATTTATGAGTGCAATTACAAAAATGCCCGGTATGGTAGGCCCAAAACTATTTTCTTCAATGATGAATTTTTTAGGAGAAGACCCGCCACTAGACAAGTGTGGATTGAAAAATCCCTTCTAGCGAATCTCTCCGGGCCAAAATTTGTCTCAGTTTCAAAAACCTCTCCCCGGTGATTTGTTGTTTTTATTTAGGGGGAGTTAGGTTTGTTTAAGCTTTTTTTGTTTTATTCAAAACTTTCTATTCAAACATTCAATTTCAACACTTGGTATCAATTTTTTCAATTCAAAATTTTCTATTCGATTTTCATTTCAAAATTTTCAAACTCTTGGTATCGAATTTTTCATTTCAAAACTTTCAATTCAAACTGTTATTCAATTTTAATTTCAAAAATTTCAATTGGTTTAAAAACTTTATCTTGTTTTTCAACTGCTTCCCTCAATCAAGTTTTATTCCCCATGCTATTTTGATAATCACAAAGGGGGAGAAATTCTTGATTGATTGGGGGAAAAATCTTTTAAATCATGCCTCTCATTTCATTTTCTACATTGTTTGTTTTGGTGATTGTGATCATAAAAATAGGGAGAGGTTGTTGTACCTCTCGAACCCCTCGAGGTTTAATTTTCATGATCACAATCACTCTCATCTTTATCTAACCTTGTTTTCAAGTGTTTTTGTTGATAGTCATGATTTTAGGTGCCAAGGAATTGGGCCAAGAAGTCCAAGAAGGCCAAGAAGGCAAAAAGCCAAAGTGGACTGAAATTCAATCCACCGGCCAACCGGTGGCTTCACCACCGGCCAGCCAATGGACCCCAGCCAGAAGGCTGAGCCACTGCCTCAGCACCGGCCAACCGGTGGCCTCAGCACCGGCCAGCCGGTGGAGCCCAGACAGAATGGCAAGCTACTGTCTTGCCACCGGCCAACCGGTGGCCTCAGCACCGGTCAGCCGGTGGCACCTGCACAGAAGAGGAAGCTACTGCCTCACCACCGGCCAACCGGTGGCCTCCTCACCGGCTAGCCGGTGGAGCCTGAACCCGAAGCCCTCCCCATTTTGCACACACCGGCCAACCGGTGGCCCTGTACCGGTCAGCCGGTGGAGCCAGTCAAACTAGCCGTTGGGCTTTTGACCAGCCTGTCCACTTGGCCTCCAACGGCTCCGAAAGCCTCTCCAACGGCTCCGAAGGCCTCCAACGGCCATATGAGGGTTCCCCCTCTATAAATAAAGGACCTTGAAGCCCCGGAACAATACCGGAACCATATCCAAGCCACGGAAGCCCACGGACACATTTCTCATCATTTGGCAAACCTCCGGCGGAGTCCTTCAAGGAACCTCCAATTACTCCAACTCAATTCCTCATCCAAGGAGCACCACCATAGAAGCTTGGGAGCAGCCTTCATCAACTCCAATCAATCATTGGCACCCAAGGCTTCTCCATTACGATTTTTCATTGTTTTATCATTTTGAGCTTTAAATTGAGTTTGTTCCTACAAACTCCCATTTCCCTCATCCTCCATTCTTTTGGGTTTTCACATCACCTTTAAGGTGTGAAGAGGTTAGTCAAGCCTTCCCTTTTAAAAGGCTTGAGTCATAGGTGAGCTAGCCTTCACCTGTAAGAAGGCTAGTGGGTTCTTGCTCAACCATTGAAAGCAAGTGGGTTCTTGCATAACCATATAAAAGCAAGCTGTAATAGGTTCTAGACTACCTGTAAAGTCTAGTGGGTTTCTTTCTAAAACCATTGAAAAGCAAACGGTAGAATCTCTCAACGGTTGAGTTGGGAGCGGAGACGTAGGCCGGGTTTTAGGCCGAACTCCGTTATCAATTTTGTGTCTTGCCTATTTTATTTCCGCTGCACTTCACTTTGTTTTTAATTTGTTAATCATTTTTTAAAAGGCAATTCACCCCCCTCTTGCCATCACTTCCTTGCTTTCTCTGTCTAATAATGAGGATCCAATCAGTAAAAAATCTGAACATAATAGAGAGAAAAGAAACAAAATATATTTTTCAAACATATTTTACCAAGTTTTCTTGGCCACTAATCAATACCAAGCATCTAAGGTTTGATAAAAAAAATTGATAAAAATTGATATTTTAGTATGTGGGCATGTAAAAAGTCTCTAATTGGCACAAATCCAAGGGAAATGATAGATTTTCTCAATAAATTAATAAAAAAGAAGGAATAAACTCCAATTAAAAAATAATACCTTATTTTTGGATCAATCATAGATGAATAATAATTTTTCCAATGATTTAAGATGATCTACTACATTAGTTAGATACAGAGCTTCTTGATTCTAGAATTTTTTCTTCGTTTATCATGATCCGCCGAATGGAGGAGGAAGGAGCTCTCATCGGTGAATTCAGAAATTATGACCTAATATTGAAAATGTACAACATAGTGATATAATAACAATCTTACCTGTTGTGTTGAAAATAAACTAATAAATTATAAAAATTATTAATTATTTCATTAATGAACTACCGATGGGCGAGGGGTTCGAACTTCCCATGCCAACTTATTTTATGCCATGATTATGGTAAACCCCGCATTTCGGACACAATCATGGTCATGGATTTCTGATCCTTTCAAATCATTATAATGACTCCACACTTGGATCTCCCAATCCTAGGATATCTCCTACATGTTTCCTTTCTACCTCAACATGTGAACCAAAGGGATGGTCCGTCCACATATGTTCTCCCTTCTCGAACTCCAAGGTCCTACAATGGTGATCTGCATTGGACATCTGCCTACTCTGACCCATCCTCAGCCTCTCATTAATGAACTATACTTACTTTTTCATCACATGCACCATCTCTAGGCGTAAAAGATAACACTTTCAAATCATATTCCATCATAGGGGTGACAATTAGGGCCTCTTGTATAGGAACTCAAATTTAATCATGCCAATGGTATACTGGTATCTATTTGTGTATGTATAGTCTACCAAGGGAAGGCAATCCTCCCAACATAGACTGAATACTAACATGCAATCCCTCAACATTTCATCTGACATTAGGATAGTGTGCTCGGTCTTCCCATTGGATTGGGGGTGAATGTTTGTACTCATCCCCAATTGGGTCATAAATTCCACCTACATTCCACTCCACAATCATGATGCCAACCTCACATCATGATTGGATACAATCATCGATGGTACCCCATGAATACTACTGATCTCACATATGTACCCCATCCCCAAACTCTCTACCAAACTCTAGTCCCGAATAGCAAATAAGTGTGTCAAATTTATGATTCATTCAATTATCACCTAGATGCAATCATGGATCTTTTCTATGCATGCAATACCTATGACAAATTCTATGGATATGTCATCCCATCTCCACTCTAGGATCACAAGGGGCTATAAAAAACCCAGAGGAACATGGTGTTCTACCTTGACCTTCTGAAAAGTGTGGCACCAAGAGAGGAACTCAGTTGTGCTTCATCTCATTTCGGTCCACCAAAATATTGGAGATGATATTTTTATATCGTCCTTATACATGGATGTACAACTAGGGGTTTTTGTTGAACTCCCTCAACACCTAATCCCATAACTTGACCAGAACAACAATTCTCCCCTGGAATAATATTCCATGATTACCTTCTTCAGAATATCCATCTGGTGCAATGAACATGGATTTATGATCATGTAAGACCTCATATTTGATGTATCCTAGCTGGGACACTCACACACGCTCAATAAATAAATGATTCAATTCCATTTAATGAATAAAATATGTACCCTCCTAGGCCACCAAGGTTAGTTACAGGGAAGCTAACTGCCCTAAAGCTTACTACACTATGCGAGCCTATGACTTCTTGCTAATGAAATCCCCTACAACATTTCCCTTTCATATAATATAGACAATCTCAATTTATTTGTCCAATAGGAACTCCAACTATTTTCACTGTCTTAGGTTATGGTCTATCTTAGTGAAGATATACCTGGGACTCTAGTGCTCTATGTAAACCACAATGCACTCTCCCAGAAGATAGTGTCTTCCCATCCTTGTGGATAATACTACCACTACTTGATCAAGGTCATGAGTTTCATAGTTTTTCTCATGGGGTCTCACCTACATCGACCTATATGTCATAACTTCCTACCACATCATCAACATGAAAAAGATCCCATATCATGATGAATCCAAATACACTACGAAATCAACACATTTACATGGTAGTACCAACATTGGAGCAGTCATCAACCTCTAACTAAACTCCTCAAAGGACCTCTATAACTTCTCATACAAGGAAAACGACTTCAATTTCTAGGTCAAGGAAGTCAAAGGGGATGTGATTTTTGATAAGTATTCCACAAACCTCATTTTGTACCCTACTAATCCAAGAAATCCTTCCACCTAGAACAAGATATTGGGTGGATCCCAAGAAAGAACTCCCTTGATCATTTATGGATACATGGATAACCCATTCATAGTAATTTAATTTCCTAGGATGTGAAACTCATGTACCTAGAACTGAAACTTCGAGAGTTTCCCAAACCGACAATGATATCAAAGCAATTATAGAACCATCTTCATGTTATCTACATGATCCTCCTCTTCTGAAGAGTAGATTAGTATGTCATTGTTTAAGAGAACAAAAAACTTGTTCGTGTATTTCTAGAAGACTTGATTCATTAAAAAAATAACCAGAAAGGGGGAATTTGTTAGACAAAAGGGAATCATTAGGAACTCATAGTGTCTGTGCTAACATAGAAATACCATATTTATAATATAAACCTCATTAAACCTCATCTATTTGTAGATAATCCTAAGAAAAATCTTTTGGAATCATCACACAGCCCGCAACTTGTCAAAATGGTTTTCTATCCATATCAAGGGGTACTTGTTTTTATCATAGCCAGATTACAATGACCATTATCAATGCAAAGTCATAACCACCCATCCACTTTTTTCATAAACAATACTAGAGATTCCAACAGGGACACATAGGTTCTGATCAAACCTTTCTTACAATGGTACCCCAACGGAAACCATAGTTCCCAAAACTCTGTAAGTTACATCCGATATGATTCACAAGATATTTGATCAGTCCCTGGTTGCAAGTCGATGAAAAATTCCATCTCTTTCTATGTATGCAGTCCTGCAATGTCCTTAGGGAATACATCCATGTAATCATCCACTATAAAAAAAACTGGGTTTAGCGGCGGTTTTGTGGCGGCGGTTCACAAAACCGCCGCTAAACGTTTTCAGTGAAAGGTTTCGTAGCGGTTTTTAATAAACCGCCGTGAAATCCTATTTTATTTCAAAAACCATGACCCTTTCCCCTACCCCTATCATGGTTCCCCCACAAACCATTGCCTCTTCCCCGATCCCCCCTCTTCCCTGATCCCCCCCCGGCCCCGGAGACACCTGCGCCCTCCAGCGACCCCCACACCCCCCGCGCCCCCCACACCCTCCGGCGAACCCCGCACCCTCCTGGCGCCCCCCTCGAACCCCAGCGACCCCCGCGCCCTACGCGCCCCCACACCCCCCGCGCCCCCACGCCCTCCGGCGACCCCCGCACCCCCCGCGGCCACCGGCGACCCCCACACCCCCCGCGCCCCCCACGCCCTCCGGCGAACCCCGCACCCCCCCCCCCCCCCCGGCGCCCCCCTCGACCCCAGCGACCCCCGCGCCCTGCGCGCCCCGCACGCCCCCCGCGCCCCCCATGCCCTCCGGCGACCCCCGCACCCCCCGCGGCCTCCGGCGACCCCCGCACCCCCCGGCGCTCCCCGCGACCACCTTCTATTTTGGTAATTTTTAGTTATTTCTTGGTTCTTTGATTCGAATCATGAATTTGTTACACAATGTGAATCTACTGCAGGGTAGATACTTTGAGTTTGGTTTAGAGCTTGAAGAATTATAAGTCATAAAACATTTTCAAGTTTTTAATGGGTTTATTAGGATTAATTCAAAGTAAGGATACTTTTTTGGGTATTTTTATAAATCATGGAATTCACACCATGAAAGGGGTTCATGACATTAATTATTTAGAACCAATGGTTTTTATCATGATTTACATATTACCCTTATTCCATTCAATGTGAAGACCTCCCTCATAAATCCTAGAAAGATTTTAGATAATATTGGGTATCTTCCTCTACCATATTTCTTTTCATGGAGCATTTGTTCACTAGTGTGATGGGTTGTCTTCCTTTGGGTACGTGTAATATCATTCACTCTCTTTATCATTTATGTTCTTGGTTTGGTAGTGTTGTGTGATATGGTTTCGATGGTTTCATAAATAATATGTGTTATCAATCAATCCATTGTGGTTTTCCCTCATTCCTTTTCTATTTGAGGAATATCTGCTTGTTTCCAATTTATGTTGTCGAAGGATCTTAGGTTCCTTATGTTTATAAGGTAGGTGTATCTATACAAGCGGTTCTAATTTAAAATTTCCTTATATACTTATTAATTTCTTTGGCTTGTTTCATGAAATTGATGGATTTAAATGGATTTTATGGAAAATATACATGTGTTTAAAGAGGTCTTTCTTCAAAAATGGTTTTTCTCACAAAAAGTGGTTGACTAAATTCTTTATGGTTTGGCTTATTTAGATTGAATTTTTTATACTAATGGATGTTTATCATTATTTTTTATTTTAATTTGGTTTCAAAACTTTATTATCTAAAACAAGATACTACTTTCATGTCTCTTTATTACACATCTCCACGTATAAGACCCTCTTGGGAGACTTGCCTAGTTTCCCTAGTCGGTTCTTTATAAATTAATATCAAAAAGAATATTGAGCCTGGAATGTTACGACACTTCCCAGTTTTGGTTTAGTTTCATTGGTAGACTAGATTTAGTAGCACTACAATTTAGTTAATATGTGTGGGATGGTGCCTAGACATCTCACCTCCATGTATGAATTCAAGTTACTATGGGTGGTTAGTTATTTTTGAAAATATTTTCACTTGGTCTTTGTTGTTGATTGAATAAACTAGATTTGGTGTCTATTTAAAAAAAACTATTCCTTTCTTATGTTTTATATTTCATTAATAAAATTAATAAATTCATAAAATTATTATTATTTTAAATCATTAATATAGATTATGGAAGTTGTTCTATGATTTAGGAATTTTCTCATGACTAAAGGTGTTTTGATCTTGTATTTGTTAGACGATTCCTACTAGAAGAGGTCTTATGAATCTAAGTGATAGATTTGTGAGACGGGTTTAATAGGAGAATCCCTTAGTGGTATCTTCTTTAGTGTAAGTTATAATATGCACTATTCATACTTTGGTTATGAAGGTATTCAAAACCCAGGAGGAGTAGTGGATCATGACTCATAATTTACTAACAAGAATCAACCTATCTTTCATGGTGATAATGGAATCTAGAAATATGAGGAGAGGATTGAGTAGATTGGTAGGAGATTTAAAATTATAAAGATTCCCAAGGAATCTAAGGGGTGGGGGTCAACATATATTCTTGATGGATTGGGAAGGAAATGGTGAGGCTCAGTTGTGCATGCTATATTTTATGAGGATCTTACGTGGGAATCCTTCAAGAAAATATATAAACTATAGTTTTATCCTAAAATTTTACATGTGGAAAAGACCTGATACTTTCTAACATTATAAAAATGGGAATGTATTGTTATAGTGTATTCCACTAACTTTTCTAGGTTGGTGCATTTCAAAGTGGATATTATTACCAATGTTTACATGAAATCTCTAAGGTTTGAGATTGTTCCAAGTGTCTCCTAAGAAACCTGAGTGTGACATGGATTTATATTTATAGTGACACTTAAATTTGATATACCTGCACACTATTGTTTGATTTATATTCGTGGACTAGATTATGCATTAGAAACCATTAGTGGTGGCCTACTTAATTTACCTCACACCATATTTAGTACATGGATTGGTACCCAGATAGTATTCATTGTCATAGGAAATACGAATTTGATATGGTTGGTTGTGTATGAAACCATTGAGAAACATCATTCCTCTTGGAGGACATCTAAGGTCAAGCCTAAACAATCACATAATGTCTCAGGTTTAAGATGCATTATGATCTGTTTCGATCACACATCAATGGGGTTTTGTTTGAGGAAACATAAATGTGTGATCAATAGTGTTATGATAAGTGTGTAACCCGATATTCTTATTGCTCCTCAATGAGGTGTTGACGCTGTCTCCTTTGGACCAGACTTGTTCGGTTGGTCTGAAGTGGTAAATGTGATCAATGAATCATCATTATTATATTATTCATACTTTATGATCAATGGTTCATCTCTATTATATTATGTTTCTGTAATCTTACACTATCGTATATTTTTTGTAGGAACATTGTGATATACATGGATAAAAGATGGATCACATTACCGAGGAACACACCTCAATATGTTAAGGGTTTGAATGAGTTTTTTATATTTTGCAATTTCTAATCGATCCGTTAAAGGGAGAATAAGATTTCCATGTCCTAAATGTATATTTAGAACATGGTTGAAGAGAGATGAAGTTTATGAACATTTAATACTGAAGCAATTCCCTGATCAATATTTGTGTTGGATTTGGCATGGAGAATCAAACAATACAGAAAGATTGAGGACTGATGTTAATCCACAGAATGAGGTCCCAAGTTTGTCACCAATGGAAAATGAAATGAAAAACCTCATAAATGATGCATTCGGAACTGCAAGTCACCACTATGAGCATCAAAACATATCAGAACAACCAGAAGAGGGTGCTACAAATTGCAACGTGACAAGTGATGTTTTTGAGACTGTAACACAAGCATATCAAGACTGTAACATATCATTGGATCCTCCTCTTGATTTTGTGGAGCCAAATTTAAGGGAAAACTTCAGTGAGGAAAATGCGTTTCATGATTTATTTGACAATGGAAATCAAGAGTTGTATAGTGGGTGTTTGAAATATACAAAGCATTCATTTCTGCTGAAGTTGTACCATATCAAATGTCTATGTGGAATTACAAATAAGGCAATGTCCATGTTATTGGAATTGATTCGTGATGCATTTCCTGAAGCAAAAATCCCAGAATCGTTTTATGAGATGAAAAAAGTTGTAAACAAGCTTGATCTGAATTATACAAAAATACATGTGTGTCCCAATGATTGTATGCTTTACTGGGGAGAGGATTCAAGTAGACAGAATTGTAAGAAATGTTCTTCTTCTAGATGGAAGTCAAAAGGTGATGTTGGAAGTACGACTGAACATAATTTCATGGAGAAGAAGAAAAGGAACACACCTGCAAAATTTTTGCGTTACTTTCCTTTAAAGCCTCGATTGCAAAGATTATTCAGGTCATCAAAAACCGCCGAACACATGAAGTGGAATTCTGTAGATAATAACAATGATGGGTTAATGAGACATCCACGAGATTCCCAATCATGGAAGTCATTTGATTCATTACATCCAGATTTCTCATCTGATCCTAGGAATGTTCGATTGGGATTGGATGCCGATGGATTCAACCCATTTGGGACTTGGAGTATGAGTTATAGCATTTGGAAAGTTGTTTTGATCCCTTATAATCTGCCTCCATGGATGTGTATGCAACGAACATATTTTATCATTTTGATGATTATTCCTGGAAAACAAATGCCTGGAAATGATATTGATGTATACCTGCAGCCTTTGATTGAATAATTGCTGGAGTTATGGAGCAACGGTGTTGAGACATTTGATGCTTCTTCTAAAAAAATGTTCAAAATGCGTGATGCTTTAATGTGGACCATTAGTGACTTCCCTAGGCTTGGGAATTTATCTAGTTGGAACACTTATACGGGTTTGGATTTTCTCGTTTGTAACTTTGATTTCGAGCCCAAACGGCTACCTCACAGTAGAAAATGGTGCTTCTTGTGCCATCGAAGATTTCTTGATGCATCTCATAGATTTCGGCTGAATAAATCAAAATTTAGTGGTTCCATTGATCGTAGACCACCTCCAAAGTTGTTAACCGGTTCTGAAATATTGAAACATCTTGAAAATGTTAAAACAGAATTTGGGAAGATTCATCATTTGACTGATAGCGGAAAACGAGTGTGAAGTGCATCTTCAAGTGAAATCAGAACACAACAATGGAAGAAAAAAAGTATATTCTTCAAACATCAGTATTTGTAATTTAATTCTTTGCGCCACAATCTTGATGTGATGCATATTGAGAAGAATGTATGTGATAATTTGATTTTTACATTACTTAATGAGCATGGAAAGTCGAAGGATCATCTCAATGCTCGCAAAGACTTACAAGTAATGAACATAAAACATGATCTCTGGCCAGATGAGAATGAAAAGTATGCTCCGGACATTTTTTCAATGAAAAATAGGGATAAACATGTGTTCCTTCGAATTTTAAAGAATGTGAAGGTATCTGATGGGTATTCGAGTAACATCTTGAGGTTTGTTGATTTGAAGAATCGTAAGTTATATGGATTGAAAAGTCATGATTCACATGTTTTGTTACAACAGTTACTACCATTAGCATTGCGTACATTATTACCTGAAAAATTTACTGCTATTGTACTGCAATTCGGCACATTTTTCAGGCAATTATGTGAGAAAACTATACATCCATTACAGCTTGACAACCTATAGGAGAGGATTGTATTGACCCTTTGTGCAATGGATATGATATTTCCTCCATCGTTTTTTACTGTCATGATGCATTTAACTGTGCATTTGGTTGATGAAGCTAAATTAAGAGGCCCCGTTCATTATCGATGGATGTATCCAATTGAGAGGTATTTTATTTATATGTTTCCAGTTAAGTAAACAATATTTGGAATTTAAATAAATGCATAATATTATTTTTATTTTTCATAGATATCTTGGGGATTTGAAAGCATACGTGAGAAATAAAGCTCAACCAGAAGGCTCTATTGCTGAAGGCTATTTGGCCAATGAGTGTCTCACCTTTTGTTCCAGATATTTGGATGATATTGAGACATGATTTAATCGAGTTGGACGTGTTTACGACACATCAACTCAATCTCAAATGCATCAAAAATCTAAAATATTTCCTGCTATTTGCCGATCAATTGGGAGGACCTCATACGCGACACTGACAGAATTGGAGTTATTACAGGCACATAGATATGTGATGCTGAATAGTGAAATTTCAGATCCATTTATCGAAGATTTGAGGATACAAACAAAGAGACTAATGAGAGGCAGAACACAAAATGAAAAAGATATAACGAAAGCTGTGAATAAAGAGCTGGTAGAATGGTTTACACGACGTGTAAGTTTATAAATATTGCAATAAATACGAATATTAGTTTGACACATACAATTTGAAAATCTATTAAATTATATTTTTATTCTTAAGATCATGAATACTGATACTCGAGCAGAATTGTCAGAATATTTGAAGTTTCTTGCTAGAGGTCCTATAAAACAATTTAGAACGTTCGACGCTTATAATGTGACTGGTTTTAGATTTCGTACAGTCGATCAAGAAGTGGGTTTGAAAACACAGAATAGTGGTATATTTACATTTGCTGAAGTGGAATACTATGGAAAGTTGCATGATATTATTGAATTAAACTACCACGGTCATTTTTCTGTTGTTTTATTCAAATGCAAATGGGTCGATATTATCAGAGGTGTTAAAAGAGATTCCTTGCAATTTACTTCTGTAAACTTCTCTCGCTTGATGGATGTTGGTGATCGTGAACTTCATGATCCATATATCTTAGCATCGCAGGAAAAAATTGTATATTATGTGAATGATGTGGTGGATGAAGGGTGGATTGTAGTTACTCACGTAATACAAAGAGATTTTTATGATATGGGTGATGAAGTGGAAGATTTGACCTCTACAATTGAATTTAATCAACAATAGGATGCAGAATTATTTGCCCATCATGATATTGAAAATATTAGTCTAGCAAGGATGGATGAAGTGGATGAATCAATGGAGCAGGAAACCGACATTATTGAAGGGGAAAATGATTGTATGTAAAATTATTTATTCATTCAGCAACCACTTGTTTCATTTCTGTAGTCATTCATTATCATTGTTATATATATTTTGTTTGTTAGTATTGGGCATCTATTATCATTTTTAATTTTTTTTCAGCATAAATTTTTGGATATATATATTCTGAACTTAATTTTATTTGATTAAATGATAGGAATTCCAAGGAAGAAGCGGTACACCATTTCATCTACTTCTGCGACATATGACGATCCGTCTGTCCCCACGGCATCTGAGGCAGCAGCTGCCTACATCCCTGCATCATCTCCCCCTGCACCATCTCTGACACCGTCAGTGGATGTATCATTAGAGGATGAGTCATAGCCTCCCCCTACAGGAGCCTCAGTAGTGGGGCAGCGACACGCCCCTTCTAGTTCATCACGGACATTCTGGAGGGTCACAGTCATAGGTACAAATTTTAATTAAATTAATTTATTTCATTTTTCTTATAGTAATTGTTTGATAATTGCAGATGAAAAAAATGCAACCGTGGAAAAACACTTAAAAATTTCTGATGTTTGGAACATGAATGGCGAGAAGATAGCGGTGCCATTTGATTCTTATGGGGTTCTGATGGATGACACCGCAGGTTTACTTGGTCATATTATAGGTCAGCTGGCAGTGGAGCCCATTTTCCTGCCTATTTCATATGATTATTGGAGGCATATGCCTCCAAACTGGAAAAATGAAGTTTTTGATTCTCAGATAAAGGTAATTTTATTACTTCATGGTTTAATTGAATGTCATGTTACTAATATATTCAAAATGAATTTCTTTATACAGATGTTCTTCCACTTTACCGTTGCTGATGTGATAGCACGGAAGTGGACATTGAAAAATCTTGGAAAAAAATGGAATGATTTCAAATGGAGGTTGTGGTGTGATGTCAATGATACTTCGTTGATCGTGCAGCAGATGTATGAGAAGCTACCCAGTGGGGTACCGAAAGAACAGTGGAAAGTTTTTGTCGATAGCCATCGTGATGAGAAGCGGATGGTATTGAAATATATATTATTATATTATCCTCATTTTACATTTATACATGTACATGAAGAGTAGATAAACATTGAATACGTTACTGTTAAATTGAATTTTATTTATTTCAGGATCTCTCAAGACAGAATGCATCAAACCGGGCAAAGCAAGTCATCCCGCACACTGCGGGCTCAAAAATCTTTTCTAGAAGCCGAATGTAATCGGTAATCTTTTAATTAGTTTAAATATTTATAAGACAATATTATCTATTTAACATATTTAATTGTTGATTTATCTTTATTTAATGCAGTCACAGATTTTAGGGCATGAAGCATCCTGAACAAAACTGTGGCTGGATGTTTATAAAAAAACTGATGGAAGTTTTGTTAATGAACCTGCCAGAGAAGTTGGGGTATGAAGTCAATTATTTATTATAATAACTTATTATCAGTTTTTACTGTGTTAATATATATTAATATTTGATTTATAGGTAAAAATTAAAGAAATATGGGATGTCAATCCTGGGCAATCCTACTCAGTCTCCCAGGATGACCCGATTGGTAAAGTCCTTGGGAAGGAGCATCCTGGTAGAGTGCGCGGGACGGGTTTGGGACCCGTACCATCTGAGGTCTTTGGCAGGCCATCAGGGATTTCAGCTACATCTACTCCTGGTTATAGTCATTTCATACCTGAAGATACTCAGAGGGATATGTCTTCTCTACGAAATATAGTTCACCAGCAGGGGGATTAGATATCAGCTTTGTAGAAAGAGTTGCTTGAAATACGTCAGCATATGGGCAGATATGCCCCCGGTGGTAGTGCATCGGCTAGTGATGAGCAGGTAAATCACATTAAAATCAAAATCATTTAGTTTTCACACTTTTATTGGTTATAAGTTTAATTATAAATATGCAAAAATATTTAATTTTCAATATAATGTTCTTATAGGTGGAATAAGGTAGTGGAGATTAAGGTGGAGAGGGTGACGATGCAGCATCAGATGATGAGTAGTAGTGTTTTTGATGTGTTGAACAAGTATGAGAACGGTTGGTTTTTATATGTAACAAGTATGGAACATAGTTTTCACCAAACATTTTCATGTCCTAACATTTTCTTGATTTCTCATGTTTCCTTCTATGCATTTTATTTATTTATGATGTCTCATTTTATGTCTTGATTTCTCGAGTGTGGTATACATCATTCCATTTAGGCCTGTGTTTGAATTGGTACCACATCCAATGAGAATACCATATATGTAACCCATATTCATACCATTTCTACTATATATCATCATTCGGGTAGCCCCATTATGTAAGCTCGATTCATACCATAACTGATTCATAGAAGTACCTAGGCAGTCCAACTGTGTAAGTCCCATTCATATCATTGTTGCTCCATAGCAGCACCTGGGTATCCTAGCTGTGTAAGCCCAATTTATACCATCACTATAAAGGCCCAATGAGCCACAACACATTACATAGGCATGAAGAAACCCTATCACATACCAAAGCCCCAAACATTCAATGGTATAAAGACAACCAAAACAACAGAAGATAAAAATCTCACTGAAGGGCTTCCATATATTCTAACACATCCTTAGGTCTATGCTAGGTTGTTCTACACATGCCCAACCTATATCCATAATCACAACCAATGTATATCCCCTTAGAATAAAATCTCAGGAGGGAGGAAAAGTCACCCCATGTAACACTCAACAAGGCAGAAGTTATTAGGTAACATATTGGTTTTATATATGCCAATTTTTACTAGATACTCCCTTTTTCAATCAATTTCCTTACTAAGTGGAAGATAAAGCACCTATCTGATGGCCCAATATTTTTTAGTTTAGAATAGAAATACCCTTATTGGATCTATATCCATTATATATCACACTAAAAGGCCAATCCCATGACCATAAATGTCTAAGGCATGAAAGGTTAATGATAAAAGGCACTATCATGGACTTAAAATTTTTACACCACTCAAATGGGTCAAGGAATACCAATTTGTTTTTAGTTTAAGGATGATATAAAACAAGTGATGAGACCACATATCACATGTATCATAGAATAATGTATAAACCATAGGAATAATGTTCAAGTACCATCTAATTGTAATAAAAAATGCATCAAAATATGTGTCATTTGGTATCCCAATGCACTAACCATCTTGAGAAACCTGGCGTCTCCGCAATTGAACAAACCCATACATCAGGAAAGCATCACATGAAATAACCATGGATTGATAATGTCCCCATGACCAAATTCACAATAGCAACATTACCTTCATCACTAAATTTCTCTATCTATGAGATCTATGAAAATCCAACAATTATTATAAACCACATGTTAACCAAGTAAAAATACACCTAATAACTACCCAAATGCCCACCTGAAAGGATAGTCTTAGACTATACAACCAACATACCAATTATGCTGATAAAGAACTCACGCTCTTACTGACATGGAAAGAGTGTTTCTTGGAAGCCTCCCACAATACCTAAATTTAACCGTTATCAGTATAACATGAATCTAAGCATGTATAAACTCTATTAAAACACCTAATATGCATCATTACAATAACATCAAAATAATCATAGTTTAACTTAACTTATCCCCCAAATAACCATGGAAATTTTTCATGTTAGACTTAACAAAACAGAAGCACTACCCACACTTTTACATTCACAACACCAAATACAATGATATTACTAATTGAATACCAAACCACAATCCACCTATATACCATCACTATAGAACAAAGTGTCTAAACCTACTTTCATTTATTTAATGAACTCATAGACCTAGGATAAGTCCTCTCTGGGATTACATACATACAAGAAAACCCTCATCAGGTGGAAATGAGAATCGCTATTTTACTTGATTAGAACACTCCAATCACCAATATCCCAAGATACATCTCAATATTACTAGTCTTTCTCAACCCTAGTTCACATGTCACATCCTTTATAGGATACAACCCATGGAGAAGCATCTATAAACCCATCTCAAATATCACGAGGAAACTCATAGGCCAATATACCCACTCGAGGGTTCTCATGCATATCACAAATACCATACCCAATCCAACTATGAAATCTAGGTTACTAATCCTAACTAGAAATCGACACACCATACTTCCCCTGAAGGATAAAGATCACATACATGCACATATATATTAATGACATTATCTTATGATAATAACTATTGTGAAAAATCTATATCATTTGGTTTGGTTAAGTATAATGCCACCAATAAGGTATTTAGGAAAACATTAGATAAGTTGTTGTTGAAATTTTAAAAAAATAAAACCTATTTTCTTTAACGAAGTCAATAACAACTATATCATGATGCATCCCATCCAACCTGCAACATGATGACCATATTGGGATGTATACATGAAACTCTTATCTCATATCCAATGACATAACTAAAATTCTCAATAAGAATCATGTATAACCTACAAGATCATAAACCATACTCTCTCAAGAACCATGCACGGTTAGCGTGTTGTCCAACCTAAAACACACGCCAATTCACAAGTTACCCATTTTCTGTAGTAGGCATTAACAACCAACCCAAAACACACAACATACCATACCATAACATACATTCTATAACTACTCAAACATACATCTTTAGAACAAATTCTATACCCATATAAACATAATTTGTTCTATCCCATTACACAAATCCATTGTTAAAAAAACCCAACCCATATCACAATCCACCCATGGATGTTATATTGGCCAACATAGAGCATAACCAATTACATATCATTACCCATCACCATGGTTAGCATGATCACTTAAATTGTATCAAAATTCATAACCATTTATTATATAGAGTATTAGTATCCATATAATATAAATCAACCCTTCTTAAAACACATAAGAAATTAAAGAAGTTAAAAACACATATACATCTTGGGGGTCACATGGATTGGTTACTCACCAAATTGTGATACATTCCTTTCCATAGGTTGGACTCCATAACAAACAACATTTTCTCATATCCTATTTTTCAATGAATACTACCATGTTATTTGTTTGTATGGTGTCTCCTGTTCAATATTCTGGTTTGATTTTTTTTCAGGGCAGTGGTGTGGTAAGAGCCGAATTATTTTTTTTCCAGGTCAACATTTCGTGGCAGTTTTAACCGCCGCTAATGCCTTACTGGTCGGCATTTAGCGGCGGTTATAACCGCCGCTAAATGTATTATGTTTAAATTTAGCAGCGGTTAAAACTGCCGTGAAAAAAATTATCATCTACGCTTAAAACCGCCGCGAAATGGACAAAAACCATCGTGAAAAGAGTCATCTATGACGCTTTTCTTAAACCGCCGCGAAATAATAAAAACTGCCGCTAATAGATTGCCGACGCCCAGTTTCGCGGTGGTTTTTATAAACCGCCGCCAAACCCTATTGCGGCGGTTTGAACTGCCTCCAAATGAAAAAAACCACCGCGAGGGGCCGGTTTTGTTGTAGTGATCCAAAACTAAAATAACCCAAATTCCTATGGATACATTTTCACCAAGGTCAAAACTCACTAGATAATGAGTGATAGTTTGTAGCCTTCTGTGTGTAGAACCCCCTTGACCTGGCATGAGATCTCTCTAGCTAGAAAAGGAGAATCTCATCCCATCAGTATGTAGGTACCTAGCTGGTCTATGATGAAATTCAATCTAGGATTAGACCATGTATTGAAAATCCATACCCAAAATGGCATCATAGGGTTCCATCATGATTACCATGTGCTCCATCATGAACCCCTCTCCGCCAAGTGATAGCTCTTAATTTTGTCAGGTGAAAGACATAGAATAAGTGTTTCCTATATGAACCTATAGATGAAGTTTTAGTGCTAACACTCAACTGAATGCTCAAACTATCAAACTATTAGTATAATGATAAATTAATTAGTGTATTATATTTATACTACCAATTAATAAGAGTATAATAAACACATATCATACCTCATAGCATCTCATGAACTGTAGGTTTATAGACATACAAATCACGCACATGTCTCTTGACATGCACACTAGCTTCCTGATCCTAATGTGGGCCGCCTGGTGGTGGTAGTGGAAGGATATCATAGTGTAATCCTCCACCTACATCTCCTACTACTATTATTTGAGACCTTCCTCCCTAGGGACCAACCTATCCATGCCTAAGA
This sequence comes from Viscum album, assembly GCA_963277665.1. NCBI lineage: Eukaryota > Viridiplantae > Streptophyta > Magnoliopsida > Santalales > Viscaceae > Viscum > Viscum album. Next base: position 78,242 of record CAUJRU010000774.1, read on the forward strand.
GACCCTTGATCCAGAAGATGCATCTACCATGGCAGTCCATTAGCCATCTATCCGTGATTATCTATATGTATAGTTAGGCATTATCGTTCCATGTGACCTCACCCATAAAAAGTAAATCAATACCCATATCTAGTATAATATGGTCATCTGTGCTACCTCTGACCACATGGCTAAGTCTGATCATGAAGAGATATATTTGTTTGAGATCCTAGGACATGGTGGCTTCTATCTATTGCAGATGAATCCTCTCTAATACTGCCACGTCCTTCTCCCACACTCTAGAATCCCTCTGATAAAACTCTCCCTATTACCTGTGCTCACTCCAACACCCCGGAAAATAGTTGTTTATGCACAAGGGCACTACACAGGCTCATATCTCTCTATGGATTCCCTGTTGAAGCTTCCATGCTTGGATATATCTGTCCCAGATCATGTCAAGATAGTAATGAGTAAGTTATCTGAACCATGTTTCACACTCATCCACTATCTTCCCATTCAGTTTTAGCTCCAAAATATTTTTGATCTATACTATGTGAATATAGGTGGGGTAGTACTCCCACATAACAGCTATTGGAATTCATCTAATGCTTTGACCACCGTACGAGCTCTAAGCACCCATTATGCATAATCTCCACTATAGTCAAGGTCAACATGTATGTCTTCTTCATATGACATGATATGTGTGGGAAAAGACGATGTAGGGGTGAGTATAAACATATCCAGTATAATTCATTGAAAGAATAGGGGGTATTAGTAAGAAATTCAAGAGGAAGGGAAAGATGGTATGTAGCACATGGTTCAAAAAAAGATCACATCTCAATCTAATAAGAGTGAAATTAGGCTCATACAAACATTAAGGGACAAAACATGTTGGCATATGAACTACTCGTTGAGTCTTTTACACCTATATAAGGAGAGTAGACTCATAAAACCATGACAATCATGACACAAAAATCACAGGGCATACCCCACACATCTTCGTCTCTCCATGAAGGTGAGTAACCAAATCCACATAGTGGAAATAGAAGAAGTATATATATATATATATGCTAATTCAATAAAGCATAACCAAGATAGTCAGGGGATCTCCATCTAAAATTTCATCCAAAGAATAAGAGTATCCAATAGTTCCAAAATTCCATCAATGGTGCCCAACATCCCACACATCTTACCTGAGCACACAATTCCATGGTACTCATTCCCTACACCTTGATAATATCATATTTTTATTTCATTGAAACTCCCAAATGTTTTTAACTGGAATTACAAAATTGTATCTTGGTGGTGAAAGTGTCCCTCTTCCTCATGAGTCCAAATCTAAGTCAAACCATGTCTCATAATTGTGTCTCATTGTTTAGGGGCCAAAAATTCAAGGTAAAGGACCCATGCCCTAGTACAACAGGAGGTCTCCACTCTGGAAGTTTAGGTCCCATGTACATCCCTAATGTAGGGTTCCACTCAAAATAGGAGCACATTATCTTTTTTCAAATTATGAAACACCTTTTTTATCAATATTAGAATCAGGTGACTTTCCCTTCTTAATGGATTATACCTTTTCCTGAAAAAGTAGATATTACATCTAAAATTATTTAATTAATTCATTCAAATTCGATCATAATGAAACATGAAACAAAATAAATGAGTCCCATATATATATAGATTATAGGGAAAAATTCATCCAATCATTAAATAGAGGTTCACATTCTAAATGTAACATAGTAAATATATCATTACCTTTTCGAACGGATTCATTTTTCATATTTTTTTCATTTCAAATATGATAATGAATCGGGTAATAAAAATCCATGATTAGTTCTACACATTTTATTTGTCCCATGTTTAATTATTTCTGTGTGAAAATTTACCACAAATATTCATGACCACTATATATTTCACATATTACTCCATAAAAATGATTCCTCCAAATTTTTAAAGAAAACACAATAGTGAATCTAATTCCAAATCAGAAGTATGTTAATTTAGCTCATGTGGTTTCATTTTTCAAGAAAAATAAACAATTAAATTATTATTCATCATTATGAAAAAAATTCCTTTCATCAAAGAATCACAATACATGACAAATTCACAATTTTTTTGAAGGCACATCCAAAACTAGAGCATTCACCGATATTTATTTCAGTTCTTGAAAACAATCATTACATTCTATTGTCTAGATGAACTTTACATATTTTCATGTTATCATAGTTATTGGGATAGAATACTAAGAAATTGTTTCATTAAAGTAAATTTATTAACCAGAAAATATAAGAAAACAATTAATCTCAATGATAATTTTGGGTATTTCCCTTTCTTCTATAACTTTTTGTTGTAGCATCAGTAGTTATTACATAATTACAAATGATATGTCCTTGGGATAATTTTTTTTTTCAAACCAAAATTCAGACTTGATAAATTCTCTGTAGAGTTTCTTTTCATTTATGGTTTTATAGACGACCTTTATGTGTCTTTCATGTGCGGCATTACTTTTAGAATACAATAAAATTTCATTAATAAAAACAACCATAATCTTATCTTGTAACTCGATAAAATTTTTATTCATAAGATCCTTGAATAAATAAGGTGAATTAATTAACCCAAAAGGTATAACTAGAAATTCATAGTACCTATATGTAGTCTAAAACATGGTAATCAGAATGTATTATCACTTCACTTTTAACTGATGGTACTTCGACCTCAAGTTAACCTTCGAGAAAAATGGGGCTCCCTGAAACTGATCAAATAATTAATTAGTTTGAGGAAAATGATACTTTTTATTGATAGTGATCTTATATAAGGATCTACAATCAATTCAATGTCTCATTGAACAATGTTTCTTTTTAAAAAAAATGAAGACCCTATGTTGAAGTTATTGTTCAGATGAATCCTTTATCTAATAACTCCTTAAATTTCTTTTTCCATTATAAATTTTCCACTTTAGAAACTTGATACGGGGTTTTAGAAATAGGTTTACCATCCGGTACTAAGTTAGTAATAAGCTCAACCTCTCCTTAAGGATTAAAACTTGGGAAAACATGAAAAAGAACAACCAGGTATTCATTTACTACTCACACATCACTAATTTGAACAGATTCTTTATTATTAACTTTATGAGCAATGCAACTTTCCCTTCCATATCTAATCTATTTTTCATCTTCTTGTAATGTTATCAGATGCATGATATTATTGAACACAACATTCCTATCACAAAAATCAATCTTTACATGAAAAATGGAACCCAATCCATATAAAGAATGATATTGAACATGATTATGGCTAGTTCATCAATATATTCTAAAAAGACCATCCCACCAATAATAAAAGAAATATTCATATATATCTTGGTTGTTTTAATAATCTCACCCAAATTATTTACCAAATGTTCTATATTAATTTCATTTGGCGATATACAAAATTTACATTATATTTTCTCAGAAGTAATAGAATGTAAAGATACATAGTTAAACAGGGTATTGGTGTAAGTCTAATACACATGTCACAAACCTATAACCACTTCATTTGATGGACCAACATAAATTGTTTTAGTAGAAGCTGACCGAACTACTCGCTTTTATTTTTTATCATGGACATTTCCATCCAATGAAACTAACTTTAAAAATAAATTGGTATAACGACACAAAATATTTAGACTAAAACACCACACTATTGGATGGTTATTGTTTAACCCATTCATTGGTTCTTCAGGGCTCTTTTCTCTACAGTCACAAATCATGTGACTAAACTGACCACAATAAAAACACTTCCCAAATCTTATCAAACATTCATTCAATTGAATGTTTCTAAAATTGGGAAAAAATTTATCTTAACTATGGATTTTTTAGATGGATTTTTCTTTATTTCCTACTTACATGGCCTTTTCATATTTTTTTTATTTCGAGGAATGTAACACCCTGATATTTTATGAACAATATTATTATTAATTTCATTAATTTCTTATGTTGTACTATACACCAAAAGGATCTTGTACAACACACATCCCTGACTTGGCTTCCATTAAACGCAATTGCGACCTTCCACGATAGCGTGTGTTGTACGCAATACTGAGTTTCACTAAACAACGATATGTTATATGAACTACCCGTTATGAATAGTATCAACTACATTTTGGATTCTATAACATTATTATTAATCTTACACATTTTCTAGAACATGGTATGAGAACAAAATCAATTTTTCGAGTAAAATAAGTATTTTTCAAAAAATGTAGTTTTGTCTCCTTTTGATGGCGCACCCACCATAAATCTTTTTTTTGACGTGTATATAAGTTCAATTTGACAAAATAAAATTCTTCTTTGGAATCAGGATATAAAAATTTACTTTGGATAAATGTTTCATATTATTCTGATAACTTTCATATTTTAATGAATAGTAAGAACACGCTATATTTTAATTAAAAAAAACTTTTTTCATCGCAATAATTTATATGGTTAGATTATATTTTTAATTGGTTTTAAAGTTTAATTAGAATATATTTTTACCATTTAATCCAATTTTGTTCATTGGAATTAATTTCACTTTGAAATTGGATATAAATAAATATCAATCTTTTGATTGTTTTTGTTTCTTAAAAACATGCTATTTGTTTTGATAACGAGACTTAAATTTAAAATTAATTAATTCCACTTATATGTTATGAATTTGGAAAAATAGACATCAATTTTGAATTCAGAATACCAAATAATTCTTAGGCTGAATTTTGCGTATTTTTCTGAAAAACGTCAATTTTCGATGAATAGTGAAACCACTTAGTGGTAGTTAAAAAACTGACTTTTTTTTAATTTAAATTAAATTTTACCACTTCTGTGAATTGAATTTCAAAAATCCGAGAGACACGGTTAATATGAAGGACTAAAATGTGGTTCAATGAGATGAAAATAATTTGTGGTGAATAGTAACTTTTACTTTTATTTACCACGGTTAAAAGTAAATACGATAATTAAGGGTAAAAATGATATTATTAATACCCTATCACATGTCCTAATTCTATTTAATAAGTTTAATTCGACCAAAAACAACCTGATGAATAAAATATGACCATTTAGGCCCACTTGGATTAGATTAGGACATTTAATATTAATTTATTTTAAGAAGGGTTAAAATAGTTAAAATCAAAGTTTAATAAGTAAATAATTATTAATATAGGGTTATACATAAGATAAATTCGACTATAAATATTAATTATAAATCTAAAAATATTTCATACATAATGATATTTTATTTATAATTTTTAGACATTAAATAATTTAATTTATTTATGACACAAAGATGATGCAGTAATTATCATATTAATGAAATATTTACATATATGATGTTATAAATACCCAAATAAATGTAATTTGAGACTTATTATGAATTTAACTAATTTTCTATGTTAATATTACATGTTATTTTTGATTTAATTAACATTTTTCGAACTAATCATTCTGTTATAATTTTCAAAATAATCAATTACCAAATAGTGTCAAAATTGACATAAAATAGTTTTTAAAAGAAATATTATATTATTAATTTTTATTTTATTCCTAAAAATCTAAGGTTCTGCAAAATGACATATATAAGGTTATATATATTAATAATAAACAACTTGGGGTTATTTGGGCTTGTTAAAATATGTTTATTAACCTTATAGTGTAAGAAAACAAGAAGACAGGGTAAAAGTAAAGTTATTTAACTTAAGGTTAAATCTAAATGATAAGGTTAAAATAGAAACCTAAACTTCTCTAAATTATATTGTATGAGATTATTTTGACCCATCCCGGCATTAGATATGAAATAAATCAGTTTGGAGATATTAAAAACCGAATATGACTTTATAATAAAATAATATTTTTAGTTTTTCCAAAGGTGCCCCTCTCCTCCCTTATAAAAGGGCACCTCCTCCCTCTCTTCCTAACACCACATTGAGCCTTCAAGCTTGGCCAACCCCTGCCAAATTCTATTCTAAACTTACATAGAAACATCCTAGAGGTTTTGGTCTTCTTCAAAGACGAATTTTAGTGCCCTAAGTGGAGGTATCAAAGAGGCGCTTCAAAGAAGAGGTAATATCCGTTACCGATTCATTCAACTCTATTTCTTCTTCCACTTCTTCTTCTTTAGTTGTTTCATTATGAAGTAATAACATCAGTATAACTCATATAATGATATGTTACTATAAGTATGAAACAACCCTATTTCACCATTTATCCATCCTATAGAAAACAAAATCACCACGTGTGCGTACGTACGGAATACCGTCTCCACGCCGTGGTGAAATATATTTTTCCACCAACACCTTACGTGGATGGGTATAATGGTATAAAGAATAGATATATATGGTTATTATAACATCATACTGATTCTGATATATTATACCATCCACTACAATTCTATTCATTAATTATGGGAACGATATCATCGCTCGTGCATACGTACGGACTACCGTCTCCACGACGCGATGAGATTCATTCTCCATGTTAACCATGCATGAATATTCATAAAGTTTATATAATGAATAATAATGAAATATATGAAATAATAATTATACTGGATTTATGTATATATATATGTATGTCATCTATTTAGTTTCATTCAATTCAATAAGGAAATGAAAACAACGTTCATGCGTACGTACGGCCTACCGTCTCCATGAACGGTGTATTTCAATCCTTTTATCGATCTATAATATATATATGTATATGATAAATATATATTATATATAAATCATGTTTTACATTCTGGAATTATATAAATCAGGATATAATTAATAATATCAGGAACGACAAGTCGAAACACATATGATAAATGAAATGATTTTACCCAAAACGCTACTTTAGCATGGAATTTAAAAAATAATGGGTAATATAAAGTCATAAGTGAAACATATATGATATCATAACAATGAATATGATTCTGTAATAATTCAATGACATTATTTAAATCATTATACAGGAGGTTCGAAAACGTATGAAGCATATCATACCTAAGGTAAGGGATAATTTTGCAAATGTCATTTTTATCCGAGATTGCTTATTCGTAAGTATTTACTAGGGTTATTGCTATCATCCATGTCCATGTTTTTTAAAAGTGTATTCATGTATTTTTGAAGTCCTTTTTACCCATTTTTTACTTTTACCCCATGGTATGGAAGGAATATTTCTTTTATTTACCCTACAAGGTACTTTTTGACTTTTCCGAAAAATGTATGGGAAGAATGTTTTTTTAACGTATATGGCATGAAAGGATTTTTACGGTTTTATAAAGCCTTATTTTCATGAAGCTTCCTCCAAAATATTTCATGATTATTTTCAACAAAATCCTTTTCTTTTAAAATTGAATGACATTTTGTGAAAAGAAAATGATCTTGAAGAAAAAAGGATATTTTCCTCAAGAATTCATTTCAAGTGTTTTATCAAAAACATTTTCATCTAAGATGACATTATTTCACATGTGTATGTTTCAAGTATCATGTCTCTATGATATACATGGTTTCACTTTTCTAATGATGAAATGATATCCATTTTTTTGTATGGATTACGTTATGATGGAATGATGTTTATGAAACACATTTTACTCTTAGGTTATGATAAATGATTTATGTTTATATTGTGGAACATGAAAGAATGATTTAAATATGAGATGGGTGGGACCTATATCTCCCTCCAATACATTGGACAAATATTTATATCTCATGAGATAAACATGTCTGGAACGGAAAGTTAAATCAGTTCAGTAATACAGGACTGGAACGAGGAGTGAACTCGATTCAGAAAGGGACTTTGTCCACTAAGATGGTCTTGGCAGCAATGCCTTGTCTACTATGGAAATCATATCATGTGATTAATGGTTGACACAATTACATGTTTTATTCCCATGCTAATTTATCATGATTAATGTTTCTTCATGATCTATGCCTTACGTACTTCCATGTTTTATGTCATTGCTCAAGATTTTGATGTTTACATTCAAATGTCTAAGGATTGTTTTATGATCTCTATACTTACCCTTAATTAGCATTTGAGCTCACCCATTTTATGTTTTATTTTCCCCAGGATATAAATAAAGGTTTTAGGTAAGAAAAAAAGGGAAGATCTTTATGGGAGATGTTGAAGATCTTTCACCACGATTATAAGATTATATTTCGAGTTTCCAAAGACACTAAACTATTACGGTCCTTGTGTGTCTGTTTTTTTATGTATTAATTATTACGAAAAAGTAATGTAATGTCCATGTATGTCAAGCTTTGGGTCTCTACAGTTGGTATCAGAGGAAAATGAGGTAGGAATGAATCTGATCCTTGGGAACTCTCACATGTGAGCGTGGGACGAAGCATGGCTCTCCGCCCAAGGGCTTCCTGAGGAAATGGCTGCCATTGGGGATGGTGGTGTGTCTCGCCCAGGGGGTGTAGCTACCCATGGAGTGCCTTGATAGGTATTAATTATAGTCCACTGGATGTAATTCCAGACTGCTACAGTTGGTATAAGAGGAAAGGCTTAATCAACCTTTGGAAACTAGGATGCGAAAACTTTAGTGAGATCCCTAGAGATATTTCTAAGGTATGTCTAGGGATGTCCCTACGGTTAAGTATAAGAATAGGTTATAGTCCTATAATTATGGTAACTATATTAGATTAAACCTAATATGTCAGATATTGAAGTTACTCCCCCTTTATTGTGACTTTTTCCTCTCACACTATTCTTTTTGGGTTTTAGAAAATGGTTGGAAACAAGATGATTCACGATAATGGAGGATATGATGGACAATGGAATGATATTCTTCATGAGAAACTAAATGAAATGGGATTTGGAAGTCCAAACATCATTATTATGCTGAATCAGAAATCTCATAATATGATCAAAAAACTCAAATTTGGTAAGTTTCCTGACTCGGCTAATAAAAGAAAGATGGAGTTTCATGATGATCATAGAGGAAAGAAAGTTCAATTTCCCTTATGTAAATCATGTGAGAAGAGGCATCAAGGAGAATGTTTCATTGGAACTGGAAGATTCTTTGGGTGTGGAAAAGAAGGACACAAAGCTAGTAAATTCAAAGGAAAAGGTTCAGTTAACACCATGGATGAGGATAATGGTATTGCTACGACATCAACAATGGTTAAATGTTTTAAATGTGGAATGTACGAGCATTATGAAAACGAATGCCCTAATAAAAATTCTCATAAAGAGAATCAGTATAGTCGTATGTGTTGTATTTATGTTGATGATGATGAAGAGACTACAAATGATATGTGAGATGAAAGAATTGTTGAAGCTCGATAAATGGTTTAAGAAGTTAGTGGAATGATTACATGTTTATCAAGTTTAATGTTGTATAAGTAATCTAATGGTACTATGGAATAAAGATACATCTAAGGATTGTTACACTGTTTTCTTTCCTTATGTTTTTAATGTATATGATGAATGGTACCAGTGACAATGAAATGTTACTCATATATTTCTGTAAAGTAGATGATATGCACATAATGAAGGGATAAGGAGAAAATGAAATGTTTGACAGTATTCATGAGCTCATGACTGATATAAGGAAATAGTTATATCATGGTTTGAGTATATAGAATTTTGGGGTTTTGGTATGTGGAAAGAGTTAACTTTTGACAACACTCATGTATTCACTAAGATTCAATGGGTATTCAATTTTCAAGAGAATACATGATTAAGGCCTTTGAAAGATTGGAATGTGACCAACAAGACATATCTTATGATATATGGGGATCAACGATGGTATTAACATTCTTGTTTTATGAAATCTATGGTAATATTTTTCACTATAATATGCGAGTGGACTGCAGTATTATAGATAAGCCTAATGATTAGAATAGATTATGTTGGACATAAGTTAGTATTTTTTAAGGATAGAACTTTTTTCGATATTATTGATGAGATGTTATAGTAATGTAGTTTTACAAAAAGGACAACCTGCAGGACGGGCGATAGCCCATCACGTCGGACAAGGCTGTGGGAATTGAACCCACAACCGAAGTACGACTAGCCTTTATCACATACCACTGGCCTACATGAAGTCCCTGGTTAGTAGAAACTAGTTTTATTTTATTAAGCGGTATGATATATGAAGTATAAGTCCATTTTTGGAATTGTATATGATTAACCTAACCATAGATGGACTTATGTATATTTGATAACTTTTGCTAACCTTTTGTTTGAAACAGATGGAATGACCCATCATTCTATCACATGACCTGTTAACACTTCACGAATAACAAATTCAAATTAATTTCTTTAAGAGATGAAGTGGAAGTTGTTCAATTCATGAACAACAGTGAGATTGTACCAAAATCATGTACGTATTTCTATTAATTCAACAACTTTAGGGAAATGGTCTTGAAAACCAAAAATGTTTTCCTAGATCCCTTATATCCGATGAATCGGATGTTACCTTAGATCATCACAAATATATGGCTTTGTGATTGATGGATTTTTCATAGCCATGTTCTCTACCACTCTCCATCAGAACTTGATGGTTATATTTTTCTTCCATATCCATATTTTCACCTATGTTCTCCTGTATGGAAACCCATTGATGAGTTACTTTGTGTAATCGTTACAATTTCGTACTTTAGTTTTTAAAATTATGTTTTAGTATTCCTTTTTACGATGTGGGTTTCTATTAAAGAAAATTTCGAGTAGTAAACCATTTATAACCCCAACGAATTTCGAGGGCGAAATTCCTTTTAAGGGGGGTATAATGTAACACCCAGAGATTTTATGAAAAATATTTTTTTTAATTTCATTAATATCTTGTGTTGTACGCTACACCAAAGGAGCTTGCACAACACGGATCCCTGACTTGGCTTGCGTTACACGCAATCACGACCTTCCACGATAGCGTGTGTTGTACGCAATACCGAGTTTCTTTAAACAACGATATGTTATATGAACTAACCATTATCAATAGTATCAACTACATTTTGGATTTTATAACATTATTATTCATCTTACACATTTTCTAGAACATGGTATGAGAACAAAATCATTTTTTTGAGTAAAATAAATATTTTTCAAAATATGTAGTTTTGCCGCCTTTTGATGGCGCACCCACCTTAAATATTGTTTTTGACATGTATATAAGTTCAATTTGAAAAAATAAAATTCTTCTTTGGAATCAGGATATAAAAATTTACTTTGGATAAAATTTTCATATTATTCTGATAACTTTCATATTTTAATGAATAGTAAAAACACGCTATATTTTAATTAAAAACAACTTTTTTCATCGCAATAATTTATATGGTTAGATTATATTTTTAATTGGTTTTAAAGTTTAATTAGAATATATTTTTACCATTTAATACATTTTTGTTCATTGGAATTAGTTTCAATTTGAAATTGGATATGAACAAGTATCAATCTTTTGATTGTTTTGGTTTCTTAAAAACAGGCTATTTGTTTTGATAACGGGAATTAAATTTAAAATTAATTAATGCCACTTATATGTTATGAATTTGGAAAACAGACATCAATTTTGAATTTGTAATATCAAATAATGCTTAGGCTGAATTTTTGGTATTTTTCTGAAAAACTTCAATTTTCGATGAATAGTGAAACCACTTAGTGGTAGTTAAAAACTGACTTTTTTTAATTTAAATTAAATTTTACCACTTATGTGAATTGAATTTCAAAAATCCGAGAGGCACGGTTAATATCAAGGACTAAAATGTGGTTCAATGAGATGAAAATAATTTTTGGTGAATAGTATCTTTTTACTTTTATTTACCACGATTAAAAGTAAATATGATAATTAAGGGTAAAAATGATATTATTATTATCCTAAAAAATGTAATAATTCTATTGGATATGTGTAATTCGACTAAAAAAAACCTTAGGAATAAAATATGACCATTTAGGCCCACATGGATTAGATTAGGACATTTAATATTAATTTATTTAAAGAAGGGTTAAAATAGTTAAAATCAATGTTTAATAAGTAAATAATTTTTAATATAGGGTTATACATAAGATAAATTAGACTATAAATATTAATTATAAAGATAAAAATATTTCATAAATAATGGTATTTTATTTATAATTTTTAGACATTAAATAATTTAATTTATTTATGACACAAAGTTGATGCAGTAATTATCTTATTAATGAAATATTGACATAATTGATGTTATAAATACCCAAATAAATGTAATTTGAGACTTTTTATGAATTTAACTAATTTTCTAGGTTAATATAAAATGTTATTTTTTATTTAATTAATGTTTTTCGAACTAATCATTCTGTTATGAGTTTCACAAATATCAATTACCAAATAGTGTCAAAATTGACATAAATTAGTTTTTTAAAAAAATATTATTTTATTAATTGTTATTTTATTTTTAAAAATCTAAGGTTCTTCCAAATGACTTAGATAAGGTTATATATATTAATAATAAACAACTTTGGGTTCTTTTGGCTTTTTATAGTATGTTTATTAACTTATAGTGTAAGAAAACAAGAAGACACGGTAAAAGTAAAATTATTTAACTTAAAGGTTAAATCTAAATGATAAGGTTAAAATAGAAACCTAAACTTGTCTAAATTCTATTGGATGAGAGGCTTTATACCCATCCTCACATTAGCTTCTAAATAAATCAATTTGGAGATATTAAAAACCGAATATGACTTTATAATAAAATAATTTTTTTAGTTTTTCCAAAGGTGCCCCTCTCCTCCCGGATAAAAGGGAACCTCCTCCCTCTATTCCTAACACCACATTGAGCCTTCAATCTCGGACAACCCCTGCCAAATTCTCTTCTCCGCTTCCATAGAAACATTCTAGAGGTTTTTTTCATCTTCAAAGACCAATTTTAGTGCCCTAAGAGGAGGTCTCAAAGAGGCGCTTCAAAGAAGAGGTATTGTCCGTTACCGATTCTTTCAACTCTATTTCTTCTTCCACTTATTATTCTTTAGTTTTTTCATTATGAAGTAATAACATCAGTATAAATCATATAATTATATTTTATTATAAGTATGAAACAAACCTATTTCACCATCTATCCATCCTACGGAAAACGAAATCACCACGCGTGCGTACGTACAGAATACTGTCTCCACGCCGTGGTGAAATTTGTTTTTCCACCAAAACCTTACATGGATGGGTATAATGGTGTAAAGAATAACTATATATGGTTATTATAACATCATAATGATTCTGATATATTATACCATCCACTCCAATTCTATTCAATAATTATGGGAACGATATCATCGCTCGTCTGTACGTACGGACTACTGTCTCCACGACACGATGAGATTCATTATCCATGTTAACCATACATGAATGATAATAAAGTTTATATAATGAATAATAATGAAATATATGAAATAATAATGCTACTGGATTTATGTATATATATATATATGTATGTCATCTATTTAGTTTCATTTAATTCAATAAGGAAACGAAAACAGCGTTCATGCGTACGTACCGCCTACCGTCTCCATGAACGGTGTATTTCATTCCTTTTATCGATGTAATATATATATATATATATGATGAGTATATAATATATATAAATCATATTTTACATTCTGGAATTATTTAAATTAGGATATAAGTAATAATATCAAGAACGACAAGTTGAAACACATACTATAAATGAAATGATTTTACCCAAAATGCTGCTTTAACATGGAATTTACAAAAGAACGGGTAATATAAAGTCATAAGTGAAACATATATGATATCATAACAATGAATATGATTCTGTAATAAGTCAATGAAATTATTTAAATCATTATATAGGAGGTTCGGATACGTACGAATCATATCGGACCTAAGGTAAGGGATAATTTTGCAAATCTCATTTTTATCTGAGATTGCTTATTCATAAGTATTTACCGGGGTTATTGCTATCATCCATGTCCATGTTTTGTAAAAGTCTATTCATGTATTTTTAACGTAAATTTTACCCATTTTGACTTTTACCCCACGGTATGTAAGGAATCATTATTTTATTTACCCTATAAGGTACTTTTTGACTTTTCCGACAAAAGTACGAGAAGAATGTTTTTTAGCATATACGGCATGAAAGGACTTTTATGGTTTCATAAAGCCTTATTTTCATGAATATTCCTCCAAAATATTTCATGACTATTTTCAACAAAATCCTTTTCTTTTAAAATTTCATGACATTTTGTGAAAAGAAAATTATTTTGAAGAAAAAAGGATATTTTCCTCAAGAATTAATTTCAAGTGTTTTATCAAAACCATTTTCATATAAGATGACATTATTTCACATGTGTATGTTTCAAGTATCATGTCTCTATTATTTACATGGTTTCACTTTTCTAATGATGAAATGATATCCAAATTTTTCTTGTATGGATTACGTTATGATGGAATGATGTTTATGAAACCCATTTTATTCTTGGGTTATGATAAATGATTTATGTTTATATTATGTCACACGAAAGAATGATTTCAATATGAGAGGGGTGGGACCTATATCTCCCTCAAATTCATTGGTTAAATATTTATATCTCATGAGATAGACATGGATGGAATGGAATGTTAAACCGTTTCAGTAATACAGGACTGGAATGAGGAGTGAACTCGATTCAGAAAGGGACATTGTACTCTAAGATGGTCTTGGCAGCAATGGTTGGGCTACTATATAAATCATATCATGTGCTTAATGGTTTCCACAATTACATGTTTTATTCACATGCTAATTTATCATGATTAATGATTCATCATGATCTATGCCTTACGTACTGCCATGTTTTATGTCATTGATCAAGATTTTGATGTTTAGATTTTATGCTCGTGTTTTTTTACATTCAAATGTCTAAGGATTGTTTTATGTTCTATATTCTTACCCTTACTGAGCATTTTAGCTCACCCCTTTTATTTTTTCATTTCCCCAGGATATAAAGAAAGGTTTTAGGTAAGAAAAAAAGGGGAAGATCTTTATGGGAGATGTTGAAGATCTTTCACCATGATTAGAATATTATATTCTGAGTTTCCAAAGAGGCTAAACTATTATGGTCCTTGTGTGTCTGTTTCTCTTATGTATTAATTATTCTGAAAAATTAATGTAATGTCCATGTACGTCAAGCTTTGGGTCTCTACAGTTGGTATAAAAGGCAAAGGAGGTGGGAATGAATCTGATCCTTGGGAACTCTCACATGTGAGCGTTGGACGAAGCATGGCTCTCCGCCCAAGGGCTTTATGAGGAAATGGCTGTCACTAGGGATGGTAGTTTGTCCCGCCCATGGGGTGTTTCCTCCCATGGAGTGCCCTGATAGGTATCAATTATAGTCCAGTGGAAGTAATTCCATAACGCTATAAGGAACATACGTGTCCGAAAAATCCATCTAAACTTTCTTAGTACAAAGAACCACATTTTTGTAACTCTTAAATTCTCTTGCATCTAATTATCTTCATGAAATATTCTATTCTTTGATAAAAAACTATTAATATTTATATAATTTTCCCAAATGACATATCGCTCTTTCCTATAAAATTTTGAAAGGTTTTTCACATATTCCTCTATAGAATCATTAAATTTATGACTCAATTCTAAGAATTTTTTTTCCTTCTGGACTCAAAAACCCTTAGTGAAATATTTCTCATGGGAATGATCCATGAATGTTTCCTACTCTATGGATTCATGGCCATATTTATATATATATTATTCTAAACGAAATACCATCGTTAGTTAGCTTCACCTTCAAAATTATAAATAAAAAGGGTTACCTTTTGATGTTCTGAACATCCCCTGACATCAAATATATTTTTAAAATCACGGATCCATAGTTATATTTCTAAAAGTGTAGATGATCCACAAAATTATGGGGTATGTCTCCTCATTAAATTCCCTACAAAACAAAAATTTTCTTCGTGGTAGATGAGGTTCCTCTCTGACATGGATACCGCCATAATTTATCACCTGTGTAAAATGAACCATAACTATAAAAAACAATTCTATTTTGATTCCAACCATATTTGGAACCTCATTTGGAAGTATATTCTCTTCCTAAATCCTTCTTACTATAGTTTACTTCATTCCTATATAGAAACCCATATAAATAGAAATTATTTAGTCGAAGCAACAAGGTAGTATTTAAATTCAAAACCAATTTAACTTAACCCTAATGTATAATATTTCATTCGCAAGTCACTCACATTAATCTTACCACTACAGAAACCTAAAGTAACCTCTAATACCAGCTGTAAGGCACTATCTTTAAACATCACATAATTGTGTGTTTTGGTCAATAATATACTTTCTTTCACTTTGAGGATATTTTTTGGTTTAGAGTTATTAAAAATGATAACATAACTCATACATTAAAAAACCATATATTACAATGTGGAAACCTCTAGTAAGTATCCATTTTTTCATAACAAAAATCTTATAAAATAAAGCAAGATTTATTTTATTGGAAATATTCATAACATTCAAATTGAAATCTTTCACTACCATACCCATCCCTATGTCCTATGAAGAACATTTAAAAATGTTGTATGAGAACATAAAGTACATTAAGGGTTACACAATGAAGGAATATCATTAGTCCTATGAAATAAAGAAAACTCAAATAGTTTTTACTCTTACATTCAATGTTATTTTATCATATAGAATAAATAATTTTTACATTTAGAACAAACACACAATTTTTCTCAAAGAATGTCATTAAAACCCCTAGAAATCCATTAAACCTCATTTTTGGTGACTTAGATAATCATCTACATAAATACCTTTCAAAACCCTTTTAATTGAAATAATCATATGGCTAATATCCAACATTATAATTACCCAATGAATTGGAGATATATTTGGATGCACCCATAAATTAATCATTTAAGATCATACATGATTCAATCTAGGACACCCCAATTTAATCTAAAACTAGCTTACCCAGCACTATCTAATCCAACCCAAGTTATGTTGTAACGGTTTTACACATTTCTATCTGGGTGCACCAATTTATCATGTATAATTATAAATTACCCTAAAATGAGTAAAAAAAATAATGATTTCAATTTGTCATCATAAAACATTTTAAAAACTCTTTTAAACTAATAATTAAATCACTTTTTTATATCAAAATACTTTTTCTTTTAAAAATACATTTTTAATACCATAATACCATTTTCTTTTGAAAAAACATTTTCAATACCAATGTAACCTTAAAAATAAAAGGTTTCCAATTTTGAAAAAATAAAATAGTCTTTCAACTGAATATAGAAATAAAAATATTGTTATCGTAGTGGAGAATTCATTATTTTCATGCATGTAAGGAATTAAATATTCCTTTTTGTCATTTGTAAAAATATCATATGCAATGCAGGTAAAAAGATTCATTTTGAGAATAATTCAAATAGATTAGAAAGATAAATTACATATAAATTATAAATATTTTATGAAAATCTAAAATAATTAATAAAATAATTTATTAAATATGTACATTGAATAGTAAGATATTTTGAAGAAAAAATAATAAAAGAGTATTTATTTAAATGAAAAGTCACTTATCACTTGGGAAACAAATGAATTGTAAAAAATATTAGAGAATAAAATTAAAAAAATTAATTATTATTATAATAGATAATATCATGATATAAAAATTAAACGGGCTTTATAATCACCCTATAAAATAATAAAGGTGCATAACATCAAGAATTTATTCAACCAAAGGAATTTTTTTCAAAGTCTCTTACCCAAGGATTTAATTTTCACATGATTATTTATCATCCTCAATAATAAAATTATGGTAAATATTTTCTTACTTGAAAATATGTTTCAAGTTTTTAAAAAATTATATTTCACTTATATACAATTTTTATTCAATTACATAATCAGTTTTGTTTAAGTTTGATTTTTTGACCATATTCATCTTATGTGTCAAAACTAAATTTGGTAGGTCGAATAAGGTCCAAGGGTTAATTATTTAAATATATAAAGAATAATAAAAATTACATATTAATCATATTTATACATAAATTATACTTTTAATTCTAATTATGTATGTTTATTATGAAAAATGAACTAACATTACAATCAAGGAGATGGTAGATTGTACGTTTGTATGAGAAACATATCCATTTTCCAATGAAAATTATGGAATGAAGGTAAGAAAAATTTAACATTAAATAATTATAATTATATCATAAATAAAATTATATTTAATTATATATACATACATATATCATTATTGTGATGTAAAATTTATCACATCGCTTTGAGGAGTCGATAGTCCGTAGGTCCACGAATGAGTTTATCACATTATTAGTGTTTAAATAGGTAAGAAAAAAATTATATATTAAATTTACATATATATATATTTATGTTACTAATATCATAATTAATTTATTTATATCATATATATTTTTAATATATACCATTATTAAATTCTACGTAACACGTTTGTGAAAAATTCTTCATATCGATTCACGGGGCGGAAGTCCACCGTACACACGAGTGATGTTATAATATCCCTTAATATTTGAAAAATAGAAATAATATATATGATATAATGACTCAATGGGTATAATTACGTTATAAATATAATTTTATTAGATATAAAATTTATTTTTATCATTATGCATAACCTTGAGAGGTGGTAACGGAGAAAATGAATGATGTCATTTCACAAGGCGCTAGTACACCATACAAACAAATAAAGATTTCATATTCTTTTTGATGGAAGTGTGTGTTGGTGAAGTTTGTGAAGTTAAAATAAGAACATATAAAAATATTTATTATAATGATATTTTTATATAATATTGGTATAAGAATAATTGTAGTAGCCAAATAATAAAATAAAATAAAAACACATGTTGATGAACGTAGTCTGTTATTTGGTTAACTCTTTTTAAATGTCACTAAAGGACTTCCTTGGTTGGATTACTGCACAAAGTAAGGCTTCTAGGATGAGATGAGTCATATTGAGGAGTTTTAATAACTCAGACCTCTTCGGTACATTCCTTTGTGAAAATATGGAATTTGATGTGTTCAGGGAGGTGAAGGTGACATATCCCCAACACATTTCCAATTTTCTAGTTTGGTGAAAAGTTCCATCAGTGAACAGTTATATATGTAACCTCTAATGGTAACCTCTATCGGTTACCTCTAATGGTAACCTCTATTGGTAACCTCTAACCGTAACCTCTCTTTCCATTTCCAAATTTCCAATTCTGTGAACAGTTCCATCGGTGAACAATTCTATCAGTAACCTCTAACGGTAACCTTTCTTTCCTTTACAAAATTTTTTATTCTGTGAACAGTTCCATAGGTGAAGAGTTCTATCGGTAAACTCTAATGGTAACCACTCTTCCCGTTGTCAAATTTCCAATTCTATGAACAGTTCCATTAGTGAACAATCCTATCGATAACCTCTAATGGTAACATCTATCGGTAACATATAACGGTAACCTCTAATTCCTTTCCCAAATTTTGAGTTCTATGAATAGTGTTTCCAGAATAGTGATGTTCTAATAGCAGCCTCTATTTCCTTTTCCAAATTTCAAGTTTATGAACAGTGTTTCTAGAATGGTGACCTTCTAACTGTCACCTCTTCTTTCCTTTTCCAAATTTTGAGTTTGTAAACTGTGTCTCTAGAATAGTGACCTTCTAACTGTCACCTCTTCTTTCCTTTTCCAAATTTCGAGTTTGTGAATAGTGTTTCAAGAACAGTGACCTTCTAACTATCACCTCTTCTTTCCTTTTCCAAATATCGAGTTTGTGAACGGTGTTTCCAGAATGGTGACCTTCTAATGGTCACATCTTCTTTCCCTTTCCAAATTTCGAGTTTGTGAACATTGTTTCCAGAATGGTGACCTTCTAACAGTCACCTATCGTTCCTTTTCCAAGTTTCGAGTTTATGAACAATGTTTCTAGAACAGAGACCTTCTAACTATCACTTCTTCTTTCCTTTTCAAAATTTCGTGTTTGTGAACAGTGTTTCCAGAATTGTGACCTTCTAACTATCACCAGTTCTTTCCTTTTCAAAATTTCATGTTCGTGAACAGTGTTTCCAGAATGGTGACCTTCTAACTGTCACCTCATCTTTCCTTTTCCAAATTTCGGGTTTGTGAACAGTGTTTCCAGAATGGTGACCTACTAACTGTCACCTCTTCTTTCCTTTGGCAAATTTTGAGTCTGTGAATAGTGTTTCCAAAACAGTAACTTTCTAACTTTCACCTCTTCATTCTTTTTCCAAATTTCAAGTTGAAAATAGTGTTTTTATAACGATTACCTTTTAACTATCACCTCTTCTTTCCTTTTCCAAATTTTGAGTTTGTGAACAGTTTTTCCAGCATCCCACATGTTTCTCCCCTTTAGTATTTTCTATTGACGTAAAATGAATTTAAAGCCTTGTTTTAAGGACTCTAAGGCTGATTCAAAGGACATAACTCCAAAATTAATTATTCCTTGGCTTGGGATGTTTTTAATTGGTCAAACTGCGTGCTTTAATGTGATCCTCTTTTAATGGTAAATTAAGCATATCTTAATCTGTCGCTCTATTAAATCTTCTAAAAGGACGAGATATCATCCTCCTTAATTATTTCTCATTGTTCTCAAGTGTGAGACACTTGAACTTCCCATTCCTTCTCATAAAAGTTGAACAATCAATATTTCCCTCCTAAGATTGGTTCTGATCTGTTTTGATGCAACAAAGATGTATCGATCAATCTTCGATATAAGGTATGTTTTATCATCGTTCTTTTGTGGTTCATCTTCTACTGTTTCTCCGTTCTATATTATATCATGTAATCTCCATGCTTCTAATGGTGTTTTCTTGGGTTTCGGTTGGTGCGCACGTACTGTGGAATCCTCGGGTGGGTGCAGTTGTCACGAGAAGAGGATCGTGGCCCATTGGGTGGATAAAGAACGTCACGAACTATTTGAGTTAGGGTATTCGTTTCTTATCTTTTCTTTTATGTGCAACTATACTGTTAGCATGTTTTATCCCACTGGACCACAATGGAATTGATATAATAAATATTTTAACCAGATAAATAAATTGTTATCGATCGTATGGTCTTTTTCTACTTGTTTTCTAGATAGTGTGATATCCATTCTTTCTTTGATTAGCTATTCGTTCTTGATGAAAATTTGTAAAGAACATAAACCAAAATTAATTGATAACTGTTGGCTATAGATGAAGAGTCATGTAAATAAATCTGGTTCCTGTTGTAATTTTATGTTAATAAAATTGGCGCAATAAGTATGTTTAATCATTTGTGATAGCTTACTGGATAGGTTTCCCAAATTTTGGAACCAATGAATTATAAATCGTTTAATCCAAGATGGATTAAAGAACTGGTGGTTGATGAAATATATTTGCTTGTAGGGTTTTGAGTTAACCTCTTGTCTGTTTAAGGGCCAAGAGCCCAGTTGACATAATGTTTTTTTCCTGTTGTTTGTGTTGTGATGTGACCCTGGATGGCTGTTGAGATATGTGGGGGTAGGGAGGCCTTTTGGTTGTGGAAACAGATGACACCTAGAGTGGCGAGATGCATCAGTTTATGCATGTGGGTGTCGGGGAGGAGACCAAGGATTATTGAATGGGATGGATGTGATTGTTGTAAGCTTGCTAATTCTTATTGGTTAATTATATGCTTTATTTTTCACCACTGCTCATGGAATCTGGTCTTGATTACCCTTCTTCCGAGAGAGGCGAAGACGCGTGGGTTTTGCCATGTGATTTCGATGTTTAGCTTCTCAAGGGATGATGGGACTACGCTCTGTTTATAGGCAGAAAAGACTCGACGGGTAGTATATCTACTCACTGTGTTGATCCTCGTTGTGGTTAGTAGCATAGAATGTTTTTCTATAATGCTTGGGAATGTGGGAAAGTGATTCTGTAATGAATAATTGAATAAATGATGTTAACCCATGGGGTTGGAGTTTGCTGGAACATAATGATGAGGTTGTAATTTTAAAGTAATAGTGGACTTTGGGTGTGATGCTAATGCAATTTAATATGGAATTGTTCATGGTTAATTAATTTTTAATGAATTAATTAACCTAAAGTGAAACTGGTAAAAAGGGAACGAAATAATGTATTGAATCTCTTTAAATTGTTGTGTGCTTATAGGATAATAATTCGTAGAAGTGGCATCCTGGAGTCCGAGAGACGTTAGCTGCAGTTGAGTCTAGGAATAGGATATTCCCATAGTGTGGTTGTGAGATATTTTATATTCAATAATTATTGTGTTTCTATACGCTACTCCACCCTGTTAGTAAGGGAAACTAACACTCCAGGGAGTCTGAGCCCTGGGGGGCGTTTTCCCCAACATTCTAGTGGGAGGATGAATGGATGACTACCCCATTTGGCCTTACTCTCTTATCTTGGTAGATACTTGTGCTAGTAGGCATAGTGGTTATTTTTCCACAAATATGTGTGTAGAGGGCTGTAATTGCTTATGGTTATTCAAAAATATATATTCCGGATATAGTATCATATGGACTACTATAGCTGCAACGTGTATAGGCTGTGATGGCTTGAGGATCCTTACTCGATGTATGGGCTATAATGGCTTGAGGTATAATACTCGATTTATGATACACGTTATACAGTCTGTGGTGGCTCATATAAACTACCTGGTTACTTTTCTTACGTGGATGTGGTGGTTTTTTTGCATGATGTGCATATTGTGGTTCTTCACCCATGTGTCTACGGGCAAGCCTTTTTGGAGAGAGATTCTCTAGACTTGCGACATTGGGGAAAAGTGGCAAACCAGTGGGGAAGTAGTAGCGGGGTACCCTTTATATTATTTATTATATGATATATTCTTGTATGAATTACTTGGTGAGAGTATCCATGATGAGGTTGGGAACATAGTATTCCTATTTAGGTGACGAGTTAGTTTCACTTGTTGTTCACTATGCTTTAGCATGCTTTCTCTACTTTTTCACAAGAGGATTCAGGGAGGATCCGACTGAGTATATTTTTATACTGTCCCTGTGTATATATAAACTGTTATTCAGGTAACTTGGCACATGTTGGAGATCAAGCTGGTTTCTACTAGTTTGGGGTCGAAGGAGCTGTTCGGGCATGTGGTTGTTGTTGTTTTTACTTTATTTTGGGTACTTGCTATTTTCCCCTACCAGTTGTAGTACTTTTTCATGACATTACATATGTGCACTTGGGTTTTCTTTTATATTTCAGTTCTGATTTGGAGTTGGTTGGTGTCTATCTTATCTCTCCCTTATGTATGTGTTCTCATAGTGGGTAATGTCTCCCATTTGTGTGATTATTATACCCTCGGTACTAGTCGCCAACGCAGGGCCTACTAGAGGCAGGACTCAGAGGTCATTATCTCCCTTCTCACATTTCTAGCCCAGGAGGGGTACACTTTGTGGGGAGGGGGTCATGACAAAGTGGTATCAGAGTTCTGGTTAAGGGGTTGGATGGAGTTTGGAGTTTGGCATAGGTTCGGTTGCATGGGTTGGTAGGGAAATGATGTCATTCATGTTTAGAAAGTGATGTAAAAACTGGAGACTGGATGAGAAATAGGTGTTTAGGGCCCCCTTTTATATGATATACGGACCATTAAGTTTACAATTTCTACAAATCGAGGTGATACTAGTTGCAGGGTAGAGATCTAGGAATGGATCATGCATCATTCTTCTTTGTGTCTGTGTTTTAATGGTAGACCTTGGGTTAGGTTAACCTAAAATGAATAATATAAAACTATTAATTAATTATTATTGAATCTTCCATATTCTAGGTTTAGGATCTCTAACGGTTTGTTATTTTACAGGTATGGTTCCAGGTCAACTTCCTCGTCAGGTTTGCGTAAAAAATGTCCAGCAGGCAATTCTAGCAGATCATCGCAGGGTAGAGGCCGACGATGAAGACACTTGGATGAAGGCACTCCAAGAGTTTCAGCACCATAGTCTGTAGAAGTATGAGAGCTCCATTTCAGATTCAGTGATGGAAGACTGGTTGGAGGAGGTCAAGATAGGCTTCAGTTCGATCCATGCTCGGAAAGAGCACTGAGTGTCCTTGGTTGTGACGATGCTGCGTGGAGCAGCGAGGCAATGGTGGTTCTTGTTCCATTAGGATCATGAGGAGTTAGCGATCTCATGGGAGGATATCCAAGACCGGTTTAGAGTTGAGTTTCTTTCTTTGACTGCGAAGGAATCCAGTCACCAGGATCTTCTTACCCTTCGACAAAGGAGCTCTAGTGTTTGAGAGTTTGGAATCAATTTCAGGAACCACTTACGATATGCTTCAGACTTGCTGCCAGATGAGGAGGCTAGGGTGAGGCATTTCTAGGAGGCTTTGCATCTATAGATCCAGCACCAGGTCACCCCATTTATGCTGGAAACATATATTGAGGTGTTTGTGAGGGAAACTTTTTTTGAGAGGACTTTGGCCAGGACATGATCATCACGAGAGGGAAATCGGCATGATTCATCACGAAGAAGTGCTGTGGTCCGGGGTTCCCAGTTTTCAGGGAAAAGGAGTTTCCATTCAGCCGAGGGTAGGTCCCAACCCTTCACATCTCATTTCTCTAGAGGTAGCAACTCTTAGGCCTATTCCAAGGGATCAAGAGCTTGTTTTTCTTGTGGTGGTCAGGGTCATCAGTAGCAGGAGTGCCCGACCTTTCAAAGCGGTCATCGTGCACTAGGTGCTACACTCCAGGTTACTCTGTT
The DNA here is from genome assembly GCA_963277665.1 of Viscum album. Classification (NCBI taxonomy): domain Eukaryota; kingdom Viridiplantae; phylum Streptophyta; class Magnoliopsida; order Santalales; family Viscaceae; genus Viscum; species Viscum album. Next base: position 102,876 of record CAUJRU010000774.1, read on the forward strand.
GAGGTACTTCTAGCTGAGGTACAGTAGCCGGCTGCACCAGCTTTAGATCAGCAAAGGGTAGTTGAGGCAGGAAGGGGACAAGCCCATGGTACTCCACGTCCTCAAAGAATAGACCACAGTCATGGTGGTGGTCGTCATCAGGGTCAGAGGGGTCGTGGAGGAGGTCCTGGTCAGCTTCATGCTCTAGCGTTTCTTGCTCTATGAGAGCCAGCCGTAGTTCGAGGCACCATTTGATTTCTTTCTACATTGGTGTATGCCTTGTTTGATTCAAGAGAAACACACTCCTTCATATCACCTACCCTTTTCAATGCTTTGGGACTTGAGGTAGAAGGACTTCTAGTTCCCTTGGTGTTGACTATGCCAGTTGGAGGTTGAGCTGACTTGTTTTAAGTATGTAGAGATTGTGATCTAGTGTTGGGGAAGCACCACTCTTGGAGAGATTTCATATGTTTACAAATACAACCATATGATGTCATCCTCGGCGTGGATTGATTGTATTCGGTGCAGGATATTGTGGATTGCTTCAAGAAGGTCATTTTCATTGGTGCAGATAGAGAGAAAGTTGTGTTTATTGGTGAGTGAGATCCTCAGATGGGTAATAGGATTATTCCATCCTTATCATCCATGATGGCTGAAATAATATTGATTTCATCATAGGTTCAGCATTTGGAGTTTTCTAGGGTCGTGGAGAAGTACCCTGATGTCTTTCCAGAAGAGGTTGTAGCATTACCCGCTCGATGAGAGATTGAGCTACAGCTAGGAGCATCTCCTATATCTATGTCTCCATATAGGATGGCCACTTCTGAGTTATGAGAGCTATGTATACAGCTTGATGGTCTGTTATAGTGTGGTTTTGTTCATCCAATTGTTTCGTCGTGGGGTGCACTAGTTTTGTTCGTGAAGAAGGATGATGACGGTTTGCGGTTGTGTGTCGATTATCGTCGCATAAACAAAGTGAAAATAAAGAATCACTAACCTATTCCACGGATTGATGATTTATTCAATCAAATGAAGGGTGCAAGTTGGTTCTCAATGATTGAGTTGCGATCAGGATATCATCAGATGTGTGTGAAGGATGAGGATTTCCTGAAGACTGCTTTCTGTTTCCGTCATGGAAATTATGAGTTCGTTGTAATGCCATTTAGCCTGACCAATACTCTTGCTGTATTCATGGTATTGATGAATGTTGTGTTCCATGAGTTCCTGGACATGTTTGTAGTATTTTTAATCGATGACATCCTTGTGTGCTCCACATCTGAGGAGGATCATGCAGAGCATCTACAAGCCGTTTTTGGAGTACTTCGTGAACATCAGCTGTTTGGGAAGTTGTCGAAGTGTGAGTTTTGGGCTCGAGAAGTCTGTTTCCTGGGGAATGTTGTGTCCCAATAGGTATTATCTGTGGATCCATTGAAGATAGAATCATTTTTGTGTTGGGTATTCCCCAATACAGTGTCAGAGGTGCGAAGTTTCCTTGGACATTCAGGCTACTACAAGAGGTTCATAGCCAATTTCTCACTAGTTGTGACTCCTCTGACAGCTTTGACTAGGAAGGATCAAGCATTCATATGGACTGATCAATGTCATGTAGCTTTCGAGTATCTAAAGGAGAAGTTAGTAAGTTCTCTAGTTCTATGTCTTCCAGCTGAGGGAATTCCAATTAATGTTTTCTACGATGCTTTGCATATGGGGTTAGGTTGTGTTATCATGTAGCAGAGGTCAGTTGTTTCTTATGGGTCTTGCTAGTTACATCCCCATGAATGTAATTATGCCACTCACGATCATGAGTTGGCATCTGTGGTGTTTGCTCTAAAGTTGTGAATACATTACCTCATTGGTGAGGGCTTTGTGGTTTTCACCAATGATAAGAGTTTGAGGTATGTTTTCTCCCAACGTGACTTGAACTTATGACAGCGTCGGAGGATGGAGTTATTACATGAATATTTATTCGAGATATCATATACACCTGGAAAGGTGAATTTTGTAGTTGATGCGCTAAATAGAAAGTCTCATAGTGATGTTGTGCGTGAATTCAGTGATTCCTAGAGAGTAATGGAAGAGCTGTCAGCATTACATATTGATATGGGAGAAGTTGGGGGTAGAGGTTTCCTTTTTCAGATGACGCTATAGTCATCCATGATGTAGAAGGTGGAAGAGTCCCAATTGGGGGGTCTTGAGGTGGAGGTCTGGAGAGGCCGTGTTGTTTGTGGTGAGGCCCCTGATGGTTGGACTAAGGATGAACAACACCGAGTGTTGTATCATGGAAGGATTTATCTTCCTCTGATGATGCACGAGACAGTTCTCAAAGACTTCCATTGTTCTACTTTATCGGTGAATCCTATCATGACAAAGATGTACCGAGCCTTGAGGATCCAATTTTTGTGGCTGGGACTGAAGCATGCGGTTGCGGAGTCTGTGTCCTGATGTTTGGTCTTCCATAAGGTGACGGATGAACACCGTGTTTATGGTGGTCTTCTCCAACCATTAGAGATTCCTTAATGGAAGTGGAAGGACATATCGATGGACTTTGTTACTGTTTTACCTCGAGTTCCAGGAGGACATGATGCTATTTGGGTGGAAGTGGATCATTTAACAAAATTATCCCACTTCATAGCAATCAAGGAGTCGAGAACAGTGGATGTTCTGTCGAGGAAGTATCTGGAGGAGGTGGTGAGAATTCATGGAGTCCCAAGGATGTTCATTTCCAATTGAGATCCTCATTTTACCTCCATGGTGTGAAGAGGTCTCAAACATGCTTTCAGTTCTCAACTATGCCTTAACGCTGCTTTTCATCCTCAAACAGACGGTCATAAAAAGTGAACCTTCCAAATTCTTGAAGACATGATACACTCTTGTGTTCTTGATTTTGGAGGCTCATGGATAAGGAACTTACCCTTGGTGGAGTTTTCTTACAATAATAGTTTTCACTCCACCATCTATATAGCACCTTTTGAAGACTTGTATGGTCAACCATGACGTTCTCCATTGTGCTGGACTGGGGTTAGAGGGTCACCAATTCTCAGCCTGGAAATAGTTCAGAATAAAACAAAGATGGTTCAGGTGATTTTTGAGAGGATGAAGACATCACAAGATCATCAGAAATCATATGCTGATCAAAGAAGGAGACCCTTAGAGTTTAATGTTAGGGATCATGTGTTTCGGAAGGCGACTCCCTGTCGTGGGCAGGAAAGGTTTGGTCATGGGATTAAGCTTTCTCCCCATTTTTTTGGGCCTTTCGAGGTGTTAGCTCATGTTGGAGCTATGGCGTATTGAGTAGCACTTCCCCAGTAGAGGAGTCAGATACATGATGTTTTCCATGTATCTCATCTACGTCGTTATCTTCATGATCACTCTCATATCATCTATTGGGGAGAGATCGATGTTGATGATGAAGCAACCTTTGAGGAGCGACCAGCGAAGATCCAAGACCGCAAGAAGAAGTTGTTGTGTGGGAGTTCTATCCCCTTGGTTCATGTCTTGTGGAAACATGGTGGCATGGAGGAGAGTACCAGGGAATGTGAGTCAAAGATATATGCTCAATAACTAGAGTTGTTTGATGTTTAACTTTTTTCATGTATCGATGTAGCATATTTGGTTTTGAACCATTCATGTTTATGAGTTGGATCCCTTTGTTGTTTTTGTGGCTTGCTCTCTTTTGAGAGGTATCTTGAAGGGTGGTTATTCAGACCCCATTTTGTTTTCACTATAGGTGGGTTTTGAATTATCGGGGACGAGAATGTTTTGAGAGGTATCTGATGTAATGGCTTGGACCTCTTCGATCCATTCCTTTGTGAAAATATGGTGTTTGAGTTGTTCTGGGAGGTCAAGGTTACTTATCCCCAACACTTTTCCAATTTTCCAGTTCGGTGAATAGTTCTATCGATGAATAGTTCTATTAGTAACCTCTAACGGTAACCTCTATCAGTAACCTCTAACGGTAACCTCTCTTTCCTTTTCCAAATTTCCAATTTTGTGAAAAATTCCATCAGTGAACAGTTCTATCAGTAACCTTTAATAGTTACCTTTCTTTCCTTTTCCAAATTTCCAATTCTGTGAATAGTTCCACAGGTGAACAGTTCTATCGGTAACCTCAAACAGTAACCACTCTTCCCTTTGCCAAATTTCCAATTATGTGAACAGTTACATCAGTGAACAGTCTAATTGGTAACCTTTAATGGTAACCTCTATCAGTAACATCTAGCAGTAACCTCTATTTCCTTTTCCAAATTTTGAGTTCTGGAAACATTGTTTCTAGAAAAGTGAGGTTCTAACAATAGCCTCTATTTCCTTTTCCAAATTTCGAGTTCATGAACAATTTTTCTAGAATGGTGACCTTCTAACTTCACATCTTCTTTCCTTTTCCAAATTTCGAGTTTGTGAATAGTGTTTCTAGAACAGTGACCTTTTAACTATCACTTCTTCTTTACTTTTCCAAATTTCAAGTTTGTGAACAGTGTTTCTAGAATAGTGACCAAGCTGTCACCTCTTCTTTCATTTTCTGAATTTCGATTTTGTGAACAGTGTTTCCAGAATGATGACATTCTAATTGTCACCACTTCTTTCCTTTAACAAATTTTAAGTTTGTGAACATTGGTTCCACAATGGTGACCTTCTTATTATCACCTCTTCTTTCCTTTGCCAAATTTTGAGTTTTTGAACTATGTTTCCAGAACAATGACCTTCTAACTGTCACCTCTTCTTTCCTTTTCCAAACTTCGAGTTTGTGAATAGTGCTTCCATAATGGTGACCTTCTAACTGTCACCTCTTCTTTCCTTTGCCAAATTTCGAGTCTGTGAATAGTGTTTCTAGAATGGTGACCTTCTAACTATCACCTATTCTTTCCTTTCCCAAATTTTGAGTTTGTGAACAGTGTTTCTAGAATGCTGACCTTCTAATTGTCACCACTTATTTACTTTGCCAAATTTTGAGTTTGTGAACAGTGTTTCCAGAATGGTGACCTTCTAACTATCACCTCTTCTTTCCTTTTCCAAATTTCGAGTCATGAATAGTGTTTCCAATACAGTGAACTTCAAACTATCACCTCTTTTTTCGCTTTCCAAATTTTGAGTTCGTGAAAATTTTTTCCAGCTTCCCACAAGTTTCGCCCATTTAGCATTTTCTATTGACATAAAATAAATTTAAGGCCTTCTTTTAAGGACTCTAAGGCTGATTCAAAGACCATAACACCTAAATTAATTATTCTTATGGCTTGGGATGTTTTTACTTGATCAAACCGTGTGGTTTAATGCGATCTGTTTTCATTGGGAAATTAAGTGTATCTTAAACTATCACTCTGTTAAATCTTCTAAAGAGATGGGATATCTTCCTCCCTAATTCTTTCTCCTTGTTCTCAGGTGTGAGACGCTCAAACATCCCATTCCTTCTTATAGAAGTTCCACAATAAAATGTTCCCTCCTGGGATTGGTTCTGATCTGTTTTGATACAACCAAGATGTATCGATCAATATTTGATATAAGGTATTTTTTATCATCCTTATTTTGGGGTTCATCTTCTCTTGGTTATCCTTTCCATAATATAACATATAATCTCCAAGATTCTAATGGGGTTTTCTTGGGTTTTGGTTGGTTCGGTCGTACTGTGCCATCCTCAGGTGGGTGCAGTTGTCGTGAGAGGAGGATCACGAACCGTTGGGTGGATAAAGAATGTCAAGAACTGTTTGAGGTATGGGATTCGTTGCTACTCTTTTCTTTTACGTGTAACTATATTCTTTGCATTTTTTATCCCACTGGACCACAATGGAATTGACATAATAAATATTTGAACCGGATAAATAAAGTGATATCGGTCGTATTATTTGTTTCTCTTTTTTTATAGATATATTGATATCCATGCTTTCTTCACTTAGATATTCATTCATGATGAAAATTTGTGAAGAACGTAAAATAGAATTAATTGATAACGGTTGTACATAGATGAAGAGGCATTAAACGAGTCTGGTTCTTGTTGTAATTTTATGTTAATAAAATTGGCACAGTAAGCATGTTTAGTCATTTGTGATAGCTTACTGGTTAGGTTTTCTGAATTTTGGAACCAACAAATTATAAATCGGTTAATCTAAGATGGATTAAAGAATTGGTGGTTGTTGAATGATATTTGCTTGTAGGGTTCTGAGTTACCCTCTTGTTTTCTTAAGGGCTAAGAACCCAATTGACATGATGTTTTTTCCTACTGTTTGTGTTGTGATGTGTGCCTGGATGGCTATTATGATATGTGGGGGTATAGAGGCCTTTTTTTTTTGGCAGCAGATGACACCTAGAGTGGTGAGATGCATCGGTTTATGCATGTGGGTGTTGAGGAGGACACCAAGGATGATGGAATGGGATAGATGTGATTGTTGGATGCTTTCTTATTTTTATTGGTTTATTATCTTCTTTACTTTTCCCCACTACTCAAGACATCTGGTCTTGCTTACCCTTCATCCGAGATAGGTGAGGATGTGTGGGGTATGCCACGTGATTTCCCTATTTATCTTCTCAATGGAGGATGGGTCTACGATCTTTCTATAGGAGGAAAATATTCAACGAGTAGTATATCTACTCACCATGTTGAGCCCACTTATGTTTAGTAGCATAGAATGTTTTTCTAGAATGTCTGGGAATATGGGAAGGTGATTCTGTAATTAATAATTGAATAAATGATGTTAACCCATGGGGTTGGATTTTTCAGGAACATAATGATGAGGTTTTAATTTTAATGGAACAGTGGACTTTGGGTGTGATGCAAATGAAATTTAATATGGAATTGTTCATGGTTAATTATTTTTTAAATAATTAATTAATGTAAAGTGGAACAGGTAAAAAGGGAATGAAATAATGTATTAAAGCTCCTTAAATGGTTGTGTGCTTATAGGATACCTAATCTTAGAAGTGGCAGTCCGGAGTCCAAGAGATGTTAGCTGCAGTTGAGTATAAGACTAGGTTATTCCCATATTATGGTTCTGATATATTTTATAATCTGTAATTTTTGTGTTTCTATATGCTACTCCACCCTATCAGTAAGGGAAACTGGCACCCCATGGATTCTAAGCCTTGGGGGGTGTTTTCTCCAACAATCCAGTGGGAGGATGAATGGATGACTACCCCCTTTTGCCCCTCTCTATTCTCTTGGTAGAAACTTGTGCTGGTAGGCGTAGTAAATAGTTTTCCCCATATATGTGTGAAGAGGGCTATAATGGATTGTGGTTTTTCACACACATATATTCTGGATATAGTATCCTATGTACTACTATAGGTGTAATGTGTATAGGATGTGATGGCTTGAGGATCCTTAATTGGTGTATGGGCTGTAATGGCTTGAGGTATAATACCTGATGTATGATACATGTTATGCAGGCTATGGTGAATCCTAGAATCTACCTGCTTATTTTTCGTACGTGGATGTGGTGGTTTTGTTGAACGAGGTTCATATTGTGGTGCTTTTCCCAGGTGTCTGTGGGCAAGCCTTTTTGGAGAGAGATGCCCAGGACGTGCGACATTGGGGAAAAGCGGCAAACCAGTGGGGATTCAGTAGCAGGGTACCCTTGATATTCATTATTATATGATATATTCTTGTATGCGTTACTTTGTGAGATTTGCCATGGTGAATTTGGGAATTTAGTATACATGTTTAGGTGAAGAGTTAGTTTCACTAGTTGTTCACTGTGCATTAGCATGATTTCATTACTTTTTCATGAGAGGCTTCAGGGAGGATCCTAATGAGTATAATGTTATACTCACCCTGTGTATATACAAATTGTTTTTCAGGTTACTTAGAGCAGGTTGGAGATCAAGCTGGTTTTTACTATCTTGGGGTTGCAGGAGCTGTTTGGGCTTGTTGTTGCTGCTGTTTTAACATTATTTTGGGTACTTTTGGTTTTCCTCTTCCCATTGTAGTACTTTTGCATGACATTACATATGTGCACTTGGGTTTTATTTTATACTTCAGTTCTAATTTGGAGTTGGTTGGTGTCTATCTTATCTCTCTCTTCCGCATGTGTTCTCTTAGAGTGTAATGCCTCCCATTTGTGTGATTACTATACCCTCGGTGCTAGTCTCCAACCCGGGGCCTACTGGAGGCGGGACTCGGGGGTCATTATCTCCCTTCTCACATTACCGGCCAAGTATGGGTAAACTTTGTGGGGGTGGGGGGGGGGGGGTTGTGATAGGAGCAATGTTGGAATTTATTGTCTTATATATAGTGCATGGGTGGTGTGTAGAGAGGAGGAAGGGGAGACCTTATATAAGGGGGGTATGCATGGAAAACTAGTAAATATTGGAAAGAAAATATTCCACCCACTTATTTTAAATTTCAAGTGCACCCATTAATACCCCAAAATTGATAATAAAAGGGATAATTTATAAATATAGACACAAAAATCATTCATTAAATGTTTCAAAGGTCATTCTAAGCCATAAGATTAAAGAATAGTAACTTGGTAATTCTCATTTTTACCCTAATCACTATAATTAATTTTAATCGATTTAGTTATCACTTTAGTCTAAAAATATGTTCACCATATTAGACCTTATAAATTAATATGATTCATAATACGGAATTTATTTTTTCAAATTAAATTCACATATGTGGGAATATTAATTTAATTATTAAACCCTCAATCACGACTATAGAGAGGGTTTTTATGAATAGTATTATTTAGAAAAAAAACATATTTCTATATTAACTATATGACTAAAAATAGTAATTTCATGAAACTAAATTAATATTTCATGGTATATATTATATAAATTTATTTTAAAAAATTCATGATTAGGGGTCATTTTAATTAATTAAAATGCTGAAAAATTATGCAATTTAAAACAGCTTTAATACAAAATCCATCTTTAATCCCAAAATGAAAATTTTATTAACAAACCATATAAAATTAATTAAAAATTAATTAATTGGAATAAATATATCTAAATAGTACAGAAGTTGCATAAATACAAATTTAAAACATATTTAGAATTTTAAATTACTTAATTTTTTTTAAATAAATATCTTTTTTACATAAATTTATATTTTCACTATTCACCGAAATATCAATACGATTTGAAAAAAACCCAAAATTTCATGAAAATAAAATTTTTATATTCAGATTTGAAAAATTATAATCATTTTTAATAATTTAAAATCTTATATTTAGAAACTTTTCTTTTAAATAAAAACTTATAATAGATGTTTTTAATTAAACTATTTATATTTTGGTTAAAAATTACATTATTATTTTACAGATAATTTAATTTTATTTTTAATTGTAATGACCTGAACCTCTTTAGACCATTATTTTATAAAGTCATGTGTTTGAGGTGTCCTAGAGAGTCTAAGTGACTCGTTTAAAGAGTTTCCCAAAAATTCCAGTTTTCCAACAGCAGGTCGGGTGTTGGTTGGTCAAGTATCAATAGGTCGGGCATTGGTAGGTTAGGAATCGGTAGGTCAGCCATCGGTAGGCTGGGAATCCATATTTCAGGAATCAGTGAGTGGCGTTAGTGAGTGGCATGTGTGAGTGGTGTCCGTGAGTGGCTTCAGTGAGTGGAGTCACTAATTCATGTCAATGACTTGCGTCGGTGAATCAGCCATCAGTGACCCATGTTAGTGACTCAGACTGGTGATTCACCCCACGATGATTCATTTCCAGTATTTCCCAGTTTCTCCAATTTTTCCCCTTTATGTTTTATTTGATGTAATTTTAGTTTAAAACCTTGTTTGTGTTTTTCTAAGTACGTTCCGAAGGATATTAATTTTATCTTTAATATCCTAATGCTCGGAAGACTTTGAAATGGTCAAGCCACATGGTCTTCACCACGATTCTACTTTAATGTACTTTTAAGCTTTTTTATTTAATTGATGTAGTGTCTATCCTTTTCTAAAGTCAAGATCCTATCTTCCTTGAACACTTCCATTTTCTCTTAGAGTTCCCAAATCCTTTCTTTCCCATGGAGTCACATATATGTTTTATACCATTATCGAGTTTTTCCCTTGGAGTCCTTCCAACATCTTGGGAGACCCAAAAAATTTTGTCACAAAGAGTTTTTATCTTTATTTTTCCAAGTAGTGATACCTTCGTCTATCTATATTTTTGTATCATGTAGTGTGGGTAATCCAATGTCATATTCAGAATATAGTTAAATCTGAATTTTAGTTAAGGTTATTATGAAGATAATCAAACCTATTAAAAATATAATCATACCAGTTATGATAACATGTTTTCTTATCTTAGTAATAAAGGAGGGGAGAGTGGTTATGATGATTCTTGTGATTTTTATATGTTATCTTTGATCCATATTGTGAGGTGAATGGGTTGTATGCCTTCTAAAAATTGGTGATATTGGTGGTCTTTCCTTGAGCATGGGTGATTCTTTTTACTTATCATCAATCCTCTTTTGAATGCTTGCAAATATGAAAATCTAGCTAATCACGTATACTTGGTTAATTCAGTGGATTACCCATGATGAAACTATTCTAATATAAACCTTTAATTAACAAAGTGATATTAAATAATTATTTTCGGTTAAATCAGAATACACCTCACCTATTTGGTGAGGCTGTTTGTTGTGTGTGGTTCAGTTTGTCTTGGTGTCTTATGCGAGTTCTGTGGTGTTGTGGATGGGCATGTGGTTTTGTGTGTAACATCCCAATTAAATGAAGAATAAGATATTTTCATACTTATTAATAATTTTTAATTAAATATTAATTTTACATTAAAAGGGTTGCTATGGTCGATAGCGTACCTGATACACAACAACAGGTTTCTTTGAAATCTTACGTTGCACACTAATAATATAATAATATTATATTAAATGGAAGTTAACTCCTAGACATTGTATTGGATGGAATGAAAAAAACAAACTACAATATGATTATACATTTTTTTAAATGTATTTATATTTATCCAATAAAAGTTAGAGGCTTAAAATGTGAATGAATCTAATTTTAAGCATAATTTACATTCAAAAGCCGATTTACCTTCTTTTAATGGAGAAACCTCTATAAATATCGTTCTGGTCACTTTAATACATCCTATTTGACCAAATAAAATCCTTCTATATAATGCGGAACTCAAAATTTACTTTCTTTAAATTTTTGGAATTTGTCTGGTAAAGTTCATTTTTTAATGAATAGTGAAAATATTAAATTTTAATTCCAAACTATGTTTTATTATAATATATTTTTGTGGTTATATTATATTTTTAATTGTTTTTAAAGTGTAATTAGAATATATTTTTACCATTTAATCCAATTTTGGTCTTTTTAATTAATTTCACTTAGAAATTGAACATAAATAAGTGTCAATCTTTTGATAGTTATTGTTTCTTACAAACACGCTATTTGTTTTAACAACGGGAATTATCTTTAAAATTAATTAATTCCACTTCTATGTTTTGAATTTAGAAAAATAGACATAATTTATGAATTCGGAATATCAAATATAGCTTAGGATTAATTTTTGGTATTTTTCTAAAAAACATCAATTTCTGATGAATAGTGAAACCACATATTAGTAGTTAAAAAATTGAATTTTTCATTTAAATGAAACTTTACCACTTCTGTGAATTTAATTTCAAAAATATGACATACATGGTTGTTATTAGTTAGTAAAATGTGGCTCCATAAGATCAAAATAATTTTTGGGGAATAGTAACCTCTGACTTTTTTACCGCTGTTAAAAGTAAATAGGGTAATTCAAGTTAAAAAAATATTATAATAATCCCAAATTACCTTAAAATTTATCCTAACCTTATTGGATGAGTAATGGCCAACCATGGGCATCCTTTGGTCGATTTAGGGACCCCGTGGAGCCACTTATGATTGATAATGACACTTTAGATTAATTAATTTAATGTAAAGGAAAAAATGACATAAATAAAAAACTTTTAGTACATTAATTTTTATAAGGTGTTATATAAGGAATCCTTTTGTCTATAAATATTAATTATAGAGGTAAAAATATTTCCTACATTACATTTTTTTATAATTTTTTGAAATCGAATAAATTAAATTATTCATGACACAATAATGATGCAGTATTTACCTCATTAATAAATGATTTAAATGAGTAAGATTATAATGATTAAAATATTATACAAAACCTATCCAATTCCAATTAGATGATTTTATTTCGACCATGAGTCATCTTATATTCGACTATAATTATTTTTGGACCTTTAGAAACCTAATATCATTATATAATAAAATAATATTTTCACACTTTGCTAAAGAGCCCCTCCTCCCCCTTATAAAAGGAGACCATTTCTATCCAATTCCACACACCTCTAAAGACTTTAGGCTCATAAAAAATCTTCACAATTAGGCTCTCTACATCACTCTCCTCCTCCTAGAAGCCTTACATTAGGCATAAAGCACTTCAAAAAGTCCTTTGGTTCAAACAAAGTCAGTTACCCAAATTAACGATAACAGTTTCTCTTAAATTGATTTCTTTTATTTTACTTCTCCAAACCCTAAAATCTTTTTATTATTTTATTTTGTAACAAAACTAGTATCCAGAATATACTATGATGTTGTTATGAGATGTATTAGAACTACACTTACACACACCTCTATCAAATGGATGAAGAACATAATGTTTTTGTGGATGGAAAACTAACGCCTCACGAAACGATGATTATTAAATTCTCTCCTACCGCCTATCATGGTGGTCATTATGATGGAAACGTATTTATATATGATATATATTATGTTTATTTTTTCTTTATGCTTCTGTATTTTACATTTATATCATACCTTTATGGTTTTGATTATGTGTAAACGCGATAATTTCATTTGAGGAAGTGAGGACTACCACCCCCTCAAAGTGATATGACTCGTTAATGCCATATCTGGGACATATAAAGGATGGAGTTAATGATATTATATAAGATATTGTACTGGAATTATAATATAACTATGTATCATTATGTTTTAATTCCATTAAAATAATAAATAGAAATGAAATTAGCGTTCATGCGTACGTACGACTTACCGTCTCCATGAACGGTGCATTTCATTTATTCCCTCCAAATGTTATGTACTATTATAAATACATGTATATAATGGATATATATGATATATATGATATCTAAAATCATGAATATCATTCTGGATATAATGGACTACTGACCACATGGACAACTTGTAAATATAAGGTGTTCATTTTTTACTCAAGTACCAAATATCAACAAAACAACCAATATTAACTTGAAATGATTACATAATATTTATAACATGGTAATAAATGATATAAAAGGAATAATAAAATTGAAAAAGGTTCTTAAGAAAGTATAAATTGAATTTAGTTTATTATTCTGGAGATTAAAGAAAGATCGATCCAAGTCGGACACGAGGTAAGGGACTTCGTCTCAAATCTCCTTTCACTGAGGCATATTTAGTTTTATACAAAACTTTATTTTATACGGTGTATAAAACCCTTTGAATTTTCATTTCATTCAAAGGGAATTGTTTTATATGAATTGTTTTACTAAATGAAAAAAATGAATGTTTTTTAACGTAAGAGGTGACAACGACCTTTCCACTACCGCAAGTATTATTTGATATTTGGATTCCTTAATAATCCTGAATGTTTTTAAAAAGAAATATAAATACCATATAATATTTTTACGTATTTTGGAACTGAAAATGATTTTCATAATGGATTTATTATTTCAATATCTTGAAATTATATTTTGTTATTTCAATGTGGAAATGTTATCTTTCCATTATGTTTATGTTATGTGTTAGGATCATGTTATGGTTCTTGGGAATTATTTATGTATACAGGTTGTTACGTGATAAACCTAGGGCGGGTGAGCCCGAGATAGATCTCCAATGCATTGGGTGACATGATGGAGGTAAACATGAATGTTTCTCCTAAGATATTTAGGGAATATACCTTGATGGGTATTCCAAAGTAACTCCCCAAGTAGCTGTGATAGCTAAAATGTAAGTATGGTATGGATGCAACAAATTACATTTATGATTTATGATTTCTATGTGTTATTAATAAAATCTTGTGATTTCATGAGGTAAGTAAAAGAGTTCATGTTTTTATGTATTTATGAACAAATATTTTCTTTCTTTATTTTATAACCCTTACTAAACTTTTTATGATCATCCCATCTTTTGAAATGTTTTCACAGGACTTAAAGATGAATAGGGTCAAGGTTGGGATCAAGGAAAAGGCATGCTTTCTAAAACATGGAATTAGACATTACTCTTTTTTTCAAGAGTTTTTATTTTATTCCAAAAAAATGGAAACTTTGTAGAATTTTCTACTTTGTAATCTTTTGATATGTAATAGTTATGTCCTAATTCTCTAAAACTCTAAACCTAAAAGGATCCTTAATGTGAATTATTCATTTAATTCAATATTATTTAATGTTTAAGGCCAGGTCCTTACAGTTTTTATTAGAGGTCAGTTTAGATAAATTTAGGAGTTAGAGTATTGTTAAATTAATATCCATAATGTAATTTATGTTAATGATATAGCATTTACATATTACCATTTTGCATCTCCTAAGATATTTTTCTATGTTCAGAATGGTTTTTCTTAGAGGAAACAGGGCAACTATGTTTGGGCAACATCAGGAGGAAGACAACCTTCCAAATCAGCAACCTGGGTGGTTAGAATTAGAACTGAACTGTTTGTTGCAGTGATGGAACAATTGACTTAGACTATAAATGGTGGTTGTATCCATGCACGAGATCAGCCAACCCAACCACATAGGAACATGACAGTAGTGGAGCATTTAATGAGGCAGCATCCCCCATCATTCAGAAGATCATCTGACCATGTGCTAGCAGAAGGGTGGATTAAAGAACTGGAGAAGATTTTTGATGTTATGGGGTGCTCAGAACATCAAAAGGATAGTCAAGTTGTTTACTATTTTGAAGGTGAAGCCGATCGGTGGTGGTCGATGGTGAAAAATATCAGGGATAGTGAGTATATTGATGCCCTTGATTGGGATGAATATAAAGGTATGTTATTTGAGAAATATTTTCCTAAGGTGGTTCATCTTAGGATGAAAAAACATTTCTTTGAATTAAGGTAGGAGGATGACTCAGTGGCTGCTTATGAAGAAAAATTCACTCGACTAGCAAGGTATGCTCAGAATTTCATACGAGATATTGATAGTAAAATCAACCGTTTTTAATCAGGATTAAAGCCAATGTATCAAAATAATTTTGCTTCTCATGAGTTTAAAAGTTATGAAAAACATTTTCCATGTGCAGAGAAGGTGGAAATGGAGTTTGCCGATGATCAGGTATTTTTTGAGAAACAACAGAATAAGAGGTCGAGGTGGCAGACAAAAGGTAAGAACTCTACAAAAAAGTCTAATGGTAAGAAACTTAAGTTTACAATTTGTAAAAATGTGGTAAAAAACATGTTGGGGAATGTATTTTAAATTCTATTAAGTGCTACCGATGTGGTAAAATGGTACATAAGGCACGTAATTGCACTGAAAAAGATCAGGGTAATGGTGAGACCAAATCTGATTTACAATCAGTAAGATGTTTTAAGTGAAATGAAACGGGTTATTATGCAAATGAGTGTCCAAAAATGAACTCAACTGAGGTAAAGAATCCATACTAAAAGAAGAAAGGAGTGGTGAAATATCTCACAACTACTTCAGCAGATATTGGGCCATCAAATGAAGTAGTATCAGGAACTCTATTTGTGTATTCAGATTATGCCAATGTGTTGTTTGATTCGGGTTCTACACACTCATTCATTTCTGAGAAGTTTTCTAGTGAATTGGGAATTCCGTATCATGATATGAATACTGAACTTATGGTAAAAACATTGGGAGGAAATGTTGAGACCAAAAGAAACTATAAGAACCTTCCTATCCTTGTGTGTGGAAAGAATCTACCTGAAAACCTTATTGTTTTGCCTCTAGTAGAGTTTGATGTTATTTTGGGCATGGATTAGCTTTCTGTTTATCATGATAAGATTTACTATAGAGATAAAGAGGTTTCTTTTCAGAAATATTTTCAGTTTCTGTACAATAATGAACGCTTTCTTTTGATAACATATCAGGAAGCTATGAAACAAGTAAAATATGGAAATGAATTTTACCTTGCACATATTGTTGCAAACAAAGGAACTGTTCAGATTAATGATGTCCCAGTTGGTAAAGTAGTACCTAGATGTTTTTCCTGATGAGTTTCCTGATATTATACCAGATCGGGAAGTTGAATTTACTATTGACTTAGTTCCTAAGGCTAGGCCAATTTCAAAACCCCCTTATCAAATGTCTAAAATTGAACTTTTAGAGTTAAAGAAGAAATTGCATGAGTTATTAAATAAAGGTTTCATTCGACCTAGCACATCACCATGGGTTCTCCTATATTTTATGTTAAAAAGAAATATGGTTCAATGATACTTTGCATTGATTATAGAGCATTGAATAACATCACTATTAAGAACAAGTATCCTTTTCCTCATATCGATGATTTGCTTGATCAGCTTCAGGGAGCTCAGTGTTTTTCGAAAATTGATTTGAGGTTGGAGTTCCATCAGTTGAAACTAATGGAATCAGACATTTCGAAGACCACATTTCATACTAGATATGGCCATTATGAATTTTTAGTTATGCTTTTTGGGTTAACCAATGCACCTGCTGTATTCATGGATCTTATGAATAAAATTTTCGGTGAGTTCTTGGATATGTTTGTGGTTGTGTTCATTGATGATATTCTGGTGTATTCAAAAAGTAAATAGGTACATGAAAGTCATTTAAGGGTTGTATTGCAAATCTTAAAATAAAATTAACTATTTGGAAAATTCATCAAGTGTGAGTTTTGGTTACAACAAATTTTTTTTCATGGTCACATTGTTTCAAAAAATGGAATAACTATTGATCCTTCTAAATCAAAAGTTGTTGAAGAATGGCCAAGACCCACAAATATAACCAAGATCTGTAGTTTTCTTTGTTTGGCAGGTTATTACCAGAGGTTTGTTGAGAATTTTTCGTGGTTATCTAGTCCAATGACTAAGTTAAATAAAAAAGGCGTTAAGTTCATTTGGACAAAAGAATGTGATGATTGTTTTCTAGAATTGAAAAGAAGATTGGTGAATGCTCCAGTTTTGGAACTGCCTTCCAGAAATAGTGATTTTGTTATCTATAGTGATTCTTCATTGAAAGGACTTGGTTGTGTCCTAATGTAGAATTATCGGGTAATTTCTTATACTTCGCGTCATTTGAATCCTCATGTGTCAAATTACCCTACACGTGATTTGGAATTAGATGCTATTTTTTTTATTTAAAAATTTAGATTCATCATTTGTATGGAGTAAAATGTGAAATATATACTGACTACAAAAGTTTAAAGTATATATTCATTCAGAAAGAATTGAAAATGAGACGGTGGAGATGGATGGAATTAATCAAGGATTAGGATTGCATGATCCATTACCATCTAGGAAAAGAAAATAAAGTGTCTGATGCTTTGAGTCGAAAAAGTAATGTCTCATTATCAATGATATAATTGGAACGAGATCCTTTGGTTTTTGATTTGATGAACTTTGGAATAAAATTTTTTGGTGTAAGAGATTCTTCTATTTTGTTTCTGGTGTCAGTAAAGTCATATCTATTAGAAATAATAAATAATGCGCAGAAAGAAGATAGTGAGTTGCAGAAAAAGGTATTATTGGTTCATAGGGGAAAGTTTCCTGATTTTAATGTTGATAATGATTGTGTTTTGAGGTTTGGGAAGAGATTAGGTGGGCCTTGTAATTCATATTTGAAGAATGAGTTGTTATGTGATGATCGTAGTTCTCCGTTTTCAGTTAATCCTGGTAGTACTAAGATGTAAAGAGATCTTAAGGAGTATTACTGGTGGGATGGAATGAAAAAAGATATTACTGATTTTACTATGAAGTGTTTGAATTATCAGAAGGTCAAAGCAGAGCGGCATTTACTAAAAGGTATTCTTCAGTCTTTACTGGTGAAAAAGTGGAAATGAGAAAATATATCTATTAACTTTCTTGTGGGATTACCGAAAAAATCTTGAGGTAATAATGCAATCCAGGTTATAGTTGATCGATTGACTAAATCTGATCATTTCCTTCCTATTCAAGATAATTTTTCTCTAGATAAACTTGCTTGGTTGTATGTTAAAGAGATAGTTAGGTTTCATGGCGTTCCCCTCTCTACTGTATCTGATCATGATCCCAGGTTTAGTTCTAACTTTTGGAAAGGTCTTCAGAAGTCGTTGGGTGCTGAATTAAATTTTAGTATATCTTTTCATCCTCAATCAGATGGATAGTCATAACGAACAATTCAGACCACAGAGGATATTCTATGTGCATGTTCACTAGATTACCAGGGAATTTGGGACAAACATATTTCATTGGTTGAATTTTCTTATAATAATAGTTTTCATTCTAGTATACAGATGGCTCCATTTGAGGCTTTATATAGAATGTGTTATCGAACTCTAGCTTTTTGGGATGAAGTAGGTGAAAGGAATCTAATGGGACCAGAATTCGTAGAAGAGATGGCAGAGAATGTTCAGTTGATTCAGAAGCACATGAGAACATCTCAGAGCATAAAGAAAAGTTATGCAGATAATCAGAGCAAGGATCATTCTTTTGAGGTAGGTGATCATGTATTTCTGAAAGTTTGTCCGTGGAAAAGTGTGATGCAATTTGGTAAGAAGGGAAAGTTGAGTCTGAGGATCATTGGACCTTATGAAATTCTAGAAAAAGTTGGATCAGTTGCATACATAGTGGTTTTACCTCCAAGTTTATCCCAATTACACAATGTTTTTCATGTTTCAAATTTGAGTAAGTATATACCAGATTCTTCTCATGTTGTGAGCCTAGAGGTAGTTCAGTTGGAAGAGAATCTCTCTTATAAAGAACAATCAGTCCATATTCTTGACCTTAGAGAGAAAGTGTTGCGGAATAAGGTAATTATTCAGGTAAAGGTTTTGTGGAAAAACCATATGGTTGAAGAGGCAACATGGGAATCTGAAAATGCTATGAGGGATAAATACCCCCACTTATTTTGATAAATGAATAAAAATTGCGAGGACATAATTTCCAAAAGGGGGAAGGATGTAACATCCCAAGTAAATGAAGAATAATATATATTAATACATATTAATATTTTTGAATTAAATTTTAATTTTACTTTAAATGGGTTTCTACGTTCGATAGTGTACCCGATACGCAACAACGGGTTTCTTTGAAATCTTACGTTGCACACTAATAATATAATATTATTATTTTAAATGGAAGTTAACTCTTAGACATTGTATTGGAAGGAATGAACAAAACTAACTACAATATTATTATACATTTTTGTTAAATGTATTTACATTTATCCAATAAAGTTAGAGGCTTAAAATGTGAATGAATTTAATTTTAAGCAAAATTTTCATTAAAAGGCCTATTTACCACCTTTTAATGGAGAACCCACTATAAATATATTTTTGGACATTTTAATACATTCTATTTGACCAAATAAAATCCTTCTTTAGAATGGGGACATCCAAATTTACTTTCTGTAAATTCTTGGAATTTCTCCGATAAAGTTTATTTTTTAATGAAGAGTGAAAATATTGTATTTTAATTCAAAACTATGTTTTAATATAATTTATTTATATGGTTAGATTATATTTTTAATTGGTTTTAAAGTGTAATTATAATATATTTTTACCATTTAATCCAATTTTGGTCGTTCTAATTAATTTCACTTTGAAATTGGACATAAACAAGTGTAAATCTTTTGATAGTTATTGTTTCTTAAAAACACGCTATTTGTTTTAACAATAAGAATTAATTTTAAAATTATTTAATTCCACTTATATGTTTTGAATTTATCAAAATATACATCATTTTTGAATTCGGAATATCAAATATATCTTAGGCTGAATTTTTGGTATTTTTCTGAAAAACTTTAATTTTTGATTAATAGTGAAACCACTTAGTAATAGTTAAACATACTGACATTTTCATTTAAATGAAATTTTTCTACTTCTAGGAATTGAATCTTGAAAATCCAACATACATGGTTGTTATTAGTTAGTAAAATGTTTCTCAATAAGATGACTATAATTTTTGGTAAATAACAACTTTTGACTTTTTTTACCACAGTTAAAGGTAAATTGGGTAATTCCAGGTAAAAAAAATATTATAATAATTCGAAATTACATTAACACTTTTCATAAACTTATTTTATTAGTAATGGCCGACCATAGGCATCCTTGGGTCGATTTTGGGACCCCATGGCGCCACTTATTATTGATAATTACAGTTTAGATTAATTAATATAATGTAAAGGCAAAAATGACATAAACAAAATTATTTTAGTAAATTATTTTTTATATGGTGTTATATAATTAATTGTTTTGTCTATAAATATTCATTGGAAATATATTAATATTTCCTACATTATATAATTTTTATTATAATTTTTAGGCATTGAATAAATTAAATTATTCATGACACAATAATGATGCAGTATTTACCTCATTAATAAATGATTTAAATAAATAATATTATAATTATTAAAATATTATCCAAAACCTATCCAATTCCTATTGAATGATTTTATTTCGACCATGATCCATTTTATATTCAAATATAATGATTTTTGGGCCTTTAGAAAGTGAATATCATTATATAATAAAATAATATTTTCACACTTTCCTAAAGAGCCTCTCCCCACCCTTATAAAAAGAGACCATTTATATCCAATTCCACACACTTATCAAGCCTTTAGGATCATCTAAAATCTGACCAATTAAGCTCCCTACATCCCTATCTTCCTCCAATAAGCCTTACCTTAGGTATAAGGCACTTCAAGAAGTCCTTTGGTTCAAACCAAAGGGAGTTACCCAAATTGAATGTAATAGTTTCTCTTAAAATTTTTTCTTTTATTTTACATATCCAACCCATAAACTCTTTTTATTCCAAAATTTTGTAACAACACCAGTATCCTCAATATACTAGTATGTTTTTATGATAATTATTTTAACTAAACTTACAAACACCTACATCTAATTGATGAAGAACATAATGTTTCTGTGGATGACAAAATAACGCCTCACAAAATGATAATTGTTCAATTATCTCCTACCGCCACTCATGGTGGCCATTATGATGGAACTGTATTTATATATGATATATATTATGTTTATGTTTTCTTTATTCTTCTGTATTTTCCATTTATATCATACCTTTATGATTTCCATTATGGGTAAACGCAATAATTTTATTTGAGGAAGTGCGGACTACCACCCCCTCAAAGTGATATGACTAGTTAATGCCATATGTGGGATGTATAAAGGATGGAATTAATAATATTATATATTATATTATACTGTAATTATAATATACCTATTTATCATTATGTTTTAATTCCATTAAAATAATAAATAGAAATTAAAGGAGCGTTCATGCGTACGTACGGCTTGCCGTCTCCATGAACGGTGAATTTCATTTCTTACCTCCAAATGTTATGTACAATTATAAATACATGTATATATTGGATATATATGATATCTAAAATCATGAATATCATTCTGGATATAATGGACTATTGACCACATGTATCACTTGTAAATATAAGGTGTTCATTTTTTACTCAAGTACCAAATATCGACAAAACGACCATTATTAACTGGAAATGATTACATAATATTTATAACATGGTAATAAGTGATATAAAAGGAATATTAAACTTGAAGAATGTTATTAATAATGTAGAAATTAACTTTAGTTTATTATTCAGGAGATTGAAGAACGATCGAGTCAAGTCGGACATGAGGTAAGGGACTTCATCTCAAATCTCCTTTCATGGAGGCATATTTAGTTTTATACACAACATATTTTATACGGTGTATAAACCCCTTTGAATTTCCATTTCTTTCAAAGGGAATATTTTTATATAAAGAGTTTTACTAAACAAAAAAAGGATTTTGTTTTTAACTTAAGTGGTGACAACGACCTTTCCTCCGCCACAAGTATTATTTGATCTTTGGCTTCCTTAACAAGCCAGAATGTTTTTAAAAGGAAAAATAAATACCATAGATGCTTTTTACGTATTTTGGTACTGAAAATGATTCTGAGAATGGATTTATTTTTTCAATATCGTGAAATTATATTTTATTATTACAATGAAGAAATGTTATCTTTCCTTTATGCTTATGTTATGTGTTATTATCGTGTTATGGTTCTTGGGAATTATTTACGTATACGGGTGGTTCACAGATAAACCTAGGGAAGGTCAGCCCAAGATAGCTCTCCAATGCATTGGGTAATGTAACAGAGGTAGACAGGAATGTTTCTGCTAAGAGATTTAGGGAATATACTATGATGGGTGTCCCAAAGTAACTCCCTATGTAGCTGTGATAGCTACAATGTAAGTATGGTATGGATGCCACAAGTTACCTTTTTTATTTATGATTTCTATGTGTTATTAATAAAATGTTTTGATTTCATGAGGTAATTAAAAGAGTTCATGTTTTGTATGTATTTAGGAAAAAAATGTTTTCTTTATTTGTTTTATAAACCTTAATTCGCTTTTTATGCTCATCCCATGTTTTGAAATGTTTTCACAGGACATAAAGATGAATGGGGTCAAGGATGGGATCAAGGAAAAGTCATTCTGTCTAAAACATGGAACTAGACATGACACTTTTTTTCACGAGTTTTTATTTTATGCAAAAAAATGGAAACTGTGTAGAAGTGTCTGCTTTTTAATCTTTTGAGATGTAATAGTTATGTCCTAATTCTATAAAACTCTAATCCTGATAAGATCCTCAATGTTAATTATTCATTTAACTCAATATTATGTAATGTTTACGGTCGGGTCCTTATAGTGTGTATGGGGCGGTTCAGGTGGTTAATGGAATATCAGATGGAGAGTTTGATTGATTGAGAAATGGATGAACTTTTTTTTCAAACTGAACTACATATGGGTTGTTTTTTAGTTGTTGGACATGGTTTTTCTATGCAGTGGGACTGCAAACTGGCATAGTTTTATTATTTTTTATGGATATTATGAGGACACGACCCTACAATACCTGGATCCAGTGCCTTAAATAATGATTTTTAATTTTTATCAAAAACAATCACTGATAGATTACACATCATGTCCCATGAAGAGGATCGATTTGGATCAGGTTCTAGGAAACCAGCCACTTCTGTCAAGATTCATCAGCTAAAAACTGATACTTAAAAAATTTATTTCAACGATGTAGGGTGAGCATACGAATGGCTAGTAAGGGGTTTTAAAATATTATAATACACTAATTATAATTTTTGAAAATATTATTTAAAAAATTCCACATAACATTTTTTTAAGAAAAGTTGTAACACATGTAATATATCAAAACAATTGTCTAAGAAATAGAAGTTCACAATTAAAATCTTACTAAATGGATTACAAGGAAACATGATTCAATTATATGAATTCTCATTCAGGGTAATAAGTAAAATAAATTCATTGTGAAAATGCGAATACAAAATTAACAACTAAGGGTAATTCATGATCATAGTTGTGCTTAAAAATAATAACTTCAATTCCATCATTCTGTTGTGAAAATACACTGGTTAATAATTTCTAAGTACTGCATAGATAATATGCCATAACTTTTTCTTCTTCTGATTCTCATAAACAAAAACTCTTAAACCAAGAATATTATACTAGACTAATATTCTTCTGGTTAATTAAATAACTTATCCATAATGAAGAAAGTGCATCTGCTGACATTATAAACATACAATCCAGGCCTCGTGCTAGGACCATAAATAATCCTTTTTTCAAGGCCTTGCGCCACGACCGTAGTTTATCTCATGAGACCTACCGATGTATCAAGGGGATATAGTGGGTCCCATCCATCACATATTAAGTTCAATTCCTTCCTCATATCTCTAAATCAAAGTGCACATACCACTTTGATTTAGTAAGTTACTTTTTTACTTATCATTTCATGTGTCACATATTTATTGTTTCTTTATTTCACATTATTCAAAGTGTCCCACGCCACCTTGAATAATATAATTTTTTTATTCCATAAAGGTTGTTTGAGTCTTGATTAAATTCATTAACATTCACATATACATGTAATTCATGCATATAATTGTTAATAACAAAACTATTAACTGCATGGTTGTTTCATTGAAAGGAAAGTATGATATGCAGATTTTTTGCATATGTGATGACAACTAATGCACTAAAATATATACAAATGTTTTCACATATAATGATAACCTTAAATTAAAAAACATTATTAATTAATACATATTATAATTTAACCTGGAAGAATAAATAAATAAATATAATGTAGAGATTTCATGTGGTGTATTAACTCACAGATGCTCATACATTTCTTACTGAGATGCTTTGGTATAACACATCACAAGGGTATTCATAATGCTAAAAAAATATGGAATTTATGAGATTTAATCATAACTATCACCATTTGATATATATATATATATAACTAATTCTTACATATGAATATAAAATTTGAAAACCCCAAATAACATACTCATGTACTCTCCACATTTACTAAACTCATCATAAGTATAATATTTAGAATATCCACAATTATGGTTTGTGTAAATTGTTCATAAAACTGGGTGTATGTAAAGTGTAGTGTTTTAAACAAAAATATAATTAAAAACACATGTTTTTATTATTTCTTAGTATTCCTTGGAAAATTATAAATAAAATTCAGGATCAAAGTTTATCTGCATACACATATTTTCACATATTCGAATAAAAATTATGTATTGAAGGTTTATAACAAAAAATACATTGACACCCATATGAATTTGATATTTTGGTCACATTAATCAACATAATACCAAAATTTTAAATCATAACATAAAATTTAAATGTTTTATCTAATAGAAAAATTTATAAAAATTTAAACCACAATCACACATATAATTTATATGAATAATCGGGTATACCTAAGGATCTTACACCAAAGTCAATCGACACATAAATGTTTTTAAAAATGTCAATAAATCATTAAAGTCCAATGTTGAGATACTAAAAATTGGTCCAGAAGGTGATTTATACCAAATATATAATTATACATACCCATTTATACTATATATATATATAATTCCTTATGTTTAGAAAAAATTTATGTCTTCCTTGATGCTCAATGTTTAGAACTCTTGTAACCGAACATATTAGAGGTTATTTTATAACTGTTTGGTTATATATATATATATAAATAAATACATATATACTCATATATATAAATTTTATATATATATATATATCGCATGAGAAAAAATAACCCTTCATGTTTAAAAAAAAATACTTCATAACCCAAAATCCATAAGTCCTTGGAACGGGTATATGTGCATTTTAAACTAAACCACAATGATTAAGAATATAATTTTATGAGCATACATATATATGTGTATAAACTCTCAAAATCATATTCAAAAGAAAATTTAACCCTTACCTTAGTTTGAGGAGGAGGAGGGGCTTGAGAAGTCTCGTGGGAGCTTGCTGGAGGTCTAAGTGGGAGAAGAATCGAGGGGTTCCTGGGGTGCAACAGATTGTTTAATATATCTATAAAATAAACAAAAAAATTTATACTGCCATGGAAAAACAGATTCCTATTTAGTACATTAAATTACTAGGGATGTATTTGTGGAAAAAGGGTAGGTAAGGAGGGGTCCACTGGATGTCTTGGGTGAAGAAAAACGGTGCATGTAAGAAGGGTAGAGGTTACTGGTCCAGCACAGGCAGAGAAGAAGAAGACAATGTGGGAGAGGAAAACCAAAGAGTAAATAGATGGCCAGGATTTGATCAGGACTTGATCTGGCGGTTAGGGTGCATCCATGGGATTTAAAAGGATAGACGACTCGGATTAGATCTGCAGCTTGATGAGATGGTGCTGGTTCGACGCAATGTATTAAAAATCTCAAACGACCAAGATTAGATCCATCTTGCATCAGAAAAATCACGAAAAACATGGGGCATTCTGTGGATGTTGAGGGTCGAGCTCATGATCGAAACCGACGTCCCAGATCACACGCGGCGAGATCTGATGGCCTGGATTCAATCCCAGTAGAAGGTTAATGACCCACATCGAAACAGAGAGGCTCGTGAGGCTACTTTATAAGCATGAGACTCCATGCATAAGCTCAGAAATCACAACACACACACAAGGGGTACTTATAGATGGGCCCCCACTCCCCACCGTCCTTGGCCAACCCCTACCTCGATGTGGTCTCGTGCCCACGGTGGAACGCGTTGATCCTTGTGCGCCCTTCGGGGTAGCTATTCCCATGCTCAGTAGATCTCTTGCACGCACTGTGCGTGCAGTCAAGCCCACATTCCATCTTGTGCTGAGGTTGAGGTCCATTCTCGACTTCCTACCGCATGCGGCCTCCCTCGGCCCAGTTATAGGGCTTTCCCTATTGGGTATTTTTTTTAACAAAATCCAACTTTCTAGATTATAAAGTCATAAGAAATTAAATATATTTATTTTTAACTATATAGATAATATCTTAAATTTTATAAAACGTAACTTTGATTTAAAATTCAAAATTTTTAAGTCATAAAAAATTAAATGCATTTATTTTAACTATATACATAATATTATAAATTTTATAAAACATTTCTTTAATTTAAACTTCTAATGATTAAAGAATAGAAATTAAATTATACCTTATTTTGACTAAGAGTATTACTAAAATTATTTATAAAAATGTTTCCAAATTCATAGATAAAAAAAATACCTCTCATTAAACACATGTTATAACTTAAAAATTAATATTTATATAAAAAATCTATTCTAGGTTTTCAGGGACCTTATTTAAGAATTAAGAATGGAAACATTTAGAAGATATTTAAAATATTTGAAAGGTGTTTGAAATCCTCATCTCATTTAAAAATCACACTGAGTATAGCTCATAATATTAAACCATTTTCCTTTTAAATCTCATAATAAGTGGTTGTTTTAAAATTTCATAACATAAATTTTTTTAAAAACTACATTATATATTTTTGGTTAAATCACCAAAAGACTAATGGATATTATTATAGCCATTAGAACTCAACAGTCACAAGCATCTCCAATGGTCAACCTAGGGGAAACAGTTGGGTGGATGCCTTATAAAACCAAACATTAGGGTTTCCTAAAGTCAAGACCATAGAAGAAGATGGTGCTTGCTATACCACTTATGCTCGGTACGGTTTTCATGATTTTGGTTGTGATGTTCTTCATTTTGCCTAACTCGAGGGAGCATCTCTATTTACCAGGTCTCATTATTGCTTTAGGGGGCCTTCCTGTGTCTTTGATAGGGGTTTTAGTAGGCGTTTTTTGTTAGAATGATATCCTTTTGATCTTATAGTAATGCAAACACTTCAGTGATCTTATTTAAAAGAAATGCTTGGTATTTAGGTTGCAATATTTTCTCAGATATCATGTAAATTAAAAATATTAAACCATGATATTATTATTACAAGACAAATAAACTTTGGGGTGTCACATTATCCACCTCCCCCCTTAATAGGAATTCCATCCTCGAAATTCATTTCATACAACAATGCAGTAAGATACTCTCTGACGTTCTTGACCACATCCTCTATCGTGGAGGATCCTCAGGTGTAGCCAGCTGAATACCCAAGTTAGTGTTCAGTTCGTCTACTTCCATTACCTAAACACACTTCAAATAGTATGGGTTAAACTCATGTAGTGTACACTCAGGCTTCTAATGGGAGGCTCGGAAATTATAGAGTTCAGAGATATCTGAATGGAAAATCTCTCTATGTACTTGTCGGACCGTCTCTTGTCTGAGAATTTCAATGACATCGACGTGGTCATACAAACTGATGCTCAGAATTTGGTACAAGTAGGCTTCGCATAGGTTTCCTTCCAAGGCAGCCTCTTGAAGCCTTACCCTAGCTGTGATGTTTTGAGATTGTTTGACAAATATGAAAATACCTTCCTGGTACTTTCCCCTTCATCTATACTCATCAATTTGAGCATTGTCTATGTGATGGTAAATACAGTCATTCCCTTGATAGGAACGAAGAATTTATGGACTTTTCAATATCCTGTAAATATGTTTTCACGTTCTCTAAAGGTTTTCAAATTGAAGGTACTCTTCTGCACAGTTTTTTACAATGATGGTCTCCAATATCTAAATAGGGAGTGATAAGATGTGAGTTTGTCCTTCCATATGATTTTTTAATGAAATTCCAATCAGTGAAAAAAACACCAAAAAGGTAGAAGGAGGAATAAACAAAAAATTATATTTTCATAAAGAACAGGTACATAACACCCAGGACTAATGGTTTCCCCCGTTCCCAGTTAGACAAATCCCCAAAACAATTTCAAAACTCTCAATCTCTCTGAACCAAATGCAACCCAATCAGTCTGGTTCGATCTCATGGGTGTACTTATGTTGTCTCCAGAGTGTGACATGAGGGGTGTATAGGTGAGAGACATCAGTATGTACTTGATGTCTGTACACAGAAATGGAGGCTTAAAATTCAATAATTTCAAATTCCATTACTTGACCATAATGTCCAAAAGAAAATATTTGACACATATACACCTCGCGGAGGTCTCCCACTGCTGCAACTTCTTGGAAATCCATGAGGGACTAGGTGCCTTCTGCTGCAGTCAAGCATCTAAGAAGTCCCTTATAGTCGTTTTCCCAATGTGCATAGGATGGAAACATGGATTACATCATAAAGGGGTAGTCCACACCCGCTCCTCGGTGGAGTTGAAGTACACATGGAGAGTTGGACACGTCGTAGAGGTGTTTGCATGTCATATGAATATGAGCATAGTTTACGAAGTTATCGTGGATGGATATGGAAATTAAGGTTTACAGTGCCTCAATTTCAATATTCGAAAGACTATTACCTTCATTTTATATTTAAAAATTATGTAAACCTCATATTTATTAATGTTTAAGTAAATTTTTTTCTATGATCAGTTCTGGTTTTCAGGAGTTATCTAAACCGAATCCTATGATGCCAACAGTGAGGAAACGACCCCTGAATACTCGGAGCTAGTTCATTGAATAATGATGTTTAATTTTTAACAAAAAAATGCACTTGTAGATTACACATCATGTCCCATACCGAGGATCGATTCGGTTCAGGTTCTGAGAAACCAGCCACTTCTGTCAAGCTTTTAAACTGAAAACTGATACCTGAAAAAATTATTTCAATGAAGTAGGGTGAGAATATGTGTTCCAAGTAAGGGGTTTTAAAATATTATAATATTATAATTATAATTTTTAAAAAAATACTTTAAAAAATTCCACCAAACATTTTTTCTTAAGAAAAGCTGTAACACATGTAATATATCATAATAATTGTCTAGAAAATAAAAGTTCACAATTAAAAGCATACTGACGGGATTAATAGGAAACATGATTAAATTAAAGGCATGCTCATTTAGGGTAATTTTTAAGATACATTCTCTATGAAAATGTATGTACAAAATTAACAACTAAGGGTAATGCATGATCAGAGTTGTGCTTAAAAATAATAACTTCAATTTCATCCTTCTATTGTGAACATACACTGGTTAATAATATCTGAGTACAGAGTAGATAATATGACATAACTTTTGTGTCTCCTGATTCTGATAAACATTATATCTTAAACCATGAATATTCTACTAGTCAGATATTCTTCTTGTTAATTAAATTACATAGTCATAATGAGGAAAGTGCATATGTCGAACATCATAACAATACTGTCTATGCCCCGTGCCGGGACTATAAATAATAATTTTGTCAAAGCCTTGTGCCAAGACTGTAGTTTGACTCATGAGACCTACTAATGCATAGAGGGGATATAGGAGGACCCACCCATCACATACTAAGTCCAGTGCATTCGTCATCTCTCTAAATCAAAGTGCACATACCACTCTGATTTAGTAAGTTACTTTATTACTTCTAATTTTAAGTGTCATATATTTCTTGTTTCCTTATTTCACATTATTAAAAGTTTACTATACCATCTTGAATAATTTAATTCCTTTATTCCATAAGGTCTATTTAATTCATGATCACATTCTTTGACATTCACATATACAAGTAATTCATGCATATAAGTGCAAATAACAAAACTATCAACTGTATGGCTGGGTCATTGAATGGTAAGTATAATAAGAATATTTTTGACATATGTGATGACAAATAATTCTCTAGAAGAAGTACAAGTTTTTTCACATATAATGATAACTTTATATTCTAAAACTTTATTAATTAATACTTATTGGAATTTCACCTCGAAGCATAATTAATTAAAAAATAAAGCAGATATTTCAAGTGGGTTATTAAATCGCAGATGCTCATACATTTCGTACGGAGATGCTTTGGTATAACACATCACAAGGGTATACATAATGCTAAAAAAATTATGGAAAGTATGAGAAACAACCATAAATATCACCATTATATATATATAAAACTAATTCAAACATATGAATATAAAAGTTGCAAACCCCAAATAACATACTCATGTATCCTCCACAATTACTAAACTCATCATAAGTGTAATATTTGGAATATTCATTATTATGGTTTTTTAAAATTGTTAATAAAACAAGTTGTATGTATATAGTAGTGTTTTAAAAAAAATATTTTGAAAACACATGTTTTTATTCTTTCTTAGTATTCCTTGAAAAACTCTTAATAAAATTGAGGATCAATGTTTATCTGCATACACATATTTTCGCATATCCGAATACACATTATGTATTAAAGGGTTAAAACAAAAAATTCTTTGACACCCATATGACTTTTATATTTTAGTCACATTAATCAACAAAGTCCAAAATGTTTTAATCATAACATAAAATTTAAAAGGGTTATTTATTAGAAAAATTATTAAAAATGTAAACCTCGATCAAAAATATAATTTATATAAATAATTGGGTATACATAAGGATCATACAATAAATTCAATCGACACATACATGTTTATAAAAATGTCAATAAATCATTGAAGTCCAGTGTTTAGAGACTCAAAATTGGTCCAGAAGGTGAGTTATACAATCTCTATAATTATAAATGCCCATGTATACTTTATATATATATAAATATAATTATTTTTGTTTAAAAACAAAAATCTACCTCTCTAATGAAACTCCATGTTTAGATGTATTATAAAAAAATGTATTAGAGATTATTTTAAAACCAATTGGTTATATAAATTTATATAAGTACATATATAATCATATATATAAAGTATATTTATATATATAAGTTGCATGAGAAAAAATAACCCTTCATGTTTTAAATAAATTACTTCCTAACCCAAAATCCATATGTCCTTGGACCGGGTATATGTGGGTTTTCAACTAAACCACAAGGATTATGAATATAATTTTATGAGAATACATATATATATGTATATACTCTCAATAACAACTTCACATTAAAATTGAACCCTTAACTTAGTTTGAGGAGGAGGAGGGGCTTGGAAAGTCTCGTGGGAGCTTGCTGGAGGTTTGAGTGGGAGAAGAACCAAGGGGTTCTTGGGTTGCAGTGGATTGTTTAATATATGTATAAAATAAACAGAAAATTTAATTCTACCATTAGAAAACCGACGCCTATTCAAATCATTAAATGATTGGGGAAGTATTTGTGGAAAAAGGGAGGTAAAGTACTGGTCCACTAAATGTCATGGGTGAAGAAAAATGATGAGAGTAGGAAGGGTAGAGGTTACTGGTCCAACACAGGCAGAGAAGAAGAAGAAATTATAGGATAGGAAAACATGAGATTGAATGGATGACCCGGATTTGATCTGGCCTTGATCCGATGGTTAGGGCGCGTCCCTGAGATTTAAAAGGACGGACGACTCAGATTTGATCCGTGGCTTGATCGGATGGCTCTAGTTTGATGTGGTGTTTTAAAAATATCGGACTGCCGAGATTAGATCCGTGTTAGATTGGACGTCTCACAAAAAAACATGAGGGATTCCGCTATTACTGAGGGTTGAGCACATGATCAAAACCAATGGCCCAGATCGCACGTGGAAAGATCAGACAGCCTGGATTCAATCCCAGTTGAAAATATTCATCCCACATTGAAACAGAGAGGCATGTGAGGCTTCTTTATAAGTCTGAGACTCCGAGCATAAGCTCAGAAATCCCAACACACACACAAGGGGGCCTTATACACAGCCCCCACTCCCCATAGGCCACGACCTACACCTGCCTCACAATGCCCTCACACCCACAGTAGCACGCTCTGATCCCTACGCGCCCTTTGGGGTAGTTATGCCCATGCTCACTATATCTCTAGCATGCACCGTGTGGAAACTCAAGCCCATAGGACAGCTTGTGCTGAGGCTGGGGGCCAGGCTCGACCGCCTACAATGTGCTGCCTCCCTTATCCCAGCTAGAGGGATGGCCCAAGTGGGTATTTTGTTTAATAAAATCCAAATTTCAAAATTATAAAGTAATAAGGAGTTAAATAAATTTATTTTCAACTATATAGAAAATATCTTAAATTTTATAAAACGT
The DNA here is from genome assembly GCA_963277665.1 of Viscum album. Lineage (NCBI taxonomy): Eukaryota > Viridiplantae > Streptophyta > Magnoliopsida > Santalales > Viscaceae > Viscum > Viscum album. The sequence goes on from CAUJRU010000774.1 coordinate 135,352, forward strand.
GACTTTTATTTAATCTTTAATATTATAAAGTCATAATAAATTAAATACATTTAATTTAACTACATAGAGAATATCTAAAATTTTATAAAATATAATTTTAATTTAAACATGAAAAGATTAAATAATAAAAATTAAATTATACCTTGTCTTGACTTAGAGTATTACTAAAATTATTTTTAAACAAGTTTCAAAATTCAGAGATAAAAGGTATACCTCTCTTCAAACACAACATTATAACTTAAGAATTTAGTATTTCAATATGAAAACTATTCTAATTTTATCAGGGACCTTATCTAAGAATTAATAATGATAACATTTAAAAGATATTTAAAATATTTGAAATGTGTTTGAAATACTCATCTCATTTTAAAATCACACTATGTGTAGCTCAAAATATTAAACAATTTTCATTTTAAATATCATAAAAAGAGGTCGTGTTACATTTTTATTACATAAATGTTTTGAAAAACTAAATTAGTTATTTTTTGTTAAACCACCAATAATACCAATGGCTATTACTATAGCCTTCAGAACTCAATGATCACAAGCATCTCCAATAGTCACCCAAGGGGTAATGGTTGGATAAATTCCTTACAAAACCAAAAATTAGGGTGTCCTAAACTCAAGACAATATAATAAGAAACTACTTTTTATACCACTGAGGCTCTGTATGGTTTTCATAATCCTTGTTGTGATGTTCTTTTTTATGACTGACCTGAGAGAGCTTCTCTATTTACAGGGTCCCTTTGTTGCTTTAGGGGACCTTCTTGTTGCTTTGATAGGGTTTTTAGTAGGTTTTTTTGTTACCATGATTTCCTTTTGATATTATTGTAATGTAAACACTTTGGAGTTCTTATTTAAATTAAATTCTTAGTATTTAGTTTTCAAGATTCTCTCAGATATCATGTAAATTAAACAAAATTAAACCATGATATTTTTATTGAAAGAGAAATAAACATTGGGGCGTCATAGATATGGTTCTTTTCATGATACAGGGATACTAAGGATGGTTTGGGATGGAATATTTTGAAGAATTATGGTGTTACCTCGCATGGGCATTTCACCTAGAAGCTATTGGTATGGTTTCTTCTCCCTTATAAAGTGTGCATTGTTTGGTAGTTACCTAGGTATGGATGGAATCAATAATTTTGGCTTGTTAAATAATGAATGATAATTGGTTAAATGAATTGGATAAGGTTATAAATTCATCATGTGGCTGGCTATGTGGTTATACATTAGAGGTGGCAGTAAGGGTAGTTTTTTATGGGTTGGTTATTTTCATGGAAAACCCACAGTTCAGGTTGAGTGATTGTTACCTATATATATACTTGTAGTTCCTTTTTATTTCTAGGTGCACTCCACCCTAGTTGTGAAAAATTTTCAAAACACACCCATTTTATTGGGGGAGATTCACAAAATCCTAGTTAGAGGATGGATTTCTGGTAATTTTAACTTCTCTGCTCCCTCACCATGTCATTAGTATCCTAAGACTCTTTGGGTAGGTTGTGGTGCGGATGTGAGGCACAAGTATCTGTGGGAGAGATGTGATTTCCCCGGTCTCTTCATGATGAGATATGTTGTGATTTCCTAGGTGTCTTTGGGATGATGTTGTGATTTTTTGGCCTACATGTATGCGGGTGGGATGTGATGTTGTTGTGGCCTAATATTTTTTAGCGGTGGGGGATGTTGTATGTGTCCTTTAGGTGTGCGGGTAGGTTGTCGTAATGGGGCTTGTCGAAGAGCATGGTGGCGTCCGGAGGTTCATCGTTAGGGACAAGCAATTAGCTAGTGGGAAGTTGTGTGGGTTACCCTATCAAAGACATGCTTACTATATTACTTTACATGACATTGATTATTTGGTGAGTTTTCCTTTGGTGATGTTGGGTGGATAGTATACCTTTTTAGGTTCTTTGGTTTCTATTTTTTCACACTAGGGCATTAATATGCTTGTCCTACTTGAGAATGAGTAAATTTTTCTTTTCCTACTGAGTATATATGTATGCTCACCCTACATATATAAAACTATTTTAGGTTTCCATAAATATTATGGAGAGTATGCTGGACCTTACTAGCTCTGTAACTGGGATAATTGTTTTGTTTCTACATAGTTTTGTTCTTTTGGTATTTACATTTGATATTTTAATTTGGTTTCTATAAATTTTACTTTAGAAATGCATGTGGGATATATTTTGGATTCTTTTATGTATATGTCTTGGAGTTTTTTAAGTTGATAAATCTTATCTCTCGATCTAGGTTACTATAAAAAGCTTAATGCATCCCATTTTGCGATATTTTCATACCCGTGGTTTTGGTCGCCACCCAGAGGCTGACTAGAGGTGGGACTTGGGGGGTCTTTATCTATCTTCCTTCATTTCCAAATCAAGAGGGGAGTCATTGGAGGGAGGGGGTCATGATAGAATGGAATTTGAGTTGATGGTTGATAGGTGGGATCTATTTAGAGTTAGGCATATAAAATATTCCATGGGTTGGTATGGAAATAGTGTTAGGCGGCCTCAGTTACATACATAGGCCAGGGAAGATTGGCTAGTACTTGGGATTTTAGCCCCCCCCCCTGTGATTTGATGCATGGAAACTGAGCATACAGAATAGTGAATTAAGGCTATGATTTTTAAAGGGTAGAGACCCTATCAGAGGCACATGCATTAGGATGACATGTGTTTTTGTATGAATTGGGATTTTGGGGAATTTATGTAAATAAGTTGTTAAAATTAATTATAAATTAAATTCTATACTACTTTGGATTAGGAGTTCCTTGTAAAAATTTTTATCTACAGAACTCAGTCATAATAATCAAGTGGCTTAGGTAGTGGAGTCTCAATAGGTAGATCCAACTGACTGGTGGAGGGATGATCTAGAGGAGGAGGGAAAAAGGTGGAAGATAATGTTACATGCTTTCTAGCAGGAAACCTTGGGAAAGTATGATGGTAGTGTCTGAGACATTGAGACGGAGAGATGGCTTGAGGAACATGAGATCACCTTCAGCATAATCCATTATCTTATGGATTACTGGGTTCTATTGGTAGTTACATAGATGAGGGCAGTTGTGCGTTAGTGGGGAAAGTTGTACATGGGGTTGAGAAAGGAGGCTAATGTTCTGTTGGTTGGTTTCGAGAAGGATTTCCAAGAGAAATTTATTTCTTCAACCATGATTTCTGAGAAGAGACAAGAGCAAATATCTCTCCAATCGTGGTGTATGTCAGAATGGTATTTTGGGATCTATTTCAAGGATCTCATTTTCTTCACACTAAATCTCTTTCTGGATGAGTATTATTGGGTGAGACACATAGAGGAGGCACTTTATCCTTCTATCCAGTACATTTTTACTCCCTTCACATTGCCTCAATACCTAGAGGTCCAGAAGAGGGAGAAACTAGTTGATAGGATTCACACATGAGGAGGTATACCCTAAGAGAATAGCCAGTAATGTTCTAAGAAGGGAAAGTCTTTCATCTTTAGGTGTTAGGAACCGAGGCCTTCAAGGTTTCATCTAGTGGGGAATCAACCTCATTAGTTTTCATATTGGCCTTCTAGTGATCATGATTTTCCCATCATCTTGGGACTAAGGTGATTCAGTTTTGTGGTTAATGGGAAGAATCAGAGCTAGTATATAGTTTGAGCTCAGTATGGGGGAGGTGGGAAGGTTCATCACCCACCTCAATAACAGTTGATATCCATTCCATTTCAGTAGCTGGGATAATAGGCTATTTCTCTAATGAGGGGAGGCAGAGGAAGTGTAGGATGACCTTGGGACCTTCCTTAGGGACCTCAACATGGGCATGGTTAGGGAGTCAGTCATTAGTAAAGGGGTATAGGATCTGGTCATAGTCATTTGAAGGTCGTAGAGAAATCATTTATAGTAGGACAAAAGATCGTTCGAGGTATGTTTAGTGTCTCAAGTACTCTTATAGGTGCTTTGTTTTATTCCAGATCATCACAATCCTTGGTTTCACACTCTCTATCCCATGATCTAGAACAAGACATAGAGATGGTTTCTATTCCCCTTGTGTTGAGTACACTAGTCAGAGTTTAGACCAAATTTTTTAATGTTTTCCAAGGATAGAGACTGATGATGGGGCCAAATCAATCAAGTGGTGGCCTTTTCCTACTATGGATGAAACTTTCCAATGTCATCCATGGAATTGACTAGTTGTACTCTATGCATGCTATTATCTAATGCTTCTGGAGAAATGTCATGTTTTTAGATGTGGATGACCATCATGTGGTTTTTGTTCATGAGAAGAGTTGTCAGGTGGGTAGCCTGAATGTGACTCATCTTCTTTACTTGTTGATAGTGATGTCAATGGAATCATTAGATGCTAAGATTGTGGTAGTTCCCTGTGTTTTTGGGGAATTCATGGATGTTTTCCCCTAGAAGGTTGTGAATCTACCCCTCATTATGAGGTTGAGATTAGGATAGATTTATAACCCGGTCCTCTACCGATTTCAATGTCTTCTTATCAGATAGTGAGTTCTGTGTTCTTAGAGCTATGAATCCTAATTGAAAATCTAATAATGAAGGTCTTTATATGATCCAGTGTGTCAAAATGGTGTTCTCCGGTCTTGTTCATAAATAAGGAAGATAGTGGCATGAGGTTGTGCATAGACTACCGGAGGTTGAATCAAGTGATGACAAAGAAATGTTTCCCCCTTCCGTTGATAGATGATCTATTCAACTAGATAATGGTGTAAAGCTGGTTTTCTAAGAACAATATACAGTTTTGGTATCACCAGTTGAGGGCAAAGGAGGTTGACATACTAAAGAAAGATTTTAGGTTCATGTATAGGAAATTCGAGTTTGTAGTCATGTGTTTCAGTGTTATGAACGCACCAATCATCTTCTTGGGGATCATGAACTCTATCTTCAATGAGTTCCTAGACCATCTCTTCATCATGTTTATCGATGTCATCTTTATCTACTTGAAGTCAGAGGAGGATCATATCAAGCATCTTACAACTGTCTTAGAGGATCTTCGAGCCCACGAGCTTTATGGAATGATGTCCAAGTGTATGTTTTGGATATGATAGGTGCACATCCTTGTACATATGGTGTCCAATTAAGAGATATTAGTAGACTCCAAAAAATTTGAGGCAGGTGTTTCTTGGGAAACACCCAAGAATGTTGCAGAGGTTCACAATTTTCTAGGTTTGGAACGATATTACTAGAGATTTGTACCCAATTTCTCTCGAGTTTCATCTACATTTAATTATTTGAAAAGAAAATAATTGGCCTTTTTGTAGAGTGGGAAGTGTCAGGAATATTTCATCTACCTGAGAAGGAAGTTATTCAGTGCTCCAATGCTATGGTTGCTAGAGGAAAGGGTGATGTTCGAGCTGTTTTGAGATGATTCATGTCTAGGCCTTGGGTGTGTGATGAAGCATGAATGGGGAGTGATCTCTTATGGGTCTTGGAAGTTGGGTCCACATGAAATAAACTATTCCACTCATGATTTGGAGCTATAATTGGTCGTGTTTTCACTAATTTTGTGGCAGGATTACCTCATTGGGGAACACTTTGGTGTCTTCATGGATCAAAAGAGCCTGAGTTATATTATTTCCCAGTGAGATCTAAACTTGTGATAATGGGGATTGATATATTTTCATTAATATTACTATTTCATGATCTATTACACCTCAGGTAAGGGGAATTTTGTGGTGGATTCTTGGAGTAGGAAGTTGTAGAAGAAGGGTTTTTTGGGAATCTATGGTTGCTTGGAAGGAAATGAAGGAGTTTTCCTCCTTGTACTTAGATGAAGGAATGGATAGATGATGAGGATATCTATTTTAGATAATGGTGAAATCATATTGGAGGTAGTTGGAGGGGGTAGTCTTAGTAGGGAGATATGAAGGAAGAGGTGATATGTGGTCGTGTTGCCCAGGGTGATTCTTAGGAGGGATGGTCAGAGGATAGAAATAATTGTATATTGTTCCATGGGAATATATTTACCAAGTAGAAATTTATGAGGGAGTTCTTAGAGAGTATTATAGCTCACCCTAGGAAGTAATTCTAGGAGTTTCCTTGATCTACCATGGATTAACATAGTACATTTTGTATCCTGGGATGAAGTGGGTAGTGGCGATGTTTCTCGAAAGATGCCTAGTGTGCTAGAAGGTGACGGTTGAGAACCATGTTCCTGGTGGGTTTTTTCATCCCATCTATGTACCCAAGTGGAAGTGGGATGAAATTTAGATGATTTCCATGAGATGGATATGAATGGATCATGTAGGCTGTGATGATATCTAGGTAGTGGTTGACTGATTGATAAAATCGGATCACTTATTAGTAATTAAGGAGTCGAGCACTGTGGATTCCTTGGAAAGAAGGTGTCTCAATGAGGTAGTGAAACTGCATGGGGTTCCATGATCCATCATCTCAGATTGGGATGAATGTTTTTCCTCACAAGCCTGGAGGGGGTAACAACATGCTTTTGGTACTCAATTACACATCATCACTGCTTTTCACCTGCAAATAGATGGGTAGATAGAAAGTACAATCCAGACCCTAGAGGATATGATGCTGGCATGTATTCTATACTTTCTAGGATCATGGGTATGACACTCTCCACTAGTAGAGTTTCTTATAACAACATTATTCACTCTACCATTGTCATGGATCTGTTTGATGCTTTATAAGGAAGACCATATAGTTCACCTTTGTGTTAGACAGTGGTCGGGGAGACAACTGAACTTGGACCAGAGGTTCTATAGAGTACAAAAGATATGGTTCAGCTAGTTCAGGAATGGTTGAAGACAGTGCAAGACCAAAATAAACCATATACCGATCATAGTAGGAGGCCCTTGGAATTTGAGGTTGGAGACCATGTATTCTTGAAGGTTTACCCAATACATGGCCAGTGGATGTTTGGTATAGGGATAAAGCTTTCTATGACATTAATTGGACCCATTTAGGTGTTGGGATGCATTGGTGATGTGGAATACCATATGGTGTTTCCACCACAGTGGGATAGGTTCCACATTGTCTATCACGACACTCATCTTATTCAGTATCTTCACAATGACTTCCATGTCATTGATTAGGGAGGGATGGATATCGAGGATGACATGATGTTCATGGAGAAACCAGTAATAGTCCATGATTTTCAAGTGAATGTGCTTCATGGATGGACCATTCATTTGTTTCACATGTTGTGGATAAATGATGGCCTCGAGGATAGTACTTGTGATCCAGAAGCGTAGATTCATGCCTAGTACCCAGAGTTGTTTTGAGTTTTTCTTGTGTGTCTTTCTTTATAACGTGATTCTTGAACCTTGTTTACAATGAGATGAGTTTTTTCTTATTCCATAATTCATGATAAAGTACTAACATAAGAAGATGGGAGGACCCACATTCTTAATTGAGATGTATTATTGAAGATGATAATAAATCTTTTTTGGTGAGTTAGTGCTTCCCAGAGCGGATAGTATCTCAACATGGGGGGGGGGGAATTTCCTATTTCATGTGTCTGGATAAAGTGATTCCTATGATTTTGTAGTGTTTTTGTGGTAGTATGGGATCGTATATGTCAGTGCATGTGTTCTTGGATGTTGATGTTTCACTCTAGCCTTCTAACATGATAGGGTGGTTTTTCATTGATCCTCGGGTGGTCGAAACCATAGAAGCACTTGTATGGAAAGATCCTTGAGAGGTATCTTCTAGGGTGGTGTTCGGAACCCTATTTATTTTTGGATTGCTTTTGAATTCTCAAGGTCGATAATAGCTTGATAGGTATTTGATGTATTGTCTTAGAATCTATTCGGTCCATTACTTTTTGAAAATCATGTGTTTGAGGTATCCTGGGGAGTCTCAGTGACTCATTTCAAGAGTTTTCGAAAAAAATACATTTTTTCAACTGTAGGTCTTACATTGGTAGGTCGGGAATTGATAGGTTAAGCATCGGTATGTCACGCATCAGTACGTTAGGTGTTGGTAGGTCTGTCATTGGTAGGTCGGGTGTTGGTAAGTTAGACGTCGGTGAGTGTCATCAGTGAGTGGCATCGGTGGTTGGCATCAATGAATGGTTTCGGTGAGTAGCGTTGTACAGTTTCATCGGTGAGTGGATTCGGTGGGTCGCATCGGTGACTCATGTTGGTGACTCAGCTATAAATGACTCATGTCAGTGAATAGCATCTATGAGTCACTCAATGGTGACTCATATCCAGTTTTTCCCAATTTTTCTATTTTTTCCCCTTTATATTTTATTTGATTTAATTTTAGTTTAAAACATTGTTTGTGAATTTTTAAGATCATTTTAATGGATATCAATTTTATCATTAATATCATAATGCTTGGGAGACATTGAAATGGTTAAGTTGCATGGTCTTGAACATTATTAGACCATAATGGCATTTTAAACCATTTCCTTCCGTTGATATAGGATACAGACTTTCATAAAGCCAATATCTACTCTTCATGGAACCCATCCATTTTTTTTGGTTCTCCCAGAGCCTCTATATCCCATGAAGTCACATTTTATTTATATGTCAGTTGATTTTTTTCCCTTGGATCCTCTTATACTTCTTGTCTAACCTCCTTTTTTCGCAAAAGGAGTAGTTGTTGATCGTCTGTTGTTCCAAGTAGGGATCACGTTGTCCCTCTTTATTTGTATATTAGACGGGATGGGTATTCTAATGTCACTTTGTGAATACGGTCGAATACCAATTTTAATTAAGTTTTTTATAAAGATAATAAAACAGATTATAAAGATAACTGGACCTGTTACAATAATGGGTTTTTACCTATATATTAAATGAGAGGAGGTGCAGGTGGTGTAATGGAATCTCAGATGGAGAGTTTGATTAATTATTGAATGGATTAACTTTTAATGCAGTGGTACTGCATCTAGGTTGTGTTATAGTTGTTGGACATGGTCTATTTGTGTAGTGGGACTGAAACCTATTTGAGTTTTATTACCTGGATGGATGTGAGGATTTTCATGCAGTAGGGATGATAAGGATGGTTTGGTAAGGATAATTTTGAAGAAGGATGGTGTTACCTTGCATGGTCATTTCTCCCACATTATCAAGAAACCGATATATTAGAAATGGATGTTTATGTGGATTATTTTACCATGGTCCTTCTTTCTATATTTGTCATTGGTAGTGGTTTGTATGGTTTCCTTACCCTTATAACGTGTGTAGTCTCTGGCAGTTTCCTGGGTAGAGATGGAATCAATAATTTTGACTTCTTAAATAATGAATGATTATTGGTTAAATGAATTGGTTGGGGTTATCAGTTATGTTTGTGGCTAGCTATGTGGCTATAAATTAGAGGTGGCAGTCATGGCAGATTTGTGTGGGCTAGTTGTTTTTTTTGAAAACCCATAGGTTGGGATGTGTTTTTCATACCTATATATATACTTGTAGATCCATGTAATTTCTATATACACCAAACCATAGTTAAGAACTATATGTCAAACAACCCCTTTTCATGGGGGATGGTGTTTTTTCTAACATCCCTATGGGAGGATGGATGTTTGGTTATTGGATCTTCTTTTCTCCCACTTCTAGGCATTGGTATCCCTAGACCCTTTGGGAAGATTGTTTTGCGGTTGTGAGGCCTAGGTTTCTGCGAGTGAGGTGTGCTTTCCTAGGTGTCTTCAGGATGATATATTTCGTTCTTTCCCAAGTGTATTTTGGGCAAGGATGTGTTTTTGTGGCTTAGGTGTTTATGGGATGGATGTGACATGGTTGTGGAAGATGTGTTTGCGGGTGGGATATGGTATGTGCCCCAGGTGTGTGCACAAAGGTTGTGGCAGTGGGGCTTGTGGAAGAGTGTGGTAGTGTTAGGAATTTCACCATTAAGGAGGATAAGTTAACTTGTGTAAAGTGGTGTGGGATGATCATTCATCGATGTGCTTACTATATTACATTATCTGACTTGTTTTATTTGGAGAAGGTGCCTTTGGTGAGGTTCGGGTGGATAATATACCTTTTTTGGTGCTTTGTTTTCTATTTTCTATCTCATGGTCCTTAGTATGAGTCTCCCACTTTTTCATGAGTGACTTTTTCTTTTCCTATTGAGTATACTTGTATGTTCACCATATATATATGAAAATGTTTTCAGGTTTCCTGGGAGATTACGCAGACCGTGCTGGACCATACTAGCTCGGGCATTGGGATATTTCGGTGTCACTTCTTAGATTTGTTCTTTTGTTATTTACCTCAGAACATTTCACTATATTTATAGCAATTTTAATTTAAACATCCATATGGGATGTATTTTTGATTATTTTATATATATGTGTTGGAGTAGTTTTGTGGTTTCTACGTCTTTTCAACATATCTGAAAAACTATAAAAAAGTAATGCCTCTAATTATTATTTTTATACCCTTGGTTTTATTCTCCACCCTAGGGCCTATTGGAGGCAAGACATAGGGGGTCATTTCCTCTATTCTTTCATTACCAGCTCCGGAGGTGAATCTTTAGAGGGAAGGTCCATGAAATTCACATTTTTAAATATTAAAAATGATTTAATATATAATTACATGGGTGTTTATAAACCAAGTGTTCTTTCAAATGAAAATATCTAATAAAATCATAGAGCCTTTTAATTTTCCCTCCTTATTTAAATTACATCATCATTATTTTATTCCATATTTTCTAAAATGAAAATATCATGACAGAGTAATAAGATCATATATATATTTCATCATCTACTTAAATTTCATGTTTATAAAGAAAAACTTTATTATGAATGTATCTCAGTTAGAATCATACTTGTAAAATGAGTTTCTAAGAAGGTAACTTGGCCGATGAGTGTTTCCTTCCTCATAAGACTCAAAAATTAATCATTATTTTTATATATTTTCATAAATTTTTTATAATTGAGATATAATATATGATAAAATTTAATTACCTAATTTCTTCGCATTCCATAAGTATGATTTCATCCTTAGATGTGAAACATTATGATCTTAATGAATTTTCATTACTAAATATCTAAAATCAAATTTTAATAATCCATAAGATCCAAAAAATGAAGAATTTTAATTCCACTTTTCAAAAACAGAAAGGTTTTTATGAAGCTAAAATAATATTCAAATATCAACTAAAACTCCCCAAATATGCTTCATTATATTGAAACCCTTGAAATAAGAAATTTTTTATCACTTAATCTTCATGGTATCCTAATTTTTTTTATCACTTATAGCGTCGGGGTCTCAAATTTGTATATCCCCTTAACACATATTCCAATATATAATTTTTTCATAAATAAAATTCATTTTTATGGTATAAACTATAAAAAAATACAATAAAACTCAACATAGATCACCATTTTATATCACACCATAACTTTAAAGGTAATTAATATATTTACTAAAAAATGAATTTCTATAAAAACAACTTTTCATGGTGATTAATAACATTCAATACATGGTTACAAAAATAATTTTTTAAGGATTTTGTAAAAATAAATATTATGGGAAAAATAATTGTCTTTTTCAATTAATCCTCAAACCAATCTATCATTGATAAATACTACTACATTATAATAGTATATTCTCTGAATTGACCACAAATACCATAAATTCAAAACCATAAAGGTTTTATTCATCTAGGAAGGATATTATTTTATTGAATTTTCTCTTAGAAATAAAATCCAATATTCAATACATGGATATAATATTCAAATGAAAATAACCTTGATGATATCAACATTAATAATTACTGAATTTTTCTTATAACAAAATTTCACTGAAAATATTCATGAATAATTCTCAACTGATTCCCCTGGACTTTATAATCTTTATAGAATCTCAAGATATCATAAATAAATATCACAAAAAAATTTATTATAACCAATAATTTCAAAAATAAATAACAAAATGGATAAATAACAGTAAAAATAACATCCCACTAACATGGTATACAAAAAATTTTATAAATAACATTCATAATTATTGTCATTCCCTTAAAAAAATAATACCATTTTATTCCAAAATCATTAAAAATAAAAATACATATATAATTGAGAAAAATAATTTCTCTTAAAATAACCACGGTAAACTATAAAGTATTATTTATATAAAATTTTGGCCACGATAATTGGAATAGTTACCCATTTCATAAATGTTAAAAGAGGACACTTTTCACAATTTTTTTAAATGTAAAAAAATACCACTTTGGAATACATTTAAAAATATTTCTTTTAAAACATTTTATAAAATTAAAATCGTAGTGAGAATTATCTTTTTAGAAACATTTCATTTTTAGCTAAAACATCCATAAATTTTTTTATGATAATGGTTATGGAAGACAAATACTCTTCACTACAAAGAAGAAATAACATCAATTTTCTGTACATGTAACTTACATGTTGATTCTTAGTAAAATAATATAATAAATAGAAATAATTTTAAAACACCAAAATAACTAATGAATAAGGAAATATTTTTTTAATATATTAGTTTCATATAATTTCACCAATGTAAATATAAACCTAAATAATCGTTAATTTAAATGAGATAGTAATAAGAATCCCTTACATCAAGTCCAACATTACTAGTATACAATCATATCCTCATATGAAAAAAATTAATAGTTATTATAAATAAATAATTTAACCATATTAAAACTTATCATACCATGGATTATTCACATAAAATGTCACATCACCCGTTAATTATTGATACTTCATGAAAATTATCTTTCTAGTGAAAACTTGTCTATTTTTAATATATTTTTATTTTTCATTTCTAATATATACATATTTCACATAATTTAATAATATATAGGATAATAATAATTAAATAATTATAATATAAATTCATAAAATGAACTTCTATAACAATCCTTTTAAAGTGATGATGAAGATGAATTATGTCACTTCCTGGAGATGGAAGTTCATACATACACTTGAATAAGTATTCCACATTATGTTAGATGGAAATAAATAAAGGTATATCAAAATTACCCATTAAATTTTTTTTATTATATCATATATATTAATTAATTATATTATTATTTCCATCCATTTAATGTTTAAATGTAAAATTAATTGCATCCCATCTTATATGTGGTGGTCCACAAATGCACATGAGTGATGTTTTCATCATCCAACATAATGTTGTGAATAATATTAAGTAATGTATCATCAATAAAGAATCATCATAATATAAAAAATATCATTTAAATTAATTTTATAAGTCAATATATATATTCAAGATAATATGTGATGGGAAACAAAACACATCGATTCATTGAGATGGTAGTCCGCACACACACATGCATGATGTTTTCATTTACCATAAGATGGAAATTAATATTAAAAATAATTTTTAAAAAGTATAATAATTTCTATGTATATAGTATGCACATATTTTATAAAAATATAATTTTTAGGATATAATTTAATGAGTTAGATGAATAAATAAAATGAATGACCTTGGTAATGAGTTATACCTCTTATTTGTAATCCTACTTTTGATTAGCCCCAATACCATCTTAGGATGACCATAGGTAAAGATCAGAATATTTAGTGTTTGGGGAATTAATGTATAAGGTTATTTTTTGAGGTCTTTTTTTTCAGATAAGTGGCTTAATTCTTTTCAATAAAAGTGTAGTAGAGGTTTCCTTATATAAGTGGGGTGGGTGGAAATCATGAATTCAAGAAATATTAATATATAAGATTTTCTAAATATTATATAATGGCTTAAAATTATAATATATTTTAATATAATGAGTATGAATATGAAATTTAATCAACCATCTGATTTTAGAAATGTTTTTAGCATCATTTTAAACCTTATCATTCGTTTTAACTTCATTGATAACTCTTCTTAACCATAACCATTGTAATAAATATTTCACCCTTCAAGAGTTGTACATGTAATTTTAAAAACAAAAAGTGACATATATATGAACAATGAATTTTATTCTCACCAATGTACCATAAAATAGATAAAATATTGGATTTTTTTAATTGTATAAATATTGAAAATAAATTTTTAAAAATTAAAAATCATTTTGAACAATTTTTTACTTTTCTCATATCTCGACTTTAAAACCATAATATAATAATGAAATTAAACAGAAAAACTTTCACAACTACTTACTTTACCTATAAATATGAAATTAAAGTGTAATAATAATTCATCCAAAATATATTACATCAAATGATCTAAAAAGAATTTATTACATTCTTATCCTTCTTGCACAAGCATTGTATTGGTGTTAGGTAAGCAGTCTGAGAAATTATACCATCTTTATAAATTTAGAATATAAATTACTATAATAAAATATTTTTTCCATACTCAAAACAACCATTTATAACAATTCATAAATTATATTTATCACTATAAAAATATATTTCAGGTATTAAAATATAGAGAGTAACATATTGTAATTTTTCTTTATGTAAAGTAATATAATGGTTGTATTAGACAATATCCCATAGTTTTAACATTAATTAACATGTTTTACCCAAAACTATGGTGATAACTTTTAACCATGGATCATAATCATTATGAATCGAAATTGAATTGAACCACATGATTTTAAATAATAAATATATTTTTCATTGTTGAATTACAATAATTCTAGGAAATTGAATTTAATTTAATTACACAAAATATATCGAAAATAGATTATAGAAAAATTCATTTCCAAACATAAAAATGAACTTATTCAAATATCAAATTCAATGATAAAATCTATGGAATTAGTAGAATATGTTTAGTAAAGGATCTATTTTAATTTAAAACCAAAATTTAAATAGAATTATATTTTTAAATTACATGATTTATTGAAAATAAATGAGTGTTCTATAAAATGTGGCATTTTCACTATTTACTCAAAAAAAAATTTAGAAAAGCTATGAAAAATTCGTCGTAATTATATTATTACATGATAATTTGAAACAATTTATGATTTTTATTATATAATATGTATACAAGTGATAGAATTATTTATAATTATATATGAATAAATTTTTTAAAAACTATTTGATAAGAAACGTATTTTAAAGGCATAAAATTAATTTATACATATCCATTAGATGTTAATAGCAATTAGAAGAAAGATAATTTTTTTATTGATTTAATTTTTTATTATGAATTAAATATATTAAATATATATTTGAATGTGTTTGTTATTATCCAAACAACCAACCTATAAACTATGTTATAATTTTCATATTAAAATAAAATTATATCACAGTTCATTGAAGCTCAGTTTTGTGTGTGTTCTAAGATATCAAACACAATGTTCTTTAAAATAAAAATATTAAAAAAATATATCATAAAGTATTATAAAAAACTCTAATTTACTAGTAGATGAAAATTTATCCTACATTGGTATATGTTTTTAACATGAATATTGAGATAAAAAATCATTACACTTGAATAACTTATTTTCCTTAAGTGTCTCCATATTAAATACATGAGATACAACCCCAAAAACAATTTCCAATATAACATGGATGTACCTCTACATATAACACATATATTCTCAATAGATATTGAAATAATGCTAAATCATTAATTAATCTTACTTTGTTGTCAAAATAAATAATTAACTCAAATGATCACAACTGTATCCCCCTTTTGAGTTGATGTTAATACCACCATGCACCTTTTGAAGTTAATATATTTACTTATATTTCTCATCCTTGTTGAAATTAATTACAATATAAATATGGTGATCCTCAACTCACTGATCTTCTTTTGAATTCATTTTCTTCTCTATTTTTTATATCTGAATAATTACTTGTTCCACTTGAGAAAAGGATGACACTATAGGATTTTATTTTCAAAGATCCTTTACATACATAACTCTAAGTCTACTTGGGCTATCTCATTTTTTGAAAAAAAAATAGTGCATAACCAAGTTGATAAATTCCATCTATAAACAAACATGTATTAAATACCAAAATAATGTTCTCATTTTTGGGATATTCAAAGATAAATTATTTAATAACACTTTATATGTTACACACACCTTAAAAACACATATAAAATTACATGTTAAAGCATGAAACTCTTTCTTTTTCTCATCTTTAATCTTTAAACACCTATTCCAAATTATGAAAATGTTTTAAGAAATAAAAATAATGATATTAAGTGTGATTTGAAAACAACATTCTCTAATTTTTTATAGCTATCCAAAATTTCCAGAATCAATTCATAGAAAATTTATTTAATTTTTCATCACCATTAATGGATGTTCTCACATACTCCTCCTCATGGAAGCAAAAATACTCTGTAAAATATTATATCAATGTTTTATATTGTATAAAACACTCAATATTCTATTTCAATTCAAATCATGTTATTTAAAAATGAAAATCAAATAATATGGAATATGGTGGGCCACATTGTTTTTTAGTAGTATCAACAAAGAATAATGTTTTAACTTAAAGAAAACCATTATTTCCTTCAAAAATCACAATGGGAAGAATTCATCAGTCTCAATTTTATATCATGTATATTGACCAATGTTTTGTTTTATTAATTTCCTTTAGTTTCTTCCTTATATAAAGAAGTTTAAAATTCAGCATTTGAATAATTATTCTATCTCAATTTTATATCATAGATATTGACCAATGTTTATTTATTTATTCCCCTCAATGGAAATTGAATTTTAAATCAATACATTGTGAGATAATCTCATGAAATATTTCATATTCATCTGTAACCACTTTCATTCCATTTGATACAAATATTTCTATAGACTTTTTCAATGTTCTTGTCTATATCTAATTAGTCATTCTGGATTATTAAGAATTATCATTTACCTTTCATATATTTATTTATATTTTAATTTCATGGATTTTATTACATCATATTCTTTGTTATCTTCTCATTCACATCATAGGGAACTTTTATTACTAATTTATCTACTCATACCATAATGATATGAACCTCTTGTACACATCTTATAAAAACACTAATATATTTTTTGTGGATAGATTCAGTGATGTTTTGGTAATTAGTTTTAATTAATGAGAATTTATCAATATTTATTCACCAAAAAATCATGATATTTCATTTATATATATAAAAATAAGTTATATATAGAACTAATCATGAAATTTAAAAATAGTTCACCATTATTGATAAATGATAAATTTATTCTTCAAAAATACATTCCTACCAACCATAATAGTATTTTTATTTGGATACTATAAAGGTAATTGTCTTATTTCAATATATATCTTCAGCATATGCCACAATATTTTTCATACATAGTACACTTCTCAGACATAGTCGAATAAGGACTATTCTTCGTAAACAGGGGAAATGGAACATAAGAATGGGTGATATTAAGTGTTAAATATGGTCAAACAGAAGATATCACAATCAATTTTCATAAATGGTCATAATATACAAAAAAGGGTATTATAAAAACATTATAAATTATGAAAATCACGCCCAATAATTCATTGATCATTATTCAGAAATCATGGAATAAGGCTTTTTCATAATAAAAGGCATAGGTCAAAAGTGAGTGGAATCATAAATAATAAATACTAATCCATTATAGAATTTGATAAACAATGTAATGTTTCAAAAACATAATCTTACATCATTTTGAACATGTATAAATAGTTATATAACATGTAATTATGTTAATGACATGAAATCAAGACCTTGGGTAAACTTATGAACATGAAACCATGCCCAAAAATTAACATATGTACATGGAAACTAGTCTATTTTTTTTAACATGAAATTTGGTTCACAAATTTCACAATTATCTCTTGTGTTATCCATATTTATTCAATTTATTCAAGGGATATAAAGACCCCAACCATCAAAAAACAATACGCTATAAATATTTCACAAGGTAAAAAAATAATTTTTTAGTTAATAATATCATAAACCATTTAATGGAAATATATTTTCTTCTATAATTTTATCATAGAATAATGTGAGGAAAAGAAACAAGTTTCATAATGATTTATCCACAACATAATTTACATTTGGGATGAAATGAGATTCATAGAATCATCCTCAATGATCATAATCATAATCCTTATAAAAAAATAAATTGGATGGTATAATAATATCATATTTATAGTGAATCATATTAATACTTAACGGCATTTTA
This sequence comes from Viscum album, assembly GCA_963277665.1. Classification (NCBI taxonomy): domain Eukaryota; kingdom Viridiplantae; phylum Streptophyta; class Magnoliopsida; order Santalales; family Viscaceae; genus Viscum; species Viscum album. The sequence continues at coordinate 153,419 of CAUJRU010000774.1, forward strand.
GTTATATTTATGGACTTTCATATAACGTTTTTGAATATTATGGACAGGGATGATAAATTACATCAAGAAATAAGAAAATAAAGACATCTTTTCTTAAAAAACATTCTACATCATTTTTAGTACCAAATAGTGGATAATGATACTAATACAATAAAATTTAAAAATTATAAACATTATAAAAAATTTATAGGGTTTAATGTATATTATCCTTATAATTTTTCTCAAAAAGAACTTAACATAGATAATCGTAAAAAGAATTGAGATAGAAACCAAAACCCTTTCCTCAAGTGTCATCCTACTTTACATTCATTAAATAATCATGTATAATAAATATATTTTTTTTATAAATCCATTATAGAATCATATTCATATATATCATTCCATATATTATTTTCTTTTAACATTTTATCATCCATTTTATAATAATTATTTATTAAAATAATTGTTTCGGGTGATAACTACTTCATTTTTCAAACATGATTCAATTTGGTAGATTTGGTCCATGTGCACTGATAATAGTCCCATAATCAATTGAATTTTAATCATATTATATTTATCATATTTAATAATTAAATAAATTTTCTAAAACAGCATATAATTTGGTGATGAAATTGAATTACATCCTTTCATGTAGACGATAATTCATATGTACATGTGAATGATGTTTCAACTTTCTGATGGATAGAAGAAAATAAAGGTATATAATAATTAACATTAATATAATGATTATTATATCATAAATATTATATATTAATTTAATAAATCCTTATTACCTTCTATCTAAAGATGAAATGAAAATGTAATCACATCACTTCGTCGAGGTGATAGTGTACTTATATGTACATGTGACATTCTTATTTCACAGAATATGGGAAGGTAAGAATGTTGAAAAGGTATTGTAATTGAAGAATAATAATTATGTAATATAAATAATATATATATATATATATTAATTAAATCATAATAACCATACATTAATTTATGTGGTTAAAAAATTAAATACACCGTTTCACGAGATAGTAGTCTTAATGTACGCATGAATAAGAGTTTCATTTCCAATTATACGGGAAAGGAAACGAATAATAGTTTAATGATAGAATTAATAAAATACTTTTTAGGGTAGATATACGTTCAATTAAATCAACCTGCTTATCATATAATTAATGGATATATAATAAGAAATAAAATTAAGACATTCAAGTAAGAGTTATACCGCATCGATTGACACTCTCCTTCAATTTATAACATAACCATTATAATGTTGCTATTTTTCTCAAACTAAAACATTTATATCGTGGGTAGGGTTGTTAAGAAATTATTTGTATAGTTATTTTCTAATATAATATTCAATTGATATAATATCCTTTATTTCAAAACAAGAACACCAAGTTTGATAACAAGTATGACACGCAACAACAATCTTAAACAAACAGTGAAATATTATTATTTAAATATGATAATTATAACCATGAAATTAAATGGGATAGTATTAATAGGATTAAATAATTATATATATATATATATTCCAATGGAAACAATATTTTTGATTAATTCATAGTAAATAAGAAATCATGTCTTAGTAAATCCATTTGATTCTTCAAAGTTATGATTTAATCCAAAATGGTTTCTGAATGATTTTATTGAAAGAATAATGTTATTAATTTATTGAAATTTATGAAACAATAGTTTATAAATAAATATATTTTTTAAAATTAGCATATAAAAAAATTTCTATGGTGAAATTTTGAAACTTTTTTGAAAAGTATGATTTTCAATAATTAGTGAAAAATATTGATCCTAATTGATGATAGAATTTTCATTTAAAGTGTTTTTAAATTAAAATTATAGTTTTTATTATTTTTAAAATATAATTATTTTATTATTATTACTAATCCAATTATAGTTTTTGAAATAAATCTTATACATGAAATTATTATATAGAAACTTATACTTAAAAGGGTATTTTTCTAAAAGAAAAAATTTCAACGATTATTATAGTTTAAATTAATATTTTATTATTTAACTACTATGTTTTGATTTTTTTTTTATATTTAGAGTCTATAGGTAAAAATTTGGTTTATATCCTTGATTTATATTTGATTAATCTGAATAGTAAATGTATTAAATTTTGTTACCGTAGTAAAAGGTATATCGGGTAAATAAAGTTAAAAATATAATTATAAGGACTAAAAAATGACACAAACACTATCTTTAATTATATTTTATGATTCCATTTCTTACATAAACTTCCAATATTTGTTTATATGGCCTTTTTACCCCGTTTATATGATATTAGGACCTTTATAATATATTATGTAATGAAATGTTAAAAATGATAAACACTTGTTATTAATAAATATCATATTTATTATATGGGGTGAATCGTAGGATATACTCAATTATAAATATTATTTTGTAATATAAATTATTAATATTTATCATGATAATTTATTTTTAATTTTTACAGAATAAATAATTACATGAAATTATTTCGAAATAATGACGCATTAACTATTAAATTAATGAAAATATAAAATAATTTTCATTTAAAATATGAAAAGTAATATAATTTTATTAAGTTTTTATAATACACTAATTTTATAGAAAATAATAACATATTAAATATTTATTAATATATTTACCTTTAAATTCATTAAATTTATTAATATTATTGATTTCAATGTATTGAATTGTTCCAAAATAGATATTAATAATATTTTATAATAAATAAAACTTTGTTAAATGATATAAAATTCATAAAAACCATTTAATAGACAAAATGATTATTATATTTTTTGATATTACAATTATGGTTCATCTACAGACCATTTTTTCATTTATAGTAACTATATTGTCCCTTAATGTGTAAAACCATTGTTTTCACGGTATGTGTGAAAAGGTTTAATGAGGGTTTAAAACCAAATGATAAGTGTAAAAAAAATTATAAAAACATATATAAATTCAATTTTATGATATTATTTCAAAACATACTCATCTTATATATATAAATAATAATGTTTTTAACATTTTGGAATTGAAAATTATTTAATATAAATTTAATATTTTATAAAATTCCAAGACTTCCCCTCCCCTTCCTTATTAAAGGTCATTTCTTCTCCTCTTAACATCACATTTAGAAATCAATTTCCTTGGACTAGACTTACCCAGATACCTTACTATAATATATTCCCTAATTACCAAGATCATTTTTTTATAAAAAGTATTAATTTTTGGGTGATTATTGTGTTTATCATAAAATAATTTCCAAAGAAGATGTATAGTTTTTAACAACATGTTTTAATTTTATTTCCTCTTCCATTGAATTAAAATATTGTCAAAACATGATAAAACAAAAACCACAATATTATTAATATAATTATATGTTATTATGTAAATTGTGTAAGTTATACCCATATCCTCTGATGTAAACCAAAATGATTAAATAATTGTTATAACATGGTTAAACGTGAGATAAAATGGATAATAAACATAAAAAAAGTTTTTTTCAACAAAGTAAATAATTTACATATGTATATTGTTTAGGGTGATAAATAATGTATGTGATAAGTCACACTCATGGTAAATGATTTCATCTCAATTTCCTTTCATTGGGGAATAATTTAATGTTATTCACTCAATTTATTTTATATGGTTTATATTTTTCTCCATTATAATGTTACAAAATGAATCCTTAATAATTTATGGTATTTTATGTAACAATTCAGATTATTTCATCCAAATGGATTTTATATGAATGCAACAATTTAATTCTCTAGCCTTAAACTTTACTTAATATTATGTTAAGTTAATAATTTTCATTGAGTATCTTTTCAGGTTTATATTTTTAGAGAAATAGGTCATTAATATTACTTAAAATGTCAAATATTACAAATTAGACCTTTCTACTCACTACCCATTTTATTTCCACAAACCAAAAACATTTAAAATGAACATGGTTTTATTTCATGCTTAAACATCGCATCTTTTCTTTGGTCTCATACTTGACTATATTCTCATTTAAATCCAGAGAAAAAACATTTCAAAACATGGGATGAGAATAAAAAGATTAGTAAGGGATACAAAAATAAGGAGAATTATTACACTTTCCAAAAAAATTAAACATTAATACTTTATCATAGAGTAATAATTTTTACTTTTTTGAATTAGTAAATACACTTCAGTGAATATAAAATAATTGTATACCATTTTTGTAACCAAAAGATTATTATAAAACACATATAAAGCACATATAACATTTAAATGTATCTTGGGAGATAAACATAATCAAATGGAATAACTATACAGTCGACTTACACACATATCACTAATTGGAATAGCCATATGTGTCACGACCCGACCCTACCCAGACTTGAGCCGCAACTACCCCAAGCCCGCCTCCATAGGCCACGGGCTGGCGACCAGCGCCAAAGGCACAACAATTATGGGAGGACTTTTCCTGAGTACCTGTACACACACATGCAGCCCACTCAATGCAGAAGTGAAGAGTAAATAGAAAATCAAATTACCAACTTCTATAAATAAAACACAAATGTGCATCAACCTCTAATCAGTACAAAGTAAAAGTTGAAGGTAAAATGAAAAGAAAAGAGAAAAACATGCGCCCAACCAGAAAACTGCCACAACCCGACAACAGGTAAACAAAAGAAAACAGTTGGGAGGGTCCCACACCTGGAACCCGACTACGACCACCGTGTGTGGTCCAAGCTCCCGAACTCCTAAGCTCCACTAAATTCATGACCAACCTGTCTATCGCCTTCAAGGGCACACCATGTTCCGGAAAATCCCAAGTAGGGGTGAGTATAAAAATACTCATTAGGATACCCCGAAGGCTCGAGGGAGAAACAAAGGAGGTATAAAAGGGTGAGCAGTAGATCAAACAGGGGAATGTAAAGGATTACAACCGAGAGTTCAGTAAAGAGTACAACAAAGAGTGCATTAGACTAACATTAGAGAGTACTACTTAACCCAATAATAGAAGGAGGTAGACTCGTCCAGACACAAGGAGTTAGAAATAGTGGGAAGATGAACTTCTCATCGAGTCTTCACTAACTATATCAGGAGAGTAGACTCATCCAACCACGAGAAGATAGACACAGAAAGCATGTGGCATACCCCGCCTATCTTCACCTCTACTGGAGGGAGAGAAACCAATCCCAAGAAGTGGGTAATGGAACAAGGTATATACATATATATATGCTCTGTCAAGAAACCCAAACAAGATCGTAAGGGGATCTCCGTCCTGTTGCTCAGCCCAAGAAAGTGAGTAGCCAATAGTCTCAGAAGTAAACACTATCGATGCCCAGTATCCCTCACATTTGCCCGAAACTACAAGTCAAGGGGCTCAAATCACCGCACCTTTACACTATCTTCTTTGGGCGGCACTGACTTGCCCGCATGGTTTTAGGTCGCATCTCAATGGCTCATCTTTGTGGGGAAAGCGCCCCCATGTAATTGAGAGTTCTGGGGAACATCAAACCACACCTCTGCACTACCATGCAGTCGAGAGTTCTCCTCAAAGTCGACAGGTGACCCCCTACCCAGCCCTGCTAGAGGGTAATAACTAGAAGTCGACGGGTTCCCACTGGAGGGAGACCCGACAAGAGTCGACGGGTGCCACACTGCCCAGTTCCGTAAAAGGGTAATCCACTGTAGGGAGACCCGGCTAAAGTCATCAATGAGTCCAAATTCCTAGTCCCGTAAAATGGTAATCAACTGGAGGAAGGCTCAAAACCGTCATCGGGGACCACTTCCCAGCCCAGCTGGAGGTAAACACAGCATCAGGGACCACTTCCCAGCCCCGCTGAAGGTAAACCCGGAACCGCTCTGGCCATCCCTACTGGATGGTACAGCTCGATGAACACCGTTGTACTGGCCATCCTTGCTGGATGGTACAACTGGTCATTCCTGTTGGATGGTACCTCACTGGACATCCCTACTAGATGGTACCACACTGGCCATCCCTGCTGGATGGTACCTCACTAGCCCGCCCTACTGGAAACAACCTCTTGGCCAGCTCTACTGGAAACAACCTCCTAGCCAGTCCGGCTGGAAACAACCTCCTGGGTAGAGGATCGATGCCCGCATAATTTCTTGGTCACACCGAATCCACAAGAACACTACCAGGGAACATGAAGCAACCCTGCCAGCCAAACCATCGAGAACAAAACCAGGGGAAAACTACTCAACCCTGCTAGTCGAAACCATTGTGAACAGGCCCAGGGGGAAAACCCACTCAACCCTAATAGTCAAACAAACGAGAACAGAACCAGGGGAAACTCAACCCTACTGGTCAAACAAACAAGAACATAGGGACCCTATATGTCCCGAGTGTTCAAGGGTACGCAAAGAACAACACGGTATGCACATGGGGCCCACACAACGTGTGGCCCCAAGTCAACTCTAACCAAGCGCAGAAATGTTCTCTGGTACAAACAACAACATGTACCTCTAAGAATTCCCGTATACTCCCAGAGTATACCACGTTTCCAGACTAAAAGCTATCATGCACACGGAACCCAACGTCAACGCGAAGGGCGTAAACGTAACAACTTAAACTTTCCACCTCATCGGTCTAGGCACGGTCAACTACATCTCTTCCAACATTTACTTCACTCACATGGCAGTGCACGTGATCACACGCCAAGGGTTCTCTACAAACACCGTAAGAAGAACCATCACTGGAACATCTTTCGTGCTTCCACATTTAAATAAGGTCTCGAAAGAGACTCCGCACATCCAAATAGATTGTACCATTGTAATCCTAGAGGAAAAACATGAGAGATAGACTATTTACTCACCTCCAATGGACATCCGACGTAAAAGTTGTCTGACACTACTTTATGCCCGAACAGCGTCCCATGGTCCAAAGCCTTGGCCCCAAAAACAGTCAGGCGCATCCCACCATTGCGATCTCCTTGGGAAGACATGTCAAAAGTAATACTCACTTGAGTGGAACGGATATCCGGATAAAAAGATGCATTTCTCCATACCACACATGAGCGGTGCTTCGTGGGACCCACATCCCGGTCCTAAAGCACAACGAACGGATTGCACCGTTGTGATCCCTTCGAAAAGGTACACAAGACGGACTATTCACTTGTCCAAAACCGACACCCGGGGATTATGTTGAAAATCACTATCAACTCCCAAAATGGCCCTCGTGGGGCCCGCACCACCGTGCGGAATTAGAGAGGGAAGTTTGCGCCACTGCAATGCCTTCGACAAAACACCCAAACATGAATACTCGCACGCCCCAAATAGATGTCCGATGAAAGAGTTGTAAAGCGATGCACGCAGCTCGAAAGACAGGCCATGGGGCACCCACCTCACCTCCGGTTTCAATGCTTGAAACCACACTGGAAAACTCTGGATTATCTCATGGGTCACAACGCCACTAACGCCGCTCAAAACGGACATCGGATGTGTCTGCGCCGCCCAAAACAACAACCCACGGGAAAACGCCAATCCTCTTAAAGGTGTGACTTGCCACCAAGGCCCTTGTCTTGGGAATTAAAAATTCCCAAGGACATCTCAAAAAGTCCTCCTCGGTCCAAGGATCGCGTCGTCGCAAAAGGCAGTCGAATCTGACACCTGGATTAGGAGTTACGCCCGCTTAAGCGTCATCAGACGCAAGTGGGGGTGGACTGGACCAGTCCGGCCGGTCCACACCCCCTGGACCGGCCCAAGTTGGCCGGACCGTGGCTCAGCCAGTTACTGTTCCACCCGAAGACCCGTGTTTGGCATGTCTCTGTCTCCCAAGTGGGGTCGCGCGCCAAGACCCCGGCTCCGCGTCAACCGGCCAGTCCTCATGTGCAGCCCACCTGAGGAGCCCCGCGCCGACCTCCACCTGGAGCAACCGCCCGGACGCCCTACTGCCGAGCCCGCCGTCTGGAGCACATGTGCACATAGGATTCGCCGCCATTTACTTAGCCCAGATCTGCCTGTTGCTCACCGGACCGCCACCAGAACCCCCAGAAAACACCCAAACACATCCAAAGTTTTTCAGACCGCTACGGGCGGCTCAGGACTAGGAATTCAAATCCATAACAACAGTCGGAAAGATAAAAAAATATACTATACATTCATGTGCTTTGATCGAAAATCAAACAACAATTTGACATGATTAATCTATCTCGAAGTAGGTGCGGGACAAATAAAATGAAACACACGATCCTTCCTTGTTGGGCGTTGCCCAGAGCATCGATGACGATCCGCAACCTACCGTTGCCGCTTCTACCTTGATTGGGAGGGAGGAGGAGGAGGAGGAGGATGAGATGAGGTTAGGGTGAGGGGGGTTTCTCCAGGGGGAGGAATGAGGATGGGGGAGAGGGAGATGAGAGTTTAAATAATTAAACTCTTTTAAAAACTCGACCCCTGAAAACACCCGCATCCAAAACCCCCAACGAGGTTAAAGTTAGGTTGCACATAGGGTAAACACCACCTCCCAAGAACAACGGCGGTCTAGGAATTTTTATCCGATGCTCCATTAAAAAGTTATAAAACTGAACCCCCGAGGCCACCAAATTACGAAAACGCCCCCGGGGCCATTTTTCACTGACGGCCCGCGCCCGTGAAAATTATGACCCCTCTAGGGTAAACAGCATGCTCCGGACTCAATGGTGCCCTAATGTTTCCAATCCGAGCCATTGTTTAAGAGATACTTGAATTTAAACACTGAACGAATAAATTATTATCTTAATCATCTATTTAATGTTTTGTTAACGGGCGAGGGGTCCCAACATCCCTCACTGGCACTTTTTATGTCATTCATAGGGTAATAACCTCATTTAAGACCCATCTGTAAACTCATATTTAGGATCTGAAGCATCGTTTAGGATTTATCCCATTTATTTGGCATTCTCAGTGTGAACACACTGAAAATTTAATTCCTGCCACACCGGGGCTCAGAATCGCACGCCGTCTGAAGGCACTGCTTTGTAATAACATCAAGAATATTCCAAAGTATTTTATAGAAAAAACTTTTTTTTTAAATCATTCCCTCCTTCAAGATTCTCGTCCCCAAAAAGTAAAACTAGGGAACAACATTGGGTATTAAGCCCACACCTGGCTCTCCTATACCCATAAGAAGTCTTGCATAGTCCTGTTTCACCGCACACAGACCAATGGATTTGATCTGTTCACATGAGGTCTTCCCTTGCCGATGATATGAATAACAGCACACACACATGTCCTCAGGTGAGTCACATGGGAGACGTCGTGCACCCACTCCAGACCTTGGGGTTATGGCATGGTGGTATGGAACCTCACCATCCCTTTGCACGACCTCAAATGGCCCGAAGGCTCTTGGGGGTATATCACCTCCCCGACCGAACCATTATGTCGCACACCATGACTGGAATCACCGTTTGGAGCTGGGACAAAGCCTGGTGAATCCCTCCTTCAGAATAATCGTATGGTGAAACACCCAAGGATATCTAGTCCCACACGATTTCACAGTCGATGTCCCATGGCCCAGAATCTCTTACACGTTTGGAGAGTGAAGGATTCAACACCATCGACTAAAGAAAAATGTCCCATGCCTTTTACCTTAACAACACAGGGTTTTATCGACGCCTCGCGCCACCCTGGTAACCCCTCAAATAAGGAGAATAGAGAAAAGAATTTCACACACAGAGTCTAACAATTATACTACAGAAAGTAGACGAGTTGTAGAGCCCACCTCTTATCACCTCATTCTCTGCAGGATAGTAGACATCCAAAGATTACGGTTGTCCGTGGTCCCAACTCTCAGCTCCCAGAGCCTGACATGGACTGCCTAGTGGTTATGGGAAGACCTCATAAGGTCGTCCTCCACTTCCATCTCCTCCCGCTCCTCTGAATGCACCACCTCTTTGGGAGCTACTCCGATCATGGTGCTGCCTCTGCCGTGGTGGTGCACCTACGGCCTGCCCTATATTCTCAGCATGCCTGGTCAGGAAGTCCCATGCCATGTGACCCTGACCATCGCAAGAATAACACCGGATCTCCTCGGGCTGCCTTGGTGCCCTCTGACACCACTGTGGCGTACGAACACACCCCTGAGTCCAGTTATCGGAAAGCCACCTGTGTTGAGGTTCTGCTTGCCGACGCCCGCTAGCTGCAACAAACGTCTCAGCTACAACATGCCTACTACCACCACCAACTGTGGAACATGACAAGAAGCTTTTTTTCACCAGCACCTACTCTAGCACCTTGGCATAAGTGGGAATTACCAAGGGTACTATGATTGCACGAATATCTTGGTGGAGACCCTACTCAAACTTCCGCGCTCGGAAGTTGTCGTCATAGACCAAGTCCGGGTAAAAGCATGCACGTTCTGTGAAACTAGCTGCGTACTCAGCCACTGTTATCCCTCCCTGCTTAAATTACAGGAGCACCTGAATCCAAATGGAGCGTAAGAAGGAGGGAAAAAACTCCTCACAAAAAAAACTGAAATTCTCCCCACGAAAGCGACGACTCGTCAAGAAACTAAGTCACCGGACTCCACCAACGCCAAGATTCTCTGCGGAAAAGGTTGGCATCCAAAGAAACCATACGATCTCCCGGTGTCTACACAATACTTAAAATGCAAACCAATATCTCCAGCCAAACCCCTGCTTCCTGAGGGTCTGACTCACCATTGAACCTCAACGGTCTCTGCCGTTGGAACTCACAGAGTGCGCTCAACCTGCGCTCAAGCTCAGTATGCTCTGCTGAAGCTATCTACTGCTCACCAGGTGGGGGTGCTACTACCGGCCCACCTGGATAAAAGGACTCACATGATGGGTCATGTTCTGAGGCCTCGTAGCTCACAACGTCTTCTTCACGAACCAAAGCTCGTATCCTGAATGGATGTCTTCGTGGAGACAACCTAAATGTTATCAAGGAGTGTCGTGGTTAGATGGGCATATATGTATATAATAGTAACAATAATGGGGAGATGACTCAATAATGACAGTGAAAGACTCAATCCAATGTGATGTGCACAAACCAATTTCCCCTGCAACAAGTGTTTCAGCATGCCGAGTCGACAAGCGGGTTATCAGGGTCCTGGTGAATGGATACATCGACCTTCGCACTATCACTGGACTCCCTGGCCTGAGAGCCACTCTCAAGAAACATTGACACTGTTTCCCTAGATCACAACCAATTCCTTTTTAGGGACGTCCGAACAATGTCCCAAGGAATGAACCATCTCTGATACCACTTTTCACGACCCGAACCTACCCTAGCTCGAGTTGAAACTACCCCAATCCCACCTCTATAGGCTAGGGGCTGGCGACCAATGCCAAAGGCACAACAACTCGAGGAGGCCTTTACCTGAGTACCTATACACACACACACAACCCACTCAATGTGGAAGTGTATAGTAAAAACAAATGCAAAGTAGAAAATTCTATAAATAAACCAAAAATGTCCATCGACCTCTAATCAGTACAGAGTAAATGCTGAAGGTAAACTGAAAAGAAAAGTGAAAATACACACCCAACCAGAAAAGTGCCACAACCTGGTAATATGTAAACAAAAGAAAAAAGCAGGGAGGGTACCACACCTGGAACCCAACTATGACCACCGCACGTGGTCCAAGCTTCCGAACTCCTAAGCTCCACTGAAGTCACGACCAACCTGTTCATTGTCTGCAACGGCACACCAAGTGAGGGAAACGCCCAAGCAGGGGTGAGTATAAAAATATTCAGTAGGATACCCCGAAGGGTCGAGGGAACAACCAAGGAGGTACCGAAGGGTGAGCAGTAGATCGAACAGGGGAAAGTATAGGAGTACAACCGAGAGTGCAGTAAAAAGTACAACAAGGAGTGTAGTAGAGTAACAATAGAGAGTCCAGCTCAACCCAACAAGAGAAAGGAGGTAGACTCATCTAGACACAAGGAGATAGAAATGGTGAGAAGATGAACTTCTTGTCAATTCTTTTCTACCTATAGCAGGAGAGTAGACGTGTCCAACCATAAAAAGATAAACACGGAAAGCACGTGGAATATCCTACATGTCTTCTCCTCTCCTGGAGGGAGAGTAACCAAACCCAAGAAGTGGGTACTGGAACAAGGTATATACATATATATATATATATATACTCTGTCAAGAAACCCAAAAAAGATAGTTAGGGGGTCTCCGCCCCATTGCTCAGCCCAAAAAAGTGAGTAGCCAACAGTCCTAGAAGTAAACACCATCGATGCCCAGAATCCCGCACGTCTTCCCCAAACTGCAAGTCAAGGGGCTCAAATCACCGCACCTTGACAATATCCACTTTGGGCGGCACTGACTCGCCTGTACTATTTTAGGTCACGTCTCAAGGACGCGTCGTGGTGGGAAAAGCACCCCTCGTAATTGAGAGTTTAGGGGAACATCAAACCACACCTCATCACTACCCAACAGTCAAGAGGTCTCCTCAAAATCGACAGAAGACCCCCTACCCATCCCCACTGGAGGCTAATCCCTAAAGTTTGACGGGTTCCCACTAGAGGGAGACTCGGAATGAGTCGACGGGTGCCACACCGCCCAGTCCCATAAAAGGGTAATCCACTGGAGGAAGACCCAGCTAAAGTCGTCGACGCGTCCCAATGCCCAGTCCTGTAAAAGGGTAATCCACTGGAGGGAGGCTCAAGACCGTCATCGGGGACCACTTCCCAGCCCAGCTAGAGGTAATCTCAGCATCGGGGACCACTTCCCAGCCCCGTTGGAGGTAAACCCGGAACCGCTCTAGCCATCCCTGCTGGATGGTACTGCTCGATGAACCCCGTTGTAATGGCCATCCCAGCTGGATGGTACCTCACGGGCCGGCCCTGCTGGAAACAACCTCCTGGCCAGCCCTTCTAGAAACAACCTCCTGGGTAGAGGAACGGTTCTCGCGTGATGTGTTGGTCATACCAAATCCACAATAACTCTACCTGGGAACACGAAACAACCCTGCCAGCCAAACCATCGAGAACATAACCAGGGGAAAACCACTCAAACCTACTGGTTGATACCATCGTGAACTGGATTGGGGGAAAACCCACTCAACCCTACTGATGAAACAAACAAGAATAGAACCAGGGGAAACTCAACCCTTCTGGTCAAAACAACAACAATAGAGGGACCCTCTACGGCGCGAGAGGTCAAGGGTACACAAGTCAGAACACGACATGCACATGGGGGCCACACTATGTGTGGCCCCAAGTCAAATCCTTCCAAGAGAACAAATGTTCTCAGGTACAAACAACTACATGTACCTCCAAACGTTCCTGTATACTCCCAGAGTATACCACATTTCCATCCAAAAGGCTATCGTGCACATGACACCCAACATCAACGCGAAGGGCGTAAACGTAAAAAATCCATAATTCCACCTCATCGGCCCAGGAACGGCCAACTACATCTCTTTAATCATTTACATCACTCACATGGGAGTGCACGTGGTCACACGTCAGGGGTTCTCTGCAAACACCGCATGAAGAACCACCACCGGTACACCTTTCATGCTTCTACATTTAAATGAGGTATCGAAAGAGACTATGCACATCCAAATGGATCATACCATTGTAATACTCATGAAAAAACATGTGAGATAGAATATTTACTCTCCTACATTGGACATCCGACGTAAAAGTCATCTGACACTACTTTACGCCCGAACGACGTCCCGTGGTCCTGAGCCTCGGCCCCGAAAACAGTCAGGCGCATCGCACCATTGCGATCTCCTCAGAATGACATGTGAAAAGGACTAATCACTTGATTGGAACAGATATTTGGAGAAAATGATTCATTTCTCCATACCGCACATGAGCGGTGCTTTATGGGACCCGCATCTTTGTCTCGAAGAACAACGAAAGGATCGCACTGTTGTGATCCTCTCGAAAAAGTAGACCAGATGGACTATTCACTTGTCCAAAACAGACACCTGGTGATAAAGATGGAAATCACCACCAACTCCCAAAATGGCCCTCGTGGGGCCCGCACCACCGTGCGGGATAAGAGCAGGAATATTGCGGCAATGCAATACCCTCAGAAAAACACCCAAAAACGACTACTCGCATGCCCCGAACGGACGCCCGATGAAAAATTTGTAAAGAGCTCGACGCAACTCGAAAGACGGGTCATGGGCCCCCACCTCAACTTAGGTTTCAACGCCCGAAACCACACAGGAAAAATCTTTCTTAATGGCTGGGTCACAATTCCACTGACGGTGCTCAAAATGGACATCAGATGTGTCCGCACCACCCAAAACAACAACCCTCGGTAAAACGCCAATCCGCTTAAAGGAGTGACATGCCACCGAGGCCCTCGTCTCTAGAAATAAAAATTACCGCACCCATCTCAAAAAGTCCGTCTCGGTCCAAGGATCGCGTCTCCACGGACGAAATGAAAATATGACACTCGGATTAGGAGTTACGTCCGCTTAAGCATCATCGAATGCAAGTGGGGGTGGACCGGACCGGTCCGGAAGGTCCACACCCCCTGGACCAGCCCAAGCCGGCCGGCCCGCGGCTCAGCCGACGGATCCGCCATGGCCCGCAGTTCACCCATGAGGACCGCGGTCCTCCAAACCAACGAGCCATGAGGTTAGCCGCTGTTACACATGGAGACCCGCGTTCAGCGGGTCTCTCTCTCCCGAGTGGGGTCACGCACCACGACCCCGACCTCCGCGTCAACCGGTCGGTCCTCCCGAGAGGCCGACCTGAGGAGACCCACACTGACCTCCACCTGGAGCCACCACCCGGACACCCTACCACCGGGCCCGCCACATGGAGTACATCCATGTGGAGGAGTCACCACCGCCGCCTTAGCCCGTGCCGCCGACGCCTTAGCCCGGATCTACTTGCTGCTCGCCGGACCGCTGCCGGAACCCCCTGGAAAACACCCAAACACATCCAAAGATTTCCAGACCGCTGCGGGAGGCTTGGGACTCAGAATTTAAATATGTAACAAGAATTGGAAAGATCAGAAAATATACTACGCATTCATGTGCTTTTCACAAAAATCAAACAGCAATTAGACGTGATTAATCGAGCTCAAAGTAGGTGTGGGAAAAATAAAATGAAACGCATGATCCTACCTTGTTGGGTGTTGCCCATAGCTTCTCCATCGATCCGAAACCTGGAGTTTCCACTTCCACCTTGATTGGGAGGGAGGAGGATGAGGGGAGTTTTGGGTGAAGGGGGTTTCGCCAGGGGGATGAATGAGGATGGGGGAGAGGGAGAGGAGAGTTTAAATAATTAAACTCTTTTAAAAACTCGACCCATGAAAACACCTGCATCCAGAACCCCCAATGTGGTTAAATTTAGTCCGCACATAGGGTAAACACCACCTATCGAGCACAACAGCGGTCTAGGAATTTTAATCTGAGGCCCTGTTCAAAAGTTATAAAACTGAACGCCCGAGGCCGCCAAATTACGAAAACTCCCCCGAGGCCAGTTTTAACTGACGGCCCACACCCACAAGAATTACACCCCCTCTATGGTAAAAGGAGTGCTCCAGACTCAACGACCCCCTCAGTTTTCCAAAATGAGCCACCTTTTAAGAGATACTTGAGTTTAACCATTAAACGAATAAATTAATTATTTTAATTATCTGTTTAATGTTCTGTTAACAGGTGAGGGGTCCCAACATCCCGCGCCGACATGTTTTATGTCGTTAATAGGGTAAACACCCCATTTTGGACCCATCCGTACACTATGATTTATGATCTGAAGCACCGTTTAGAAGTCATCCCATTTATTTGGCATTCTCAGTGTGAACGAACTGAAAATTAATTTCTGGCCACACCGGGGCTCGGAATCACACACTGTCTGAAGAAGCTACTCTGGAATAAAATCAAGAATATTCTAATGTCTTTTATAGAAAAAACCAGGTTCTTAAAATATGGAAGACATCCATACCCAATGAATTAGAGGTTATAACTTAAATACTAATCCTTGGTTTATCATAGAACCACTCATCATTTTTTTATTATGTAACCACCCTTCTTTGGATTATCATGTAACCACCTGTCAAATGTACAAGTACCATTATATAATAATAACAAGTAAAACAATTACAATTATTATCATTTCACTCATAAAATTTCATTTTCAATCACAAGAAATCATTTTAAGATATTGAAATAGTAAATCCCCTATGAAAACCATTTTTAATACCAAGACACCCAAAAAGTTAATAAGGTATTTGTTTTCCTTTTAAAAATATTAAGGCTTTAATAGGAAGCCAAATATCAAATAACATTTATGGCAGTGGATTATTCGTTGTCACCGCATACATTAAAAACATTTTCTTTTTTCTTTTATTAAAATTCAGCATTAAAAATGAATCCTTTTGAAAACTATTGAATAAAATTAAAATTCAACGTGGTTTATTATACACCATTTAAAAGAAGGTAGTGTATATTATCAAAATATGTCTCAATAAAAGGAGATTGATATGAAGTCCCTTACCTTGAGTTTGACTCGTCACATATAATCATTATGTTCTCGAATAATAAAATTATATTAATTTATAATTTCATTGGATCCTCTTTAAATTTTATTATTTATTTTATTTCACTTATTACAATGTTATAAAATTACAAAATTATTTATGTTCATATCGGTCATTTTGTCGATGTTCGGTACATGAGTCGAAAATGAAATTGATTTGATGTAAATAGTCCATGTAGTCAAAATTCAATCATATCCAGAATATTATTCATAATTTAAATATCATATATATCTTGTCTATATTTATTTATAATATCATAATATTTGGAGATAAGAAATAAAATGTGTCATTCAAGGAGACAGTATGTCGTACATATGCATGAACGCAACTTTTATTTCATTGTCATATTAATAGAATAATAATCAAATTATATAAAAGTATATAATAATATTATTATTATATAAATTTCATGAGTGTCTCATAGTTTTAATAAATCCATAATTTATATGTTCCATGTATATCATGAGCGAGACTTATCACTTTGTGGGTCGGTAGTCCACACTTCCTCTAATGAAATTTTCGTATTTACACATTACGGAAAAAATAAAAGTATATTTTAAATAAAAATTACTTAATAATGTAGGAAATTTAAATATATTATATATCATATATAAATTTAGTTCTATAATAATGGCCACCATGAGGGTGGTAGGAGAAAATTTAACAATCATCGTTTCGTATAGGAGCAGTTCGCCATACATATAAATAGTGTGTTCTATATCCATTAGATGGAGTTGTGAGAAAGTTTAGGTGGAACCCTTACCATAAAAACATTATATTATATTTAAAATACCATAATTGTTATAAAATAATGTAATAAAGAGATTTTAGGGTTTGGAGAAGGAAGATAAATGAAAGGATCTTGAGAGAAGACGTTGCCTCTTAATTGAGAAACTCCTTTTGATTTGAGCCAAAAAACCATCCTTGAGTTTCCTTCTGCCCAATGTAAGGATACTAGAAGAAAAGGATTTATTTTTGGAGCTTATTTTAGGATATGTTTTAAAAAAACGGTTTTGAGAGGTGAGTGTAAGTTGTTTGATGTTATGGACTTTTATAAGAGGGAGGAGGGCCACTTTAGGAATGTTAGGGGATATTATTTTATTATAAATTGATTTTTGAATTATAATAGTAAAACATGTGATATATTTCAAGTATAAAATTATTATTGGTAGAAATATTATAAATAAATAGGTTTTATACAAGTTTAGGTCATAAATTTATCCTTATCTTTTGGCTTTAACCCTTAGTTAAATAAATTAACTCTTACCATGTCATCTTGTATTCTTACACTATATGGTTAATATGGTTACTATAAAATGAAAAAAATAACCTCATGGGAATAATTAATAACAATTTTAGCATTAAATAGGCCACTTGGTCAAATATAAGATTTGTATGACAATTATATCTTTTAATAAAATTGTATTTGTTTTAAAAACACATTTATCTCAATCTAGAAAGTATTTAGTAATAGATTTTTGTAATGTAAAAAAAATTATTTGGAACAAAATTCATTAATTCAATTATAACAAGTCATAATAAACCATAAAATTAGTGTATAGCATCAAATTTTTCAAATTACATTGATTTTCATATTTATAATATCATGTATTTGAATCTTTTAATGATAAGGTAATCACTACATTATAATTGTGTCATAAATAAATTTATTTATATGATGTATAAACATTATAAATAAAATTCCATGATGTAGGAAATATTTTTAGATTTATATTGACTATTTATAGTAAAAAATATCAGATCTGTAACCCTATATTAAAATTTTTTTAGTAAAAGATACATGTTTATGTTATATTTCTTTTTTACATTAAATTAATTATTATAACATTTCATTATCACATCCAACTAGATCCAAAATACCAAAAGCTCAACCCAAGGATTTTTTGGTCTCCCATTACTCATAAAATAATATTATTAAATGTGTTATGTGTTACGACCCATCCCCTGGGGCCCGTACTGTGACTACCCCATACCCACCTTCCATAGGCTATGGGTTGGAGACTAGCAACGAATGACATATACCTGAAAAAGGGAAGTCATTGAATTTAAACCTACAATAACACGATTCAAGAATATAATGAGTACAAAACATGTAGTAAAACTGCAGTAGAAAAAAATATGTCTAATGAAGGTAAAAGGGGTGAGTTCTGTAAGTAATGGGGGCCTGAAAACAAGACCAACCGAAAAGTACAACTAATATAGAAAAACAGATCCTAGAATTTTTTTTCAAGGTTCTTACCTGAAGGATAGGTACAAATCATGGTCGTTTTCCATTGCTGCATGTCACATCTAAAGGTACATGTCCGAGTACCGTGCAGGCCTAGCACCAAAACCTCGGTCAAAGCTGTCCATCATCAGCACAAGACAGAACAAGGTGCGGGCGAAGCCTATGCAGGGGTCAGTATAAAAATAATCAGTAGGGACCTCGAGACCCCAGAAGGTCTCCCAGAGATCCGAAATAGAAATACCACAAAGAAAGACCTCAATCCAAAAACATGAAGCAATAGTCATCTCACACCAGGTATACATCTCAGAGTTCAGGAATAAAGTTGATTTGTATTAAGTTATAAAATTTTTATTCAGTTAGAAAGACACCACTACTGAACCATGAAGGAGTTGTTCCAATGTCGATCCACGTAGGGTCGTATGTTTCTTATCCACGATGGGCCACTCTAAAGTTGGTCCTCCTCGGGTCACGCACTTCTGCTCCACATAGGGTCGCTAGAATACTGATCCACACAGGGTTGGTGGAATGATGATCTACACTAGGCCGCTGGAAGGCTGATCCACA
This sequence comes from Viscum album, assembly GCA_963277665.1. Classification (NCBI taxonomy): domain Eukaryota; kingdom Viridiplantae; phylum Streptophyta; class Magnoliopsida; order Santalales; family Viscaceae; genus Viscum; species Viscum album. Next base: position 172,698 of record CAUJRU010000774.1, read on the forward strand.
TAGTGTCACTCAATGATGATCCACACAGGGTCGCTAGTTGGTGATACTCGATGGGCTAGCCTTAAACTGTTCCTCATCAGATAGCTATGATGTTGATCCACACAGGGTCGGTATGATGTTGATCCACAGAGGGTCGCTACTACCAAGACATTCGGTCACAAGATTCCTGATCATAACATGCTTGATTCTGGGAGAACCACTTCTCAATCCATTAGTAATATTTCATATGGTTCAAAGTCCCGTAAAAATCATACCCAAGGGACCGCCCCATCATAGGGGTCCGAACATGATAGACGACGCAAGGATCAGACGCCCGATCTATCAGATATGGGATCTTTTGTAAAAAGGCCCCGGTTCGATTCAAGTCTGACCCAACCCAAGTCGCAATTCAAACTCTATCAAAACACAATTAGAGGGTCTCCAAAGGACCTCCTTGTCAAAAGGGTCCTTATGGCACAGATGGTGTGTCGATCGGACACCTGATAAGTTATTTACATCCCTTTCTGTGAAACAGAGGTGATCACATCTCAATTCGGCCCAGCTCGGTCGGGTCCACCATAATATGAAAAACGGACCACTTCCTATAAGGGGTCCCAACACCACTGACATCATGTCAAAAAGACACCTGGTTCATCAGTTACGAGTGTTTATTTTTTCGGGAATCGGTTGGGTCTAGGCCCGGTCCTACTTGGTCAGGCCGGCCTGACGCAATAGTTCCCAGTGTCAATCTGACCTCGCTCAGGTCTGGCCTGCCAAGGGTCGGCCCGGTTCACTGGGTTCGGCCCATCAGGGTCGACCCATTGGTTTGTGGGCCTGATCCACTGTTGGCCCGGCCGGCTGGGTGTGGCTCATCCCACCCACGCTGGCCAGCTGGGCCGCTGGTCCAGCTCGGCCCTGATGGAGGGTGTGGCCCTTTGGGCGGGTCCAGCCCAATAGGCGGGCCCTGGGTTTGGCCCGCTCTACTATCCCATGTTTGATTTTCTCGTCTGGCCCACGTTCGGCCCAGTCCTCCATAAGGAGGACCATTTTCTCTCACTGGCCCTGCTGTTGTGGGGCCGTTTTGTCCAGCTGATGGGGTGCTACCCCACCTGGTTCAATGGTCTAGCGTTTGGCTAACCGGCTTCAGCCAACGTGGCGTCGCGCGAGGCCACACCGCACTCCTCCTGTCACGGCCAGCTGGCTACAGCTACTACCGTCAGCGGTGCATGTGGGCTCTGTCTTTGTCCCCAGAGGCTGGCTTGGGTAGGTATCCCTTGGCCGTCGCAGTGCATGATGGTGTGCCGCTTTGCACTGCCCTTGGCCGGTTGTCGTGGGTCTTCTCTGGCCAACACTGGCCACCGTCATAATGGCTCGTCAGTGGTCTCTTCCACGGGCCACTGAATGTGCTCCAGTGGTCCGTTTTTTATGCCTTCAGTGCCTATGAGGCTCTTGGGTAACCATTGATTTTGTGTGTCCTATAGTTTTATCCTCTTGATCCATTTGGAAAACCATTCCAGAATAACAAGACAAATACCATAGAAGCAGAGGGCTCGAGCCTTGTTCATTTGGTCTACACCCTCCACATTAGGATTGTATCAATCAGTAATCAATTTATCTTATAAAGATGTAATTTACAACAATACCCCTACCTAGATTAGATATCTTATGACAATGATCGAGAGATCCTCCTTCGTTGTTATTGTCGGTTCATGATTCGGTGGCGCTCGTCACTGCATGCTGAATCTAGTCTCATCCTCCAAGTGGTTGGCGTCACAGTACATGGCCAAAGCTTCATCGCCTGGTAATTCCGTGTCATCACCCCTTCCTGAGATCCACATAAATAAGATGAGGGAGAGGTGATTAATGTTTTGAGGAATTCATGAGGTTCATTTTATTAATGATCCTCTCAAATTTCAATGGAACGGTTATAAACAAGGAGGATTCAAGAGAATTAATGGATTGACATGTCCTCGGCCATGGCACCGCTTCTTATCCACTGGAGAAAATGAAAATAAATAAAATAACATAACATGTTATTTTATTAATCTTTCAAAAGTCTGAAAAATTAACTTTTTCACCTGACCTACTATGGTTGATGTGAATCCTCTCTTGTGTGAATCCCGGTGCTGCAGATTCAATGGTGAACTCATATTTTTAATCTGAGCACGAGTTCAAAAGATATAAAATTCCACCCACGCATTTGCAGAATGTACATTAAAAAAGTTCAGAAATTCATTTTGGGCACACCGGGCCTCAGAATCATGTGCCGTCAATTTCTGTAGACTCGTAATAATTACATATAATTCAAAAAATTAGAGGGAAAATTAGGGTCTTTACATCTCCTCACCTTAGGGATTTTCATCCTCAAAAGCCACAACATAGACTATGGAAACAAATGGGGGGTACTGAGCACAAATCTGAGCCTCCCGCTCCCATGTTCTCTTTGGGAGGTTCTCATTACACTAGAAAAAATAGTACTAGAGGGATCATTCATCCACTAATTAACCACTCCTTTTGATCCTCAATCTGAACAAGAACCTTTGTAAATGTCACCCCTTCATCAATATTCATCTCTCCCCAGTCAATAACTTGTGACGGATCGTATACGTACTTTCACTGCTGCAACACATGGAAAACTTCATGCACCTGATGCATCTGTGGGGGAAGAGCTAGGAGATACGCCACCTCAACAACTCTTATGAGATCCTAAAATGTTCCTATGAACCTCAGAAATATCTTGTCTCCCCAACCAAATCTCTACAAACCTCATCGATGTGAGACCCATTGGAAGACATGGTCTCCCTCCTCGAACTCCGAGGGTCTTTGTATCCTATCCACATAAGACTTAATTCTTCTCTGTGCAGTCTTCTTCCACTCCTGGATGATCTCCACCTTCTCAGTGGTAGCATTTACCTACTATGGACCCATAAGTGTTGACTCCCTCGATTTTGTCCATCATAGAGGCGATATTCATGGTTGACTGTACAAGGCCCCAAACGGTGCCATAACGATTTTAGAGTGATATTTCTTATTGTATGTGAACTCCACCAAGGGAAAGTGATCCTCCCAACTATGGCCAAAATCTAGGACATTAGCATGAAGCATGTCCTCCAGGGTCTGAATGGTCTACTCCATCTAACCATCCATTTGTGGATGAAAGGCAGTGATCAAATGTAGCTGAGTCCTGAACGCTTCCAATAATCCCTTACACAAATGGGATGTAAAACATGTGTCATGGTCAGATATGATCGTCGATGGCACCCCATGAAGCCATACAATATCTTGTACATCAAGGAATCATAATCCCTCTACTGACCCCTGCTCTCAGATGGTAGTAAGTGGGCCAACTTGGCGAGTCAGTCAATGATCACCCAGATGAAAGTGTGGCCTCTGAACGTACATGGTAGCCCTATCACAAAATCCTTGTAAATACCATCCCACTTCCACTCTGGTACCTCTAATGGTTGTGCTACTCTAGCTGAAACCTGATGTTCATCCTTGACCTGCTGACAAGTGAGGCATCATGAAACAAACTCTGCCACTTCTTTCTCCATACCTAGCCACCAGTGCTGACACTGAAGGTCCTTGTACATCTTCACCACACCAGGATATAGTGCCAGAGGGGACGTATGGAACTCCAACAACACCTCCTCCCATAGCTCCACCAGTACCACGATGCATCCTTGGAAGAAGATGACCTGCTCCCCAACTTCAGAAAATATATCAGGTGCATGTCCTGAGGATATCTGAGCACATCGAGCCTCTCACTCAATTCCCCAAAGTAATTCCTCCCAAACTCACAAAGGAAGTGGGGGAGTGACCGTCATTGACAAGAGGTAAGCTACTCCATCACAATTCAAAAAAGGTATCTTTAATGCTGCTAGATTCTCTGTCTTCTCACTTAGCAACTGTAGATTAGACCTACTACTGATTTTGTCTACTACTACATTCCTCTTTGTATGAGTGTATACTATCTCAAATTCATAGTCCTGGAGGAACTGTAGCCAATATCAATGTCTCAGGTTCATTCCCTTCTGTGAGAATATATACCAGAGACTATTGTGATCAGAGTAAATAGTAAATCATTCACCCATAAAGTATTGTCAGCACATCTTCACGGTGAATACCATTGCTGCAAACCTCAAGTCAGGGGTATAGTAGTTCTACTCATGCTTTCTCTTTTTTCATGAAGCATAAGCGATCACTGCTCACTCTTACATTAGGAAACATCCAAGTCTGGTCCCTGATGCTTCACAGTAAACTAAATACCCAACACCCTCTTCTGGAAGCCTCAAGCTGGTGGCACTCATCAGTCACTACACAGGCTCCTGAAAACTCTACTATCACCTCTCCTTTCACACGAAGGGATATCCCTTCTATGTCAATGATGACAAGGGTGTCACAACTCACGAAAAGTTAGGTACAAATCTCCAGTAGTACTCAGCCAACCCCAGGAAACTTTGAACCTCGGTCACACTCATGGGTGGATTCCAAGCTAGCATAACCTCTATCCTTTCTAGATCCACTGCAACTCAAGCCTATGAGACAAGATGTCCCAGAAAGTGGACCTCCCGTATCCATAACTGGCACATAGAGATATTACCATAAATCTAGTGCTCTCGAAGTGTATCTTGAACTCACTATAGATTATATGCATCCTCCTCCTCCGACACCGAGTATATCAAGATGTCATCGATGAAGACCACGACAAAGCGATCAAGGTATGGCTGAGAGATCATGTTCATGAGTCCCATGAACACTTCATGGGAATTGGTCATGCTGAATGGAATAACGAAGAACTCATAGTGGTCATACCGATATCTGAAGGTCGTCTTCTGTGCATCCTCATCTCGTACCCTAATCTAATGATAGCCTGATCTGAGGTCTATCTTCGAAAACCAATGAACTCCCTCTAGTTGATCAAAGAGATCATCAATCCTCGGGAGTGGATACTTGTTCTTCACAGTCTCCTGGTTCTGACACTGATAATCCAAACAGAGCCTCAAACTCACATCTACCTTCTTTGCGAACAAAATCAGGGCTACCCATGTAGAAACAATAGGACTTATGAACCTCTTCCTCTAAAATACCTCCAGCTGTACCCATAACTCACGAACCTCCATGGGAGCTATCCAATATTCTTGTGTAGATATCGATTTCGTCCCGAGGCACAGGTTGGTGTAGAAGTCCACCTATCTATGAGGAGTAAGTGTTTGAACATCACCATGAAAGACATCAGCATACTAGAACACCACTAAAAGATAGATCAGAATCTCAACATCAACTGCTCCGAGGGTAAGTCTAGCCAACTGATGTGTGATCGGCTTCACCCTCCTATAGGTAAGTCCATCCCGTTATACCAAGGTTCCCTTCATGCTGGTGAAGGAAAAAATGGTCCCATCCTCACGGACACACCGCACTTTGTGGCTAAATTAGATGATCGGAGCACGGACTCTGGATAGCCAGTCCATACCCAAGATGACGTCATAAGGCCTTGATGCCACTACTATAAGATCCCAGCCAAACCTCTCGCCTCCTATAGTGATCTCACACTATCTGCACCAGTGTGTAATACTCGAATCATCTCCACTAGGTGTCTCTAATCATAAGGATCAAGTCAACAAGTCAATCAGAATCTCCAAGCTCCAAATGAGAGTCATGGAAATGAAAGAGTGACTATAACATGTCTCTATAAGTACTGAAGCTAAGGTGGAATAGCCATAGATCATACAACAAATCATCTCAAGAGTGTCTTGGTCATAGGTCTCAACAACCAAGAGCTGAGCTCATCCCTATCCACATACATCCTCTGCTCGTCGTGGACCACTTAGAGGTGGTGGCGATAGAACCTCAAAACGTCGTCCACCACCTACTGCACGACTGACTCCTCTTCCACGTCTGCTACCCAGTAGACCTCTTCGTTCGAATATCTGCCTCTACCTCAGTGGTCCCTTGACCATCTGCTGGTCCTCCGTGCAGCTGGTCGGGTAGTTCGGAGCCAGGTCACCCTGCCTGCCGCACGTGGAGCACAGTTTTCCCCTCTACTGGCCTGCTCTACCTCTTGAGCCTCGCACCTCCGACCCTACGTCTCGGGGTCATCCAACTGAAGATCTTGGAATATTGGACCTCTATTTCATCTTCTTATTACCATCCAAATCTGAATCTTCTACGTGTCGCCCAGTGGTGGGTCTCGCTTTCGGTGTCTGCTCAGCAAGGAAACTCTCCACAAATAGTGCTCTCTCTAGAACTCTACATGTTTTGGGATGCTGAGAGATACCATAGAAGCTCTGATCTCCATTCAGAGTCCATGATCAAAAGTACGGGCCTTGAAGAATGGGTCCTACACCATGTCGGTAGAGTAGCGCAAGAGGTCGGTGAACCTCACCGAGTAGTGGGCCACAGTTAGGTTTCCCTGTGGTATGTATAACATCTCCTGTATACGCACAGAGAGTAGAGACGATGGAAATAACCCTTCCATAAAAAGGCCCTTGAGATATGCACAGGTGAGGGTTGACTCATCATGTGTCTAGATTGTCAGGCTCCACCATCTCCCTGCTACTCCCTGGAGAAGACTGGAAGCTAGAATCACTATCTGGTTAGCTGGTGTACTAACCAGGAGAAAATATCTGGCCATAGCCTCCAGCAGGTCCTTAACAGCCTACAGATCCATCTCACCTTGAAACCTCATAGGCATATGCCACTAAAACTCATTCAACATGCTCAGTCGGCGTGTACCATCTGCAGGTGGGGCTAGTTGAAACGACTTCCCAATGGGTAGTGGTGCTATTAGTACAACACCTGATGGTACTATCGCTGTAAGAGGGCCCTAAACCAAATCCTTATCGCTCGGTGGGCCATCATTGTGTACTCTCTCAGGAATCCCGAATGTTTGTCTATGTAGTGGCATCCTAAAACAAAACAAGCGTGACACAATCATTAAATTATACCTACTGTGTTGACTCAAAATAGTTCAAGTAAAAACATTTCAAAAACACATGCAATTTGTGTTTTTTTGTAAAGAGTTGGAAATAATAATTCAGGGTCCTGTTGTATGGATACGTCAGACGCCACACCAACACCGAAATCCCCAAACTGAAAAGCACACTCAAAACACTTAACACTATTTCTCCATTTCAAAGACAAGTGTCCTAGTTATTCAGTAGAAACGACTCCTCTGATTAAACATTGGCATGACCCGTCCCCCGAGGCCCATGTCATGACTACCCCAATCCTGCCTTCCATAGGCCAGTGGTTGGTAGCTAGCACTGAAAGGAATATCTCTAAAAAAATTGGAAGGCATTGCCTTTAAACCTGTAAACACACAGTTCAAGAATACAATGAGTACAACCCACATAGTAAAACTACATTAGTAAAAAGATGTGTAATGAATGTAAAAGGGGTGAGTGCTGTAAGTAATGGGGGATAGAATAAAATCCTAACTAAAAAGTACAACTTCAATAGAAAAACAGCACCTAGAATCGTCTACCAAGGTTCCTGCCTAATGGGTAGGTACAACTCTCGGTTGGTCGTCACTGCTGCACGTCACGTCTAAAGTCCACCTCTGACTACCATCAAGGCATGGCTCCCAAAACTCTTCCAAATCTGTTTGTCATCTTCCAAATACAAGAAAAGGTGTGGGTGAATCCCATTTAGAGATGAGTATAACAACACTCTTTAGAGGCCCTGAGACACCCGAAGGTCTCCCAGAGTTCCACAAAATAAATACCACAAAGCAATAACTCAATCACAATTCACAAAGCAATAGTCATCTCACACCAGGTATACATATCATATTTCAAGCATAAAAATGATTAATCTAAAGATATATCATTTTTATTTCGTTAGAAAGTTTTCACAACTTAACCATAAAAGGATTTTTCCATTGTCAATCCACACATGGTCGTATGTCATTGATCCATGATGGGCCACTCTAAGGCAGGTCCCCATCAGGCCCCACACTGCTGATCCACACAGGGTCACTAGAATGTTAATCCACACAGGGTCGCTAGAATGATGATCCACACAGGGTCGCTGAAAGGTTGATCCACATAGGGTCGCTTGATGTTGATACACATAGGTTCTCTTGTTGCTGATCCTCAACGGGCCACTCTAAAACTGGTCGTCATCGGGTAGATATGATGTTGATCTACACATGATCACTATGATGCCGATCCACACAGGGTCACTACTACCAAGGCAGTCGGTCACAAGATTACCATTCACAACAAACTTTACCCTGGGAGAATTTATTCTCATGACATCTTCCATATTTCAACCATTTCAAAGTCCCATAAAAAGAATACCCAAGGGACCACCCCATCATAGGGGTCCCAACGTGATAGACAGCGTGTCGATTGGACGATGGGTCTATGACATATGGGTACTTTTGTAAAAAGAGCCACGTTGTATTCAAGTCTGATCCAACCCAAGTCGCACGTCAAACTCTGTAATAACTCATATAGAGTATTTCCAAAGGAACACCTTGTCACAAGATTTATTATGCCATAGAAGACGCGTAAATTGGATACATGATATGTTAGTTACATCCCTTTCTCTAAAAAGGGAGTGATTGTACCTTGGTTAGGACTGGCTCATTCGGGCCCACCAAAATATTCCAAAGGGGTTGTTTCCCAAAATAAGCCTCAATGCCACATACGGTGTGTCAAATGGAAACCTGGTTCATCAGTTACGAGTGTTTATTTACTCGGGGACCAGTTGGGTCTGGGCCTCGTCTGACTTGGTCAGTTCATAACGACAGAGAAGTTCTCGGGGTCAATCTGACCCCACATAGGTCTGACCCCTCAAGGGTCTTCCCGGTTCACTGGGTTCGGCCCATCGGGGTTGGCCCATTGGTTCGCGGTCCTGAGATACGTTTGACCCGGCTCACTGGGTGGGGCTCGGCACACCTACGTTGGCCCGCTGGGCCCCGGGTCTGGCCCAGCCCGCTCGGGCAGCCCATGTCCTGCCCGATCCACTAAAAGGTGGACCATTTTTTCTCACTGGCCCCACTATTGTTGGGCCATTTTTTCCACCCAGAGAGGTGATGCTCCCATAGGGTTCAACTGTCATCCATTTGGTCGACCCTCTTCCACCATTGTGGCGCAGCGCGAAGCTGCACTGCCTTCTGCCGCAGCCTGCTGGCTGCGGTTACTGCTACCGCCGGCACCTGTAGGCACCGTCTTTATCCCACATAGTCAGCTCTTGTAGACTACCCTGGGCCACTGCGACGCACGACAGCGTTCCACATTCCACCACCCTCGGCTGGTCACCGCGAGTCTCCTCCATCCACCGCTGGCTGCCGACGACAAAGAGCACCAACATTTTCTTCCATGGGCCATCATATGTGCTCTGGCGGTCCGTTTTGGATGCCATCAGTGCATACGAGGATCTCAGGTCACAGTCGCTACTGTGTGTCCTCCGGTTTCATCCTACTGCTCCATTTGGAAAACTGTTCTAGAATAACGTGACAAATACCGTAGAAGCAGAGGGTTTAGGGCCTGTTGGTTTCGCCCACACCCTCTGTGTTAGGATTTTATCAAGCGGTCAAAAATTTATCTCATAAAGATGAACTTTACAATAATCCCCCTACCTGGATTAGACGACTACTGATGACGATTGATGAAACCTCCTTCGTCATTGTCATCGGTTCGTGATTCAGTGGTGCTCGTCACTACTCGCTAAAATCGATCTCATCCTCTAAGTGGTTGGTGTCAATGTACTTTTCAAGGGCTTCATCAGTTGTAGAATCCATGCCAACACCCCTCCCTGAGAACCATAAAAATATGATGACGGAGAGGTGGTTAACATTTTGAGGAATTTATGAGGATAATTTAATTAATGAGCCTCACAAAATCCAATGGGACAGTTACAAACAATGAGGAGTGAAGCTGATTAATGGCTTGACATGTCATCAGTCCCGCCACCACTGCTTATCTGCTGGATAAAAAGAAAAGAAATAAAATAACATAACATGTTATTTTATTTATCTTTCAAAAGTCCAAAAAATTATCTTTTTCACCCGACCTACTACAGTGGATGTGAAGCCTCCCTTAAGAAAATCTCTGTGTTGTAGATTCAATGGAGTCCTCAGAATTTTAATCCGAGCAACCGGTTTAAAACATATAAAATGTCACCTTTGCATTTACTGAATATACCATGAAAAAAGTTCATAAATTCATTCTGGGCACACCGGGTCTCAAAATCACACTCCTTCAATTTTTGAATACTTGTAATAATTCCATATAATTAAAAATATTACATTGAAAATCCGGGTCTTTATATTATTGTCGTTTTATGTTATTAGAATATTATTTTTACCCTTATTTACCTAATGATCGCTTTAACTATGGTAAATAAAAATAATTATTGAAGTTACTATTCATAATATCCAAAAATAAAATGTAACTATTTAGATACATTGGACCTTATAATTCCAAATGTGGAATCCATTTTTCCAAATTCAGATCATATAAGTGGCATAAAATATTTTAAAATTAATTCCTGTTGTCAAAACCAGAAAGAAGGTTTTTTATAAAGAAAAAATTATCAAATTATTGACAAGTGTTTACCTCAAATTTAAATTTGAAATAACATCCAATGACCAAAACAAGATTAAGTGATAAAAAATCCAATTACACTTTGAAATCAATTAATAAGATAATATATATATATAAACTAATTATATGAAAATGTAGTTTTGAATTAAAATGCAGTATTTTTTACTATTAATTAAAATATGAATCTCATCAGAAAAATTCCAAAATTTCAACCACGGTAAATTTTTATGTCCTACTTCCAAAAAACATGTATATTATGTCAAATATATGATATAAAATTGTCAAAAAAATATTTTTAAAAGGGGTTAACCATCAAAATGATGTTAAAATGTATTTTTTTTCAAAATATTCTTTTATCCGAAAAAAATTAAATCTGTTCTTATATCATATCTAGAAAATATATAAGATGAATTTAGAAAATTATATTTGAATATATAACATGTATTTTTAAATAAATTTAAATCCATAAAGAGTTATATGATTGTATAAACACAATTATTCTCTTTTAAATAGGTTTTCAATAAAACACATATTTTATATTAAATTGGTTTTTATTTCCATTTCATATAAATTTGGAAACTAATGAATAATTATTTAAACATGTTCTAACCATATTTTAATAATGCAATTGATACTATTTATTATCACCATTCCTTTAGCTAGGTTGAAATGATAACATTTAAATAATAACATTTACTTGTTTTTTAAGCTAATGATGTGTGTCATTATGCTATTGAACATAGTGTTTCCTTATTAAAACATGGGATGTTAAATCATCTCCCCATTTAATAAGTTTCATCCTAACAATCTGAATTTGGGGTTGTTAATGAGGGTATTACTTTTCAAAATACCTTTATTGCAAACCGATATCAGAAAAAGGATAAATAAAACATCCACTTTAAAATATAGAAAGTGACGTACAAAGGTCACCCGAGATGACACATAATAGTGTTACATATAAGAAAACATGGATGAGGAATAAAAACTAAGTGCCAATTTCTGATGGAGAGTGATAGAAAATATGATCAGGAGAAATTTAACAACCAGAAAACCACAAACATGTGATGGTTTAAAAGTCTTTGATTTTGTAGTAGAAAAATATAAATGAATGAAATTTTTATTTATGATATACTTCATAAATTTGAGGAATTATTTTACTACATAAAATATTAAAATAATGAAATATACCTACTTGACATGTATAGTTTCATAGATTAATCGAATTCCAACAAAAACTCATCTTTTTCCCAAATCAATGAGCATTTAAGATGACTTAGTCTCTCCTGAAGCACTAGAATCCACTTCTAAAGAACCACATAATCCAAAAAAGATTAACTAGTTATTTCTTCTATCATTAAACATTATCAAAAACAAAAATTACTATTATAAGATCAGATTATCCCCAAAAAAGTATATTCCTTTATAAGGTGAAGGACTACTTTTATTCTTCAAAATTCAATAGTAATACCCAAGATCTTCAAAGACCATTCAATAAGAAAATGTCCATAAAATTACGAAAAAGTATCTAAACAATGATTGAAACACAAAATTCATAAGGATTTGATCTCATATTCTTCCAAAATAAATATTAAAATTTATCTTAAAATAACATCGACTACTCTTAAAGTCTCATACTAAAAAGTAATTAAACAAATTGCATATTCTCCCGGATAGGATAATCATTTCCATAAATAACTCAAATTGAAATATGTCCAAAATGAAAACATATATTATTACAAAAGAAAATTCAACCATTACTCCTCAAATAAAATCAAATAGTAGTGTATTTTCATTAGGCATATAGTGTCCACAAAATAGTGAACATCTTCTAAAATAACATTAATCAATTAATCACCAAATAATTTTCCAATACTAAGGATACCCATTTGATAAAATGTAAGTTCCTTAAATAAGATTATTCTCACTCCATCAAATCATTTAACTAAAAATATAATTCATAATAACGAGGGACTTCACATACTCTAGTGATAGTAAATAAATCACAGTCATGCTTTAGTTGTGGGTTCAATTCCCATAGCATTGCCCGATGCTACGGGTTGTCACATGATGTGTGTGTGTTGTCTTTTTTCCCAAACTATAAAATTTTATAAGTTTATAAGAAATGATATAAAGTCCTCAAAAACAACCATAACACATTTTAACCACAAATATTATTTTATTCCTTTCATTTTTCATCCGAAATTTTAATAAACCATAATTACTTCAAAAATATATGTCTCCTAAAATATCGTTAATAAACTTAAAATTTTGTAATACAAAGCCTGAAAAGGGATTTATATAATATTTAAAATAATATAAACCTAAAAATTATAAACTCAAATGACATATCTACCTCTTAAGAAGACATCCTAATACCAATGTTTATCTAAACCGACCTCTGATACTATCTATAATTCCCCGACCTTAATCATTACATAATCATGAGTTAAGTCAATAATTTTCATGGAGGATCTTTTCAGGTTTATATTTTTAGAGAATTAGGCCATAAATATTACACAAAAACTCAAATTTTACAATGTAGACACTTCTAATCATGACCCATATTCTTTTCCTAAACTAAAAACTTTTAAAATTAGTGTGGTTTCATTTCATACTTAAACATACCAATATTTCCTTGATCCCAACCTTGACCCTATTTCATTTTAAATACTATGGGAAAAAATTAAAAACATAGGATGAGAATAAAAATTTTAGTAAGGGATACATAAAGAATAAAAACTGTTAGTCTTTCAAAAACATTTAAACATGAATACATTATCATAAATTAATACATTTGATATTTATAAAGTAGCAAATACACTTAACTAAATATAAGCTCATTACTTACCGTTTTTAACCAAAATATTACCATAAAACCCATATAAAGAAAATATAACATATAAAGGTTACTTGGGACATAAACATACCTAAATAGAATAACCATATGGTCGACTTCCATGCATATCATTAAATTTAATAGTCATACGACTGACTTCTATACCCAATGCATTAAATGTTATAAAGTAACCACCCCTACATAGTTTATCACTGAACCACCCATATTTTGTTTATCATGTAACCATCCATCATTGGTTTATCACATAACCACTCGTAAAATGACCAAGTTCCTTTATATACTAATAAGACGTAAAAAATTTCAATTATCATCATTTCACTCATAAAATTTCATTTGCAACTACAAGAAATCATTTCAGGATATCAAAATAGTAAATCCACATTCAAAGAAATTTTCACTACCAAAACACCAAAAAATGTAATAATGGATTTCTTTTCCTTTTATAAATATTAAGACCTATTAAGAAAGAAAATATCAAATAATGGTTATGGTGGAGGGGGAGTCATTGTCACAATATATGTTAAAAACATTCCTTTTTGTCATTTAGTAAATGGATTCATAGAAAAAGATTAATTTTGAAAACAATTTTATGAAATTAAAAGTAAAATGGGTTTATTATACATCGTTTAAAACAAGTTAGTGTATATTGTCAAAATTTATCTCATTGAAATGAGATTGAGATGATGTCCCTTACATTGAGTCCAACTCATCATGTAAAATTGTTATGTTCTTGAATAATAAAATTTGGTTAATTTATAATTTTATGAGAACATCATTCGATTTTATTATTCCTTTTATATCACTTATTATAATTTTATAAAAATTACATAATTATTTATGATCATATCAGTCCTATTGTCAAAATTCGGTATTTGAGTTGAAAATAAACTTGTTTTGATGTAAATTTTCCATGTAGTCAATATTCCATCATCTCCTGAACATTTTTCATGATTTAAATATCTCATATATACTTGTTATGTTTATTTATAATATAATACTATTTATAGACAAGAAATGAAATGCAATGTTATTGGAGAAGTTAGGTAGTACGTACGGATGAACGCTACTTTGATTTCTTTTCCATATTAAAAGAATAATAATAAAATGATATAAAATTATATTATAATAATAGTATTATAATAATTTAATTTATGTCTAATAGGTATAATAAAACCCTCTTTTATAAATTCTATGTATAGTATGAATGAGTCTTATCACTTTGAGGGGGTAGTAGTCCACACTTCCTCAAATGAAACTATCATATTTACACATTATGGAATGAATAAAGGTATATTGTAAATAAAAAGTACCTAATCATAAATGAAATATAAATATAATATATATCGTATATAAATAAATTTCCATCATAATGGCCACTATGAGAGGTGGTAGGAGAAAATTTAACAATCATCGTTTCGTGAGGCAGTCATTCACCGTACATAGAAATAATATGTTCTATATCCATTACATAGAGGTGTGTGTAAGTGTAAGTCAAAAAACTATCATAAAAACATCCTAGTATATTTAAGATACTGGTTTTGTTATAAAATAATGGAATAATGATATGTTAGGGAGTCAGAGAAGGAAAATAAATGAAAGCATCTTGATATAAGACGTAACCTCTAAATCGAGAAACTCCTTTTGATTTGATCTAAAAGGATTCCATGAGTTTTCTTATTCCCAAGTTAAAGACATTATGAGGAAATTATGGATTTTGGGATCTTATTTCATCAAAATTTTGATTATACTTGGTTCTTGAGAGGTGTGACTAAGTGGGTAGATGTGGTGGCCTTTCATAAGCAGGAGGAGGGTCACTTTAAGAAAGTCTTGAAATAGTATTTAATTATAAATTGATTTTAAAATTATAATAGTTAAAAGGTTATATATTTATAGGATAATATTAGGATAGTTATAAATAATATCTACCAATAGGTTTTATACAAGTTAAGGTCACTAATTTATCCATATCTTTTGGCTTTAAACCTTAGTTAAAAAAATTGACTCTTACCAAGTCTCCGCGAATTTTGACACTATATGGTTTATATGGCTACTATAAAATGATAAAACAACCTCAAATTGATAATTAATGACATTTTTTAAATTATCCAGTCATTTTGATGAATCTAGTTTTTTCATCACAATTACATCATTTAATAAAATATTATTTTTTTAAAAAACTCATTTATGTCAATTCTGACACAATTTAGTAATTAATTTTTGTTAGAGTCATAAAAACATGATTAATTAGAAAAAAATTACATTAAATCAGATATAACATGTCATAATAATCCATAAAATTCGTTTATGGAATCAAAATTTTTAAATTAAATTTATTTTAATATTTATAATATCATTCTTTTGAATCTTTCATTAATAAGGCAATAACAACATCCTCATTGTGTCATAAATAAATAAATTTATTTTTTATTTAAAAATTTTAAATAAAATAGGATGTTGCAGTAAATATGTATATATATATAATTCCTATTTATAGTCTAGGATATCCCTTATATAGCACTATATCAAAAAAATTTACTAAAAGATGCATGTTTATGTTATATTTATCTTTACATTAAATTATTTATTATAACATATCATTATCACATCCATGTGGCTCCCAAATGAAAAAGGTTATGAAAAAGTATTATTTTGGTCTCCCATGACTCTTACAAAAATATTAGGACATGTTTTAGGGTAGATTATATTATTATATCATTATTTTAACCCTTATTTGTCTAATATACCTTAAATTGTGGTAAATAAAAATAATTACTAAAGTTACTATTCCTAAGGTCAAAAAATAAAGGGTACCTATTTACATAATTTGAAACTTATGATTAAAAATATAGAATTCATTTTTTATAAATTCAAAACACATAAGTTTCATTAATTAATTTAAAATTAATTCCCATTGTCAAAGCCAAAAAGCGTATTTTTTGGATGTAAAAACTATCAAAAGATTGACATGCATTTACATCCAATTTAAATTTGAAATTAATTAAAATAACAAATATATAATAAACTATAAAAATAAAATCCAATTACTATTCTAAAACCATTAAAAAAATAATCTGTCAATATAAATAAATTATACAAAAAGTAGTTTTGAATTAAAATCGAGTATTTTGAATTATTCATTAAAATATTAATTTCTTATGAAAAATACCAAAATTTCTACCAAGGTAAATTTTGATATCCTTATTCGAATGAATATTTTTATTATGTCAAATAAAAATTATAAAATTATCAAAAAAACTATATTTAAAAAGGATTTTCCATCAAAAGGTGGTTAAACTATATTTCTTTTTGAAAATTTCTTCTTTTTACCGAAAAAATCGAATTTGTTATTATATCACATATAGAAAACATATAAGATGGATTTAAAACATTAAATTCAATATATAACATAAATTTTTAGTCAAATTCAAATCCATAAAGAGTTATATTATTTTATAAACACAAATATTCTCTTTTAAATACATTTTCATAAAAACACATCCTATATATTTTATTCGTTTTTATTTCCATTTCATATATATTTGGTGACCAATGAATAATTATTTAAAAATGTCTAAAATATATTTTCATAATTAATTTGATACTAGTCATTCCCACCATTCAAACAACATGGTTATAATGATATCATTAAAATAATAATATTTAGTTGCTTGTTTAAGCTCGATGTAGCGTATCATGTACGCTATTAAACATTGTGTTTATAGATTATAACACAGGATGTTACATACAATGTGGTAATAGTTTTCATAAAAAATTTCATTTTACTAGGTTTAAACCCAATTTTATTATCATTACTATGAATTTTTACAATGAAAATTGATATTTTAAATTATTTTATTCTATATTTTAAGTTTTTTTGTGTATTTAGAATCTGTACACATAAATAGTTTAATGATTTATTCTTAATATTATGATATGATATTTATAATGGTATTTAGTCTAAAATTATATTTCTTTGGTATTTTTTTAATATTCCCTAATATTATACAATAAGTTCAATATAATTACATAATATATCATGAATATCCACAAATTCATCATATTTAATGTCTCATTCTAGATTATTCTTTCATATGGATTTTTATTGAATATTTTACAAAAGAGGAGAAGAATTTATGTTACATTCTCCTTTAATTTTAGGACTTTTTATTTTCATGGTTCATTTGGGGAAATCATATGATTTTATTTATTTTATCAACATATGTTTTATTACCCTCTAGTTTTGAATATCGTTTTGATGTTTAGTTTCCATTTCATCCATTATTGATTAGAAAAAATCAAGAAACTCTTTCATAAGTGATAATGTTCTTATTTTAGATCGAGAATCATTCTATTACATAACATTAGTTTTAAAATATTTTCATCAATAAAAATATTTAAACATAAATTATTTTATTATTATGTAATAGATTTTCGTAACCCTTCTTTTAAATGGATTTAAAATGGAAATATGTTAACTTTTACCAAATGGAATATTTTTTTACTCCCTTTAAATAATGATTAAAAAGAATGTTTATTTTAAATGTTAATAATGTGAATAGTTTTTCCTTCTTTCAATACCATAAGTTATAATAACTCATATTTTATTAGTTTCTAATAGTATTCTTAGAAATTGAGTTTTTAAAATATTTTCGGAAGTTTTATTTTTGAAAAGTTTTTTTCATAGTGCAATGGCTATTTTTTCAAGAATTATTTAATATTATTTTATTTTTATTTACATTCAACAAATTAAACAACCCATAAAGATATTTATTCTCTATAAGGGATATTTTTATTTATACCATTCTCATTATTTATGTTGATGTATTATGATTAGTTTAAGGATATTTTCAAGGAACCCATTCCATTTTTATAGGTTAAGCAAGTTATAAAATTAAAGACTGATGATTATGTACAGTACTTGTGTTATGGTTCATGAGATTTTTTATGACGATGGTTTGTTCTTTTATAAAACAAGGCTGGGTGACCCCATTGTAACTCTCCAATCAATTCGTTAAAGGGATAAAGCTATCTAATTATGTTTATCTAAATAGATTATGGGAATATACGACAATGGTTACTCTTGGTTTAACTATATTCTATATTCCTTGTATAACCTTGAGTATTACCCCATAAGTAATAGTGATATTAATAATATTCTTCAATTTTTCTATAATATTTATCTATACATTTATGTATTTTCACTGAAATATTATTAATAACCCAATTTAATGAAAAATATATTATACTTCATAAGGTTGAAAATCATTAATTTGGGAGAAAGTTATTATATGTTTTCCATGATTTCAATGAAACATTTATGTGTTTTATTTCAACATTAATATTTATTATTAATTTTTTCATTAAAGTGTTTGGGAAGTTGAATCAATATCTTTTGGAAAAAATTTATTATTTTTGATAAATTTTATTTTGAAAAAGAATAATTTCTATAAGTACTCATGGACTAGTGGTTTATTTAAATCATTTTATTTCCCTTATTGATATTTTTGTGTTCATCCCACATTTTTAAAAAATTCATAGGATTTTATGGTGGGTAAGTATAATTAATAAGTCAAGATGAATGTCCTGAATATTTTTCATTAAAATAAATCGTGGTTTACTTAATGTGTTTTATGTTGTGAAAAATGGATATTGAGTGGAAGTGTCCTCATTGTAATATATGAGATTATTGTGTAAAAGTTTTGACCTAAATCTGTAAAAATATAAACATAAAATATCATTGGTAATGAATGAAAATATAATATATTATAAATAAAATAGATTATCTAAATCTTAAGGGTGGTTCCTAACACTTGAAGTGGGGAGAATAGAAGAGAGAGGGCCTCCTCTTTTAAGAGAGGGTGTGGACAAAAATGGAATTTTTCAAAATATAATGTTATATTAATGACTTAATCATTTAAACCACTCCAAAATGAATCATATTTCAATATTATGTCATATTCCATTTCAAATCCATGATGTGTGTAAAAAATGTTATCAAGGAAATTAAATTTATCTAAAGAGAAATGAATCATAAAACATTGGGGTGTTACATTATAAACAACTTATAATAATTCCTCCCTAAAAATTCAGTGATGTTTATACCAAAAACTAAGGATTCTTTTCCCTCATCATAATATCATGCTATGTTGTATCTTCCTAAAATTTATGGTTTCTCTAGAAAACATTGATTAAGTGAGTGGTTATGGTTTCTATGTACATTCCCTATTATATCTAAAATCTCAATCCATTATTTCTATAAAGAATGATCAATCCCTAGTGGTATGGCCTCTATGTTCCGTACATGTGATGGATCTAGTATGATCTTCTTCAAGAGCAATACATGGAAGAAATCATAACTTGGATAGAGATGAAAGGAAGATCCAAGCGATAAGAAACCATTATGATACAATAAATAATTATAAAGGTCCAATATATCTATAGTTAATTTTTAAAATCTATCCAAATATCAAAACCTTGTCCCATGGGTATATTATTAGAAATACCTTGTCCACATATTCATATTTTAGATGTCACTGATAAATGGGAGTATGAATTTTTTGTCGACTCTAAGCTGCTCTTATGTGAAGCTAAATATTTCTAACCTTATTTTCCATTTACTCAACATTCTTAGGTCCCAAAAAGTTTATTTATCCAACATAATCCAATAATATTGGATTTCTATACTTCATACCATATAGATATTCTTATGGAGCCATCTAAATACCAGAGTCAAATTTATTGTTGAATGAAAATTTGTATGGGTAAAGGGGTTGATACCAACCACCATTGAAATCCACATAACTTGATCTCAAGATAATTATTTATGGTTTTAATAGTCCTTTTAGACTAAAATAATTTCTAAGTAAGATATAATGTTATATTATTCAACCTTGTATACGATGTATATTGAATACTTCTCCAAAATATTAAGGTACACATAGGATTCCTATTAGATATAATCGAATGTGGTACTCCATATAACCTTACAACATATATAATTTATATCATGTAAATATTATCAATTTACAAATATTATATTATTTGAATAAAATGTTCTGACTTTCTAAGGTGATTGAATTCTACCCAAATAGCACAGTTCCCTTTTTATGTTTTATGTAGTCTAAGAATGAAATCAACAGTACTGTTTTTTCATTTCAATTCTGGTATGGGTAATGGTTGTAAAATCCACATAGACCTCTATCACTCAGCCTTAAATTACTGACCTACAAGGCATCGAGATACAAAATCTCAAATATCCATTTTCATGTTATCCTACCAAAGATTTTATTTTAGATATTTATACAACTTTATATATTTAGAATGAACAGTGAATGATGAACTATGGGATTAATCTAACAGCTCCTTAAACTATGTTTTTGATGGTAAAAATATATGTTTCTTGAAATATATCATTTCATATTGATCATTATTGAAATTATTAACATTCCAAACATTCTTTCACAGTCGAACATCTTCTTTATACACCTTATTAATACTATCAAGGATAGATAGTTGAATATTTATTTGAGAAACATAATTTATTTTCCCTTTCCTCAGTATTTAAATATCTATATTATAAAAATCCATAAATATTGGATATGTTTCCATCCTTATCAAAGATTATCTAGCATGTTCTTTGTAGCTAAGATAATCTTCCAACTTGTTTGCCTTCGTATGGGGGTAGTTTATTGAACAATCATAATCATTAATCAATTCTGACCATCTCTTGTGTCTCATATTAAACTCTTTCAAATTTAATTTATAATTCAGGATATAATTATTAGTATATATATCACATATATCACCATAAAGGTAATATCTCTATTTTTTCAATGAAAATATTTTTTTCTAACTCCGAATCATGTTTTAGGAATTTTTTCCCAAGAATTTTTAATTGAAGTGAGGAATAATCTGTTATAATATCATTCTTCACGGGGATTCATATTGTTCCCGTATTCAATGCATGACCCTTCTCCATTTTGGGGTAGTTTATGTATGTGTTTGTTCACCACTTTTCTCTTCAGTTCCTTGAAATGATCCTTACATTGATTTTTTAGAAAAACATATCTCCCTTTCTAGTTAATTTGTTAGTGTATTTGATATCCATGAAAAATTTCTCAAATACCATCAATAGTTTTTTTCTGACCTAGAAAACAATTGATATGAATCACTATGTTTTGTTTGGGAATTGTTCAATGAGTACCTTCTATGAATGATTTATTGATATACCCTCACATGAAATTAAATTCCAAAAGAATTATACTTTTTGTAGAAAAAATTCACACATAGTAAATATAGAATATAGTTTTTCCTTCCTCAGGGTATTTATAACAATCATAAAATATTCTTCGTTCTCTTTCTTTATCTTAACATATATAATAATATCATCTATATAGACGACCTCAAACTAATCAAGGTAATCTATAAAGACTCTATTCATAAATCCATGAAATAGCAGGAGAATTGGTATAAATGGGATTAATATAGATTCATAATGAACATTCCACATAGAGAAAGCCATATTGGGTATATATTCCTTCTTCACCCACAACTAATGATGTCCTGATCAAATATCAGTCTTATAAAATTATTTATCCCATATTAATTGATAAAATAGATCATTGATACATGTTAGATGATATTTTTTTCATAATTTTTATCTTATTAAATTCATAATAACTATTAAAAAGATGCATATACCCATCATTATTCTAAATAAAAACAATAAGTGAACCCCCTGGTAAATTTATACAGATATTGAATGACATATCATGATTCTCCTAAGGTTTCTTCTTAAATTTTTAAAAATCACCCTGGGACATTCTATATCGAGTCCATGAAATAGGTGTAATATCATGTATGAATTTAACTGAAAAATCAACTTCATGAATCAATGTAAGACTATTAAATTACTTAGGAAATAAATTATTATATTACCAACAAATAGTAAAATCTTCATTCTTGAGTTTCTCTTAAAAACATTTAGGTAAATATCCATTAAGGATTGGTACTAAAACAACTATGATTGAATTAAATTATATTTGGATTTCATGTTCATACATTCATAGATATAAAATAATAGTATGATTTAGAATATCAAACATAACATCTATTATTAAAAAATAGATATGGTCCTTATACTGAGATAGTCAATCCATGCCAATAATACCATAAAATTTAATGGAAACAATAATTACAGGATTTTAAGGAAACATATTACCACAAACATATATCGAAGAAGAGATAAATAAATCATACATAATCATCATACCCTTAGGATTATTCAAACCTAAATCAACATATAATCATTTATTATAGGAATTTAAATTGTAACAAAAACATTTTCTGCATGTATATTTTAATATTAAAAATTGTTTTTTGTAAATTAATTGATTAATTCGTCCAAAATTTATTTACTTCTATAGTTTGTGGTAGGATACATTGTCCAATTGAAAATGAGATGAAAGGGGAACAGAGAATCAATATTTGCATCAAAAGGAGCATTCCCCTGATGTGGGATGACATTATGATGACTCCAAGTATTCAAAGTGAATTATGTAGTATAAACTGAGATGAAGCTTTTAGAAAATAAAAATTAACCTTATGAATACTGAATTCACAAAATAAAAATGAAATAATTTATGGTGTCATGTTCAAGAATTGAATAAATAGACCCACACATTTCTTGGTGTGACAAATAGGTCCAGTAGTAAAACTATTTAAGAAGACACAAATAAGTCTAGGAAATGAAAAAACCTCACAGATGTCATATTTTGTTTTTCTAAAACCCCTATGCACATAGGGATTGACTTCAAATTATTTTGTTGAAACATTATTGGGAAATTAATCCCACATTATCATAGCCTAGGTCAATAAATAAGAGACCTGGAAGAATTAAGGAGGTGATTGGTTGGGGAGAAAGCTTTAGATGGTGGCCTACTACTGTTTTCATAAATATTCATTTTTTCCTTCCCTTCATTCTCTATATTCCTTCCATATTATATATTAAATTTATTTCCATATCCTTGTAGGTCTAGTTATTCTGAGTGATTAAGAATTTTTTAGGATGAACTAATTGTTCTACATCTATGTTTTTTCTTTAATCATTAAATATCATTAATTTCTTATTCTTTCTGGTTTCAAATCTTAATTTTAAAATTTTAATACTGAATAAAATAATTGTTTTGGTTAGAATATGTTAATTTCAATTTCTAGGGTTGATTATCCATATCTACCTCCACCCAATTCTTCTATATATACAAGTTAATAGGTATGTTTGGGATGTGAGTTATCAGTGATTGTCAGTATGTGTATGGAATTGTTTGTTGGAAATATTTTTAATTAGAGAAAAATAATACCCGATAGAGGATAGACCAAATAAATCAAGAGATCATGTTGCATCATTCATTAATACATGAATCATGGTAGTACGACATTATATTTAAATGAGATATATCCTAACCAGGAATATGCATGAAAATGATAGACATGAATCTATAAATTAATCCCCCTATTAACATTAAATGAAAGAATAATTGGTAAAATTGGAAACCATGAAATCATTGCACTTGGTCTATCCAAGACCAAGCCAGTCACTATTTTCCTTACCTATTTTAAATCATTTTATTTAAACTGATTTATACTTCAAATTTATAGAAAGAAAATCAAAATCTATTTTTTGAAACAAATAAAATGTTAAAAACCACTTTTTACTCACTCCACTTAAGGAGACTAACTATGTTGTCTAACATAATTTAATCATGTAATAATTTTTTTCATTATCTACCAAAATAAATGTATCAAACTTTTCATAGTTTTTAAGGAACTAGCAAATCAAAGAAAATGTTACCATGAATGAACCATATTCTAAATAAATGGTTTACAATTTAAATCATGAAGTTTAAATTACACTAGGCCGGTTAAGGGAAATTTATTAACAAGCAGATATTGAGGAAATAAACTATTAGTATTCAAGTGACACATTCAAAATTTACTATGAAACTGACATAATGGTGGGAAATCCCAACCAAACCCAGAGGGGCATAAATTCTTACCAATTCACTAATCATCATACCTAACTAGTTATTCCTAAAATAGAAAATGATTTAGAACAATAAGTTAATATGATTCCAGTGATCCCAAAATTTCATGGTCCCATATGAGAAGTCTCAAATTGGAATATCAAAAATTTCAACTGCATTTTTTGAATGGTTAGGCTATGTGGAACACCTAAAAACTCAAGTTGAGGGAACACCCCTTTTTTACTTGAGGCGATGCAAAGGAAAAGTTGTATGAACTAAAACTATGAGAAATCAATGAATACAAAGGCCTAAAATGATCCTTCTAGAAATAATTCCTTCCCCCATATGGGAGCATAGAAATCCGAAATGAAATCTACATCATCCATAATGCAAGTAAATAATGATGATCACAACCATCTCAACTCCTCATATAGAGGATCCTTGATACAAAAATACCATCATAAACCAAAGGATTAATTAAAAAAACTAAAAAAGACTCATAATAATTTAGAATAGGTGGTACTAGTATAAGAGGAATACATGAAGTACATACTTATCATTAATCACCTTTAGTTATAACCAATGTTGTTAAACTAAATATATTAGTTAAAGAAACATGATGTTAACTAATATTGTGTAAAATGAGGCCCAACATTGGTATTTGGTTTATGATCACCACCTAACCATTATATTGACTCATGTGATGAAGTGCAGTGAATTAAAATTTTCATGGTACCCTTTTAGTTGATAATTTCCATGAGAAATAACCCATAGAAAGATAAACATTTGGCCCCAATAGTATATGAAAATCACCAAAACTAGGAATGATTGTTTTATCCAAAATAATTTCTACTAAAGAGACCTTTCTAGAAGTAGTAATACCACAAACCACCACCATTTCAACAATACTATAAACATAACATTCTCTATAAAGCCTTCTAACCACCACTATTCTTATAGAAACCATATCAACAACCATCATCATGTTCGAAAAAACACCATCTAGTAGTGAATATTGATATGAAAAACTTGTTAACATATTAGAAACATAAGTTTTACAATCATATAAATTTTTTGAGTAAAAATATAGGAATACTATAAATTAAATCTATATCAAAACCCATGGAAATCATAAGCAATATTACAAAACAAAGTTCAAAAGACCACCCTCCACCTGAACAATTTAAGGACGATGATTCTGAACATAATTCTGATTATTTAATAGAATCAAGACAATTTATATGAAAGGGAGAAAATAAAATCTTGTTGAAAAAAATGTTAATAATTTCATTATATCACTGTTACCTTAAATTTTAATTTATTATAGAAAAGTAGAAAAATATAAATATTAATGAGAGATCCATCAGAACTTTAAAAAAATCAAGATCGGGATTCATTTCATAGAAGAACTATGAAAATAAAAAACAATTTGATGATTCTCATAGATATATACTCCAAGAGAGGAATATTGTATGAAAATTAGATAATTAGTATAGGAAGAATAATCTTAGTCCTAATCACACTATTAATATTGTAATATCATAATTATTCTCATTGGCTTGAGAGGTCGGTGATCCATTACTTGGCATTAAGAGACATCCCCAAGACACTAAAGGTTAGAAATAAACGCCGATGTGTTTAAATAATAGTGGGATATGATTTATACTTTAAGAATAAAACCAAAAACCATTAACCATAATCAAACAATCTCCCTATGATGCATGATTAATTAAAAGATGACTCAATAGATTCATTTATAAAAAAATCATAGTGTGTAACAGTAGAAGAAAAAATAATCATCAATTTAAAAAGAGGAATAAACTAATTGCTCTACGATTTTAAAGGCTACATTCTCCAAAATCTCCAAACAACCTAAGTATCACACGTTGGTGCTAAATACGTGTGATACATTACCTTTTCCCATGACTTGGAATATAGCATCTGCAAAATCACCAAAACTCCAAAGTAGGGGAGAGTATAAAACTATGTAGGTTTTTCCCCAATGACTTTGTTACTCATCCCACTATGATAGAAAATTTTGAAACATTTATGTAAAAACATTTATAGAAAATAGTTTTTCAAAACAATTTATAACTAAATATAAAGAAGTTCCAAAAACCATTTATAACCAAAAGTAAAAAAGTGTTATTTTCAAACAATTTTCTAGCAAGTCAAATTTCCCAAAAAACAACGAAACAAGGACTCAAAACCGTTTATCAATATTTTTTTGGCATTAACACACCACTTAACCACACTTCCAACCATGCATGAAACCTAGAAACACACACCACAACCCATGCCAATCCTATTCCAAAACCAAATGTGTTCAACCAATTCAACCCATTTCCATAAAAACATTCTTTTATTAAAACCCATTAAACAAACCAATAAAAAACACCCATTTCATTTGAATAAAATCATTCCTTTTATTGGAAACCCTATAATATAATCCATTTACCCCAATTCTAGAAAATACCATTTAAAATATTAATTTTAAGATCAATAATCAATCACTTTATTCAAGAACACCAATTTTTCAGATTTTCAAAATCCACCATTCATGAAGGTTTCTAAAAATCACAAATATCCAATTAATCCTAATTTCATCATAAGGTAATCAATTTTAAGCATTCCAATCAGTTCTACTAAGAAAATTCGAGAGTGAAGGAACCTACCTTGACCACTTTCATGAAAACTGAAAAGGGGTGAAGAACACTCATGAAACTGAGTAATAATTCCACAAAACAGCCTTAAATATATTCCCATATCATCACACAATCAAAATCCAATCATAAATGGAATAAAAAAAAATCCTAGATCTAACTAAAATGGGAGTAGATATCAGAAACCAATAAGAGGGATGACCAACTTATCCTTATTGGTATGAGAGGTCGGTGAGCAATTACATGGACATAAAAAATCCACAAGATGCAAAAGGATGGTAATAAATGCCAAAGAGTTTAAATAAAAGTTGGGGATGATTTACCCTTTATGAGTAAATCCAAAAACCATCAACCATAATCCAACAACCACCATATGATTTGTGATTAATTAAAAGACAACTCAACAACATCCTTTATAACAAATCCCACCAAACTGTGTAATAACAGAAGACAAAATTTTCACCACAACAAACAATAGGAAAACAAAAAAAGACTCCAAGATGAACACAAGACTCAATTATCCAAAATCTTCATGCTCCAACATCACCATATTACACAAGTATAATGATGTGGTGTGAAATACATGAAATACTTTACCCTTTCCTATTTTTTAGAAGATAGAATCTACAAAAGAAGAAAATTTCCAAAGATGGGGTGAGTATAAATATTAGTTGGTCTCCAAAATGATTACCATATGCACGCCTCTATGATGGAATAATTATCTATATTTTCCTAAAACTATTTATAGAAAACAATTATTCAACTTATTTTATAACTAAACATAAAAAATACAAAAATAATTTATAAACAAGAGTAAAAAAGTGATACTTTCAACCAATTTTCTAGAAATACAAAAATCTATAAAACAACCAAAAAATTATTTAAAACTATTTTTCTATATTTTTTTCATAACTATTCTTCATAACCACACTTCCAACCATGAATGAAACCTGGACCTCCCTATACTAACAAGCGGTTAGCTATCCTTCCACTAAGCCATCACATAAAGGACCACTTTGATGGGGGTACTTCACACCCACATATTTCCCAACCATTTTATGGGGGTCCTTAATGCCCTTATCCATCCCAATTCATTTGAGCACCAAACACAACCTTGGATAAACCCATGCCAATACCAAGTGTGTTTAACCAATTAAACCCACTTCAATAAAACCATAATTTTATTGAAAACCATTAAACTAACCAATTAAAAACAATATTTCCATTTCAATAAAATCATTAATTATAATGAAAAAAAATTAATCAAATACCTTTACCATAATTCCATAAAATTCCAATTTTTAAATCTTCTTTTTGAAATCAAGAATCAATCGCTTTATTCAAGAACACCAATTTTTCCGATTTCTACAAATTGACTTTAAATAATATTTTTAACAATAAAAAATAACCAATTTATCATAATTTAATCATAAGGTAATAAATTTAAAAGCATTATAATCTGTTATACTAAGATGAGTTGATATTGAAGCCTCCTACCGTGATCGTTTTGATGAAAACTAAAAACTGATGAAGAATGCTCATGAAACCGGGTAAGAATTCAATGAAATCACCTTTTATCTCTTCCCTTATCAACACCAAATCCATACATAATCATAAATGGAATCCCAAATCATATATATATTGATAATGGACGTGGATATAAGAAACTTATAATAGGGGATAAGTATATAAGAGAAAACATAATAAGAACGGTGATGAACAATCACTTACTGCCGGAATCGGGCTTCTAAATGCCAAGTAAAGGATCTAGGTTGATTCTAATTTTCATGGGAGAGGCTATCCATCCTTTTAAAGAGAATAATCCCGATTTATTGATTTATAAGAAGAAAAATGTTCCATGTGGAGTCAATAACGTGTGAGATCCACTTTTTTATGATCTCACTTTGACCCCGTGCAAAGTTTAATCGCATGGTTAGACAAACTGTGAACTAACCGTGTGTTAGCTAATGCCTAGAGAGTCCCTCACATATAATCCTCATATAGTTTCCCTAACCATGCACACACCGTACTAAATCTATTATTGAACATTTTTAACTCTATATGGATTATTCTAGGTTTTCTCATGGTTTAGAAAACCTCTGTGCAGCCCGTGTTCCTACCCTTTATCCCCCAAAACCATACAAACATTATCAAAACACTCCTATCCATAAAACTTAAACATTATATACGTAATAAGCATCATGAAATATTTACATACCAGAAACTGTGGGAACTACATTCTCCCCACCATTAGTCTTTCCACCCTCAAAAGGTAAAAAAACATCCTTTCCCTAAAAGAGATCTGGATACTACTCTTTTATTTCCTTCTCACATTCCCAAGTTGCTTCCTGAATTTGATCATGTTTCCATAAAAACCACAGTTGGAAAATGTTTTTTCCACCCAATACATTATCCTTCTTATCTGTAATCTACACCAGTTTATGTTCCAATGAAGCATCATGTATAGTTCAATATGATTCTATATGATCACATGGTTAGGATCTGGTGGATACATTTTCAATTGAGATACGTGGAAGACATCAGGCACTGATCATAACCATGGTGGAAACGCCATCCGATATTCCACCACTCCAAAACATTATATTATCTTGAAAGGGATAATGTTTCAAGGAGTTAAATTTCACTTCTTACCAAAATAACAATTTTTTTGGCCGTGGATGGATCCTTAAGAACTCATTCTCACTCACCGCGAATGGCAGTGGTCTTCAACAATGATCCACATACAATTTCTGAAGACTCTAAGTCGTCTCTATTCTCTTTCTAGAAAACTGAATATTCTCATTTGATTCTTTGACAAGGCTCACCCCAACTAATTAATTCTCATCTATTTCCGCACAACATTGTGGATAATGATAAGGATGCCCATACAACTCTTTAAAAGGCACCATGTGTATCTAGGCCAGATAGTTGTTATTATATGAGAACTCCACTAAGGATATGTTCTATTAACATGAGCCACAAAAATAAATTACACAAGCTAGAAGAATGGATACCAATGTTTGTATCATCCTTTCTAATTTCTCATACATCTGAGGATGATACACCATCCTAATAGTCAACTAATTCCCAAGGGATTTCTGTAAGGATTTATATAAATGAGATGTGAACCTCAGATCTCCTTCCGACACTATCAAAACTATTATTCAATGCTTCTTTACCACTTTATTGATATAGATTTTAGACAGATCCTCCACTTAATGAGTTTAATGAATAAGGATGAAATGTATTGAATTTTGGAGTGGATCCACTATCACCTGTATTGAATCATGTTTTTGAACTGTTCTTTTGACACCTATAACAAAATCCATCATTATCCACTCCAATTTCCACACCAGAATTGGTAAATATTAGAACATACACACTATTCATTAATGCACTATCTTAACTTTATGAAAAGTTATGAAATTTAAAATAAAACTTATCCACCATCCTCCTCATGCCGATCCACCAAATCTATACCTTGAATACCTTATACATATTCTGAATTCTTGTATGTACATCCCACTTCGATTGGGGGTAATCATGAAGTTGTTTTTCTCGAAAATCCCTAGGTACATCCATCCGATTAATAAACCACAAAGCATAACTCTGATCAGGATTCCATACCTCAAATATCTCCCCACTATTGAGTTTTGAACTCATAACCATTCATTCTACATTGGATGTTTATAAATTTTTAACCAGTTGTACCAAATCAAGAATCATTAAAATTGAAAAGAAAACTACAACATCTCCTCGGCAATCACAATACACATGCTTATCATTGAGGACTAACATCAACTTTCATTCATATGAAGCTTCTTTTTCAAACATATAATATGAATTTATTTTTAATGCATCAGCCAATGGATTAACTTTTCTTGGTGTATATGTTAGGTCAATTTAAAACATTTGGAGACATTCCATCCATATACTCTGCCTTATATTCAAATATCATTGTGAGAAAATATATTTCATGCTCTTATAATCCATGAACCCAATGAATTTCTCACCAAGGATTTAACGATTCCATGTCTTCAAAGCATAGGATACCACAACATACTCCAAATCATGTTTTGTGTAATTATTCTCAGGCACACTCAACTGAATTGAACCATAATCAACCATATGGCCTATATTCATGAGACCAGATCTAAAACCAGGTCCCAAATCTACACAATACACTACATACCCTAGTCATAATTCTAGAAAAATCAATATAGGTTCTCATTTAAGGAATAACGTTTTCTCATGAAAAATATTTATTGCATTCCTCAATCCATTTTAATGGAATATTCTTCTATGTCAAGTCTTAAATTGGATGATCTCTCCATGATATGTCCCGAAAAATTGTCGGTAATATCAAGATAGAACAAAAAAACTATGTATCTCAATTATATTTTTTGGTGGTTTCCAATAGATAACCGCTTATATATTATACAGATCTACTGGAACACATTTTCTAAAATTTCATTCCCTAGAAAACAAACATCTTGTTTCAAAAAATCATGCATAGATAGTTTAGAATACAACTGGTTATCTCTCATGATTCCCAACACTATCTTCAAGTTTTTCCCATTCTCACCCCTTGTTCTTGAATACACCAATATGACATTAACAAATCCATCACAAAAAATCTAGATGTCACTCAAATATCTGATTCATCAATGTTTTAAAAACTGATGGTCCATTTGTAAGACCTAAAGGTAAGAATATGTATTTATAATCTCTATATTTTCTTCTAAAAAAAATCATTGCAATATCCTCTTTATGAACTCACCATTAGTGATATCCTAATCATATTTCAACTTTAGATAACTATTGAGATCCCATCAATTGATCGAACTGGTCATCAATGCACAGAAGTGGATGCCTATTTTTTATTGTAACTTGGTTAATCTTATGATAATCCACACATAAACTAAGAGTTGTATCTAATTTCATCATGAAAAAGACCTGTTCTTCCCACCAAGACATGCTCGACTGATTAAAACCTTTTCGTTCCAGTAATCCCAACTGCACCTTCAATTCCCTTTTCTCAATCGGTGTGATCCAATATGATGGGAGTGAAATAATACTGGTCCCTAGGAGGAGATCAATTATAAAATCCACTTCCATTATAGGTGGTAACCATAAGAAGTTCATGGGATTGAAAACTATAAATTGATTCAAAACTGAAGAAAAATTTATATCCTTGATCTCTTATATCTATTCCAAGGGAAACAACACCAACTGGTAATGAATCATTCCCAATGCTGGTACCAACAAGCTTGTTTCACCTGCCTTTATAACCCTGTGTCCTCTAAAGAGATTCTTAATGACACCATTAGTTGTAAAACTAATCATTAAAATATAGCATTTGATGTGATCCTTGAATGATGTCAACCAATCCATTCCAGGTTTACATAAGATATATCCATCTCCAACATAAAGAAACCCAACTTCAACTCACCTACATCAATGGCTATAGAACATTCCCTACACACAAAGTCCAAACAATCTCTTTTACTGAGAGGCTTTTAAATTTTTTTCATAGAAGGAATCATCATGAGTTTTAAACTAAACTAATCAAAAGAAAGAGAAGAAATGAATGAATGTGATTCACAAGTATAAACCATCACTTTAATAAGGGTGGAATTCATTGGAATCATACCTCTCATCATAGATGGTCCACCATTATCATCTACTATCACCTGCTCAGCTCAAAACAATTGCTTTCTCACTATAGTTTTCTCCTCATTACCTTGATGAGATTTCCCTTACTAAGGATTCATGGTATTCCTAGAATCACCATGGATAGATCTACTCTGATAAAGATATTGATTATGTTACCCTCATCCTATTGAATAATTGGACAATGGTAATACCTATGAAGTGTCTCAATCGCTAGAACTCAAGTAACTACATCAATAGCACTGAAAATGTCCAATTTGATTTTTTATGTATTTTTCTAGGTTGTGTCATACTCTCTTGCTTTTTGTGGTCAAGAGAACCACATTAGAAATAGTTTTCTTTGCTCTTGGGTCGTAGAGGACGGTTCACTGATCTGGACACCTGATTTTGACTCTCGCTCCCACCTTGTAAGTACAACTCCCTCTTCTTATTGCTCCCATAATTTGAGTTACCAGCATTTCCCATAGTTATCATCATAATTCCTCCTCCCATTGTTCTTGAGATATCATGTTCATCCACTGTCCCTCTATTCACCATCTTTGTATAATTTCTAATACATAGAACAAAAATATTCATGTGAATATCCTATCCTTACCCTAATTCTAATATGACAACTGTCAAGGCCACACTCTCCACAAATTTGGGTAAAAACACACTAAATTCATGAATTTAGCATCAAATTATGTGATAAAAACATTTTCCCACTTTAGGCTAAATATGTTCATCGTTATATGAATCTTAAATGTTGAGGAATGAATTGTTTGTTGAATAATTCCTCAAGATCCCCCCAAATTATGTCTTGATCCAGTTTATCCTGGACCTCTAGGTCCCACCACTACTGTGAAAGATTCTTGCGCATATATGTTTCTAGTTTGATATTCAACTCCACTAGTTTTTCAATGAAATTAAAGACATGATTCATCCTATTTAGCCACACCTCCTTTTTTGGGTTCAGAATAACCCCAAAAAATGGGTGGATTCTGCTTCATGAATAGGATGTAATGATCCACATGTCTTTTCCCATACCATTGGTTTCCTGTGTCGACATCATGAAACACTTGGATGATACTTTGAATATACTCTATGTTCACCTATTTCTTATGTTAAACCGTATTCTCTATAACTTCTTCTGGTTGGTTTCAATGATGC
Organism: Viscum album; assembly: GCA_963277665.1. Classification (NCBI taxonomy): domain Eukaryota; kingdom Viridiplantae; phylum Streptophyta; class Magnoliopsida; order Santalales; family Viscaceae; genus Viscum; species Viscum album. The sequence goes on from CAUJRU010000774.1 coordinate 206,596, forward strand.
ATACCTGGTTCCATTTCCAAAACAAACAAAAAATTCCATATTGATCATTTTCTAGAAACTAAAGGATTTTCATATAAAATTCTATCACATTGACTATCAAAACAGTTCTTTCCATAGTCAATCTTTTCCAAGTTTAACCATTTTTTGAAAAATCTATTCCAGCATTTCAAAATCAACCCATTTTCAAAATTTACAAAACATTCCCTTTTCAAAATATTTCATTTAAAAATAATTTCTATATTTTTTAAAAATCAACATAATGAATCACATCATATACCATTTTTTCAAATGAAATATGAAATCCTAGTGGTAGTTCATTCCTAAAATGCATCTCATGCTTGTCTCATTGGCTAAACCAATGAAAATGAGATTCCAATATCCTATAAGTGTCTCCAAAAAACTTATGTACCCAACTCCCTTATAACTTGAAGTTCACCATAAAAGGATAAATACATTGTTTTAGGATCTACATTTAAATTCCTTACAATCCTACTCCTTCTTAAGATTCAAACCCAAAGAATAGATAATAATGAATTCAACTCCAATACCAAGAAAATGATGACCGCTTGTTAGGCAATGACCGAACATGATGATACCATCTGTAATGACCCACTTATCCTAATTGGATTGAGTGATCAGTGGGACATTACATGGCCTTAAGTGACATCCCCAACATGCCAAAGGCTGTTAATAAATAAATAAGAGTTATAAAAAAAGTGGGGGATGATTTACCCTTTAATAATAAAACCACAAACTATTATTCATAATCAAACAACCCCCATATGATGCATGAATAACTAATGGAAAACTCAACAACAAACTTTATAACAAAACCCACCAATTTGTGTAACCTGGGAGGACAAACTAATCATCAATCTAAAAAATGAAAAAACAACTAAATAATCCAAGATGTCCACAAGACTCCATGCTTCACAAGACCATTTCTACAACATCACCAAATAGTCCAATAATCATGAGTTGGTTCTAAATATGTGTGATACTTTACCTTTACGCATGTCTCATAAGATATAATATTCAATATAACCAAAGTTAAAAAGCATAGTTGAGTATAAAACTCACTAGGTTTTCCCAATTCACTTCGTTACTCATGCCACTAGGATAGAAAAGTTAGAAACATTTATATAAGAACATTTATATAAAAAAATTATGAACAATAGTTTATAACTATATGTAAACATGTTCCAAAAACCATTTATAAACAAGGGTGAAAAGTTCTATATTCAACCAATTTTCAAACAAGTCACATTTTGAGAAAAACAACCAAACGTGCCTTTAATACCATTTATAAAAATCACTTTGGAATAACTATTTCACTTAACCACACTTCCAACCATTCATGGGACATGGACATCCCTATACTCATGAGCGGTGAGCTATTATTCCACTAATCCAGCACATAGTGGACAACTTTGATGAGGGAAAATCACACCCATATGCATACTAAGATTTGTATAGGGTTTCTTCATGACCTTATACATCCCAATGCATGTGAGCACACACTCCAACCCATGCCAAACCAATGTCAAAATGAAGGGTGATCAACAAATTCAACCCATTTCAATAAACATGTTATTTTATTAAAAACCATTATACAAAACCATTACAAACACTCATTCTATTTCAATAAAATCGTTCATTTTATTAAAAAAAATAAGTCAAATCCATTTACCATAATTCTAGAAAACATCACATTTTAAAATATTCATTTTAAAATAAAGAATTGGGCACTTAATTGAAGAACACTAATTTTATAGATTCGCAAAAACTTCCATTCAAGAAGGTTTATAACAATCAAAAATATCCAATTTATCATAATTTAATCAAAATTAAATCAATTTAAAATCATTCCAACCAGTTATACTATGTGAACTTGAGAGTGAAAACACCTACCTTTAACATTTTGACCAAAACTGAAAATGGATGAAGAATGCTCATGAAACAGGGTACGAATTCCATGAAATCGCCTTAGATATCAACCCCTATCAACAAAAAATACCAATACAATCATAAATTTCATTCAAAATCATACATCTACCCACATAGGGTGTATATATAAGAAAAAATGAAGATGGGCGAAGTAGATTAAAGAAATCGTGATAAGAATAGTGAAGTATAAGAACTTACTGTAAAAAGAGAGCTTCTAAACGCCAAGTAAAGGCTCCAAATCAATTCCAATTTTCTTGGGAGAGGTTATCCAGCCATAAATAGTGATGCATACTGAGGTAGGTCTACATAGATGGAAAAAATATGCTTAGAGTCAAAAACATGTGAGATCCACTTTTTTATCATCTCGCATTGAACCCGTGCATGATTTAGTCACACTTTTCGAAAACTCTTTGTATGAACCTTATGCTAGATACTACAAAAGAAGACCCTAACATGGCCTCTTGAAATGATCTCCCTGACTATGTCCACACTATACTAAAGATATTACCCAACATCTGCAACTCTGAACAATTTATACAAGGTTTTCACACAGTTTAGATAACCTGTGTTTAGCCATTGTGTAAACTGTGCACCTCTAATTAATCACCAAAAAACATTCCAAACATTCCTCAAACAATCCAAACCTTCTCCCTTAATTTTTTTATACATGAAAATAACTAAAAAAGGGTTACAAATAAGAAACTTAGGGTATTGAAAATACCATAAAAATATCAAGATATAGGGACATTCTCTATTCCCTTCCCTATTGTCTCTTCAAATTTCTCTTATTCTATGTGGGATCTTAGTGATTTGATTAAAATAATACCCCATAATTCATTTAAAATATTTATATTAGGATAATTGAAGTCAATAAGATTGGTGGTATAATTAAAAAATAGACCATTCATTTTCCCAATAGGAGTTGTAGAAGATGTAATCATATGAGTAAGAGGAATTATTTTCTCAGCTGGCTTCAATTTTATAACAATAGTACAAGATAAGAGTTCATGAGGCTCAATAATTAATTTTTAGATATCATTCATAAATATGGAAGTAATTAAAAATTTCCTTTATGGATAAATCATAATGTATCTCATAGATAGTATTATTCACTTTAACATTATTAACTCAATGATGAATACGTTCAAAAATCATTCACATTACACAATATCCCATGATGAAGGTATAAAACCAATTGAATATTGATGTATTATTCAAAAATTATTATCCATTGAAGATTATATTTTCATCCAAAATACCATTGAAGTGGTTTGTTCCTAAATATATAGAAATTCTAATTTATTTATTGAAGATGAATTACCATGTGATTTATTTTATATTTTATTATAAATGGCCAAAAAATAAAAATAATTATAATAATTTGATATTAATAAGTAAAAAATTAATGAAAACAACATGAAAATATTTTCTCAAATATTAGGAAGGAACTAAATGAGAAGAAATCCATATATCGTACAATATAACATGAGTTGAACATGCCTAAATAATTCTTCACTAAATCCTTCCAAGGAAATAATGAATCCTCTCTGACCAATGAGAAAAAAATTTCACATGAACAAGGTATGTTTTTCCAATATAAATTTCTAAATATTTTATTTTTATTAAAATGTTTTGAGGTAAAGAAAAAAAACTAAGGTCCGTAGGGACAGGAAAATTGGGTGTAATATTCCACAATAAGGGAAGGTATCATTTTTATAATGTGTTTATAACCACTTTTGAAAAGTGATGTTTGGTTTGAAATAGTATAGAAATTCTAAAAATAAGGTTAGATCAAGATCCAATCAGGAATACAAAATTTTCAATTGTTTTACCAGTGTTTTGGTAGGAATAGATAGAACTCACATTATTTCTATTTTATCATGTATTTTCCAGGAAATCTTAAATAACCAATGTAATAGATCACACTCCTCTATACTCCTAATCACTTAATACCCACTAGGTAATACTTCTCATTAACTTTTGATTGCCTGAAGTAATTTCCTTTTAAATCAAATTACCAGAATTATTAGTTTGAATACATTATGAACAATGAATGAATTTAGTTTTTGGGAGGGAATATTAATTTATATGGTTTCTATGGAGTATTTTGTTCGTTGAGTCGATCCAATGAGATTAAACAACAGTTATTTCAAGTGACAACCCATGTTTTCCTCCATAGAAAACTCTTCCCCAAATTACTATTTAGGAATAATTGAATGGTGCTACTATCACCCATTTTTATTCTTATTTTATTTTTTATCAACATTTCATAATGAAATTCAAAGAATAATCTTTGAATCCACACTACAAAAAGTGATTTAACACTGTTTAAATCGAATTCATGTCATGAAAGTCATATTAATATTTTGAAACATTCAAAACATAATTATGATTAATAGATCCTATCAAACTCAATTAAAGAATCATTTTATATAGGAGTATAATTTTCAATTAATTCATTAATTTATTTTAACCCCATATTTTTCAACCTATTATTGATATTTATAATATTATTTCATTCCAATAATTATAATTTTTTTACATGACTGATCTAGTAAGAATTAATTTCATTATTTTCCCATGATTTCATGTTTCATATTTTTATGTCAATGTTTTTAAATATGAAAAACAGAGTTTTTTTATTAGATGGAATATTTGGATGTAAATTTTGATGAATCATGATTTATTATTATTATTTAATATATGTAAATTATATATATCAACCATTTTCATACCTTGAATTTCTAAAATTTATGTTGATTTATTTGTTATTATTATCGCATTCCATGAGTAGTTGTCCCAAATTCATAGGATCCATTTATAATTGTATTTACAAAAAAATAATTTCTATTTAAATATTGATCATATTTCATGGGTGATCTTAGGTCATGCCACCTTCTAGAAGATACAATTAAGCTTATTCAATCTTCAATTGTAAATATCACATCTAATTTGATTGAGGAATTTTTAATTGTTAATTCCTTGTCCTTGATACCACCATTTACATGAATCCATAAATTACCCTTATAATCCATAAAAAAACTCACTATGATTGTTCCATTTTACAATACATTTATATCTATTTTTGTACTTCTAAATTTTTATCCTATGATATTCTAAATTTGTATTGTAGGGGAGATATAAGACTTTTAAGGAGTGATTTATTACACAATAAGTAGAAATTGTGGGGATTTTTTTTTGTTATTTGGGTAGGATTATGTTAGATTCGTTATACATCTATTTCATTCTGGTATAGAAAGGAAAAAAAGAAAAAAACTAATAATATAATGGGTTCTATTTTGGGAAAATCAAAAATCACCATTATCAGAATGATGATGTTATCAAATGGGTTTAGTTAGTATATTTAATATTTGTTCCATCCATAACATTCAAAAAAGAAAAAAAAAATTGATAAAAATTTTAAGAAGAATAAATTATTTCATTAGATTTTAATTAGTAATAATCTTACTCTATGTTCTAGGAAGCGGTGGTTATCATTTTACAGGAGAGATTTTTCATGAACATTTCTATTAATTTCATGAAGTATTATTTAGTTATTAACCTCTTTTTTGATTCTTAATGTTTTTAACATCAATACCTACCATGTATAAGCCTCTTCTAAATTATAACGTTGCATTAAAAGATCTCATGGATTTATGTAATTTTTTTCTTTTTAAAGTGGAGAATTTAGATCCTTTGTGAGGTAATGGAAAATAATCATTTATTCATGGGTTGATCATAATAATACTTGAATCTTTATCTTGATTGATACGAGGAAAGAATCTAATATGTGGTTGATAAAGTCATGGAATTCATGGTAATTTTGAATTATGACATATCAATGAATAAAAGGAAAATATATTCTTTTTATCAAAGGGAAAAATTAAACTACATAGGTTGATTAGTCAATTTTTGAGTATTAAGTTGAATTTATAGTATATTTTAAACTTGAAAGGTCAACCCCACCCCTCCCCCCAATGATAATAATTTGATTTATTTGATTTAGAACTGTAATGTTTGTTATATGATATTAATTTTTTATTTATGTTTATATTACAAGCTAGAAGAAATAGAAGTTATATGTGTGAGTAAATTGAGATAACTATTTTATTCCTACATATATTAATATGAAACAAAATTTTATTGAAATTTAATTGATTAATTATGCCAATATTTAATTTCATTTTTAATTTTTGTAAGGATACAACATTGGATTTAATATGATCTAAAAGTGAAAAAATGGAACAAGAGACACTTCAAAATAATAATTACCTCAATTTGTGATGGCCATTGTATGACTTCATGTCTTCAAAGTCAATAATCGAGTTGAAACTATGATGAAGATTCTAGAAAACCCAGATTCACATCAGGAATACTAAATTCAAAAATAAAGTAATTTCATTAGGTCAAAATCAAGATGTGAAAAAAGTAAAATTAGATGAGTTCTCATACATTTAACTATCTGAAACATATGTCACGCAATGAAATTTTCTGGCCAGACCCATATTTGGCAATAAATCGATGTATATTTCCATGTACACTCTATTTTTGAATTGAAATGCCTATGTGTCTTATAATTGGACTTAAATTATTGTAATTTCACATTATTGGAAATTAAACCTTCTTAATCATGACCTAGGTCTATAAATAGAATACAATGGGGGGGATTCAAGAGGATATTGATCAGTGAGGTGAAGCTTGGGACGATGACATGCTTCTTCTATATTTCCCTACTTTTGTTTCTATCTTTTATATTATTCAAAAAATCCCTTTCTTATCACACATTAACTTTTTACCAAATCTATATGGGGGTGATTTTTATAATTGATATTTAAAGGGTTAGGCTGCACAAATTTCACTACGATTGAGTTTTTTTATTAAGTTATAAAAATCCAGTCTTTCTTCTTTTTTCTAATTTTAAATATTAATTTTCATATACTAATTTTGAACAAAATTTTGTTAGGATTAGAATATGTTAATTTAACTTTTCATGTTGGTTGATACATATCTCCCTCCACCTTAATTTTTCAGTAAAATGATAAAATGGGCTAGGGTTGGGTGTTGAGTGTTTAGTGATCATCAATAAGTGTGTGGAATTGTATGATGCATCTCATTTTTAATAAGGGAAGATAAATACCAATTTGGATATTATATTAAGAAATCAATAGGTCCTACTAAAACATTCATGCATATAGGAATAAGCATAAAATAAATTTATATTTCAATTAGATATATCATCACCATCACCATCAAGCCAATGGAGAGAGAATAATCCATAGAACAATCTCTCTATTACCTATCACAAGATGAATAATTGGAATAATTGGAAACCATGTTATCATGGAAGGACATTTATAAAATCCCAAACTGATCACCATGTATAAAACCATTTTAAATTATTCTATTTAGTCTTCCATATAGTATTAAGTTATTAAAATCAAATCAATTTTTTTATTAATGCAACAAAAAATGAAAAACCATTTTTGGTGCACTTTTATTTGAAATACTACCTAGGTTTGATGTGAAACTATACAAAGGAAACAAAAAAAATTCTTCACACACCATGATAAAGAGTGTCTCTCATTCATAAATTATTCTAATGATATAAAAAATATTCATATATCTTATCTCAAATAATATAATTCAATCTTTGAGTGTACTTATCCCCACCTCAGGTTCATCATTCAATATTAAATACCATACTAAACCTAAAATTATTTTAATGACTATCAGCAACATTAATCACAATGGTAAATTATATAATTATAAAATCATTGAAAATATGTCCGAAATTACAACACTTTGTCTTCAATATATAAAATCATTGGTCTAAACTAGTTCTATCATGGCCATCATCAATTACAATTGGTTATAATGTTTCATAAAGATATTGTGAATTATATAGAGAATTTTCATTGGGAGATTCTATCTAGGAGTTTGGTAAAAGGCCTACTCATCATGCACTGATGATGATCAACTAAAATCTCATTCTACCCTTTCTAAAGTTGTTACATCAAGGTTTACATGTACTATAACTTGATCCACATTCTAGTACCCATATAGGAATGTATATTCAAGTAAAACATATGGTCTCTACATTACCTGAACATCAAGATTTAATACTTTACATAGAATTATCTACAAGGTTTTAAAAACATTTATCTAATCCTAATTAAAAAAACCTTCCCTAATACCATTATAATTACCCATTCATAAAAGAAAAAATATTATATCCTTATATATTAATATTTAAAAAAATTTACAACAATACATGCCCAAGGATTTTAATGGTTTAGTCAATTTGGAAACTAGATACATAATCATATTATTTTATAAAATATGATCAATAAATCTCACAAATTCCTTCTCATATAGTACACTTTTTAATCTTATGGATCTTGAAACCATTCTTCATGTCCTATATAATGGAAACATTCGAATGGGTGAGCTCAAATGATCGATAAGGTTAAACATAAGATATATACACTAATGATAAAAATTGAGCATAATATAAGAATAAGTGTATGAGAACATGATCGTAACATACAATAGTTATACCCAATCAGTCAATGATCATTACTCGTAAATAATTACATAAGGGTTTTTCGTAGTAAAAGACATTATTCATAATGGTTTAGAGTATTCAATAATTTATCTTAAGCTATGAGAGCATGTCATGGACATAATAATGGGTCAAAAAACGTAAATTTAAAACATTTTGAGGATTAAAAATACAAAAATGTTCAGAAATTATGTTATATACATGGAATCAGGTCCTCAGATAAACATATGGACATGAAACAGATTTCATTAATAGTGTTTTGAATAAGAAATATAGTTCTCTCATATAAGGATTATCTCATGAGTTTCACATCTTTACCCAATACTTTATAGGGACATAATACACCCAACTATCTAAAAAAATATACCATAAATGTTCCACAGAATCATAAAAATAATCACTAATTCACCATACCAAAACCTATGGAAAGGAAACAAGTTTCATTCCATCATTTCATCATATAATTACTCATGTAAAGGAACCAAGTTTCATAAAGATTGCATCATAACATAACTAACCTATGGGAAGGAAACCAGTCTCATAGATTAATCCTTAAATCATTATCATCATAAAAATATAGTGAATATTTTTATGGTATCCTAGTGTCATATCTTCAGTGAAGAATAAAAAAACATATTGAATAATTATATAGATGAAAAATACCATTAAAAGAACATTTGAATCATTATTTAAAAACATAAAAATATATCCATTTTTTATAACTATGTTACTATAAATTCCAAAAAAATGAAAAAAATTATTATTTTTAAATAATAACGGAAAATTATAAAGGGTTATTTGAATAAAATAACATTCATGAAATCACTAAAATACATTCATGTTGTATATGTTAATATAAAGTATTCTTTTCAAACTTTTGTAAATGGTTAAGAACAACCTATTCAAAAAAAATTATAATGATTAACATTAAAACATTCCTAAATAAATATAATTACAGTGAAAAAAAAATTCAATTCATTATTTGGTATATATAGTAATATTCATAATTTTTTTTGATGAGTATGGACATGGAAGATAAAGTTGATCCACTAAAGAAGAAAAAATTTTAGATTCTCATGAAAAACCTATTCTTGGTCATTTTTGGTTTCAAAGAGATAAAGATATTAATAATATATAAAAAATAAATTAATAACAATCGGATAAGGAAATATTTAGGATTTATAAGATAATATTCATATTATTTCCCTCAATATAAATTTATAATAGAGAATCTCAAACAGAAATGAGATTATAACATAAAACCTTTTCTTATTTTTTTTCCTTCTTTGTAGGAATTTAAAAAACCTTTTGATTAGTATATATTTATTATAAATATATTAAATTGGTATTTTTATATATATAATACGATATATAAATTTTTTGGTAACATCTAATCACACATTTATTAAAAATTATTTATTAAAACTATTCAAAATGATAACTATTTAATTAGTAATATATGTTCCAATTTTGGAAGATTCAGTCCCAGTACATGGATCATGGATCCATAATATAAAAAATTATAATCATTTCATAAGAAATATATTAAATTCTTATATGCAGTTTTATAAATATTTATATAAAGTGGTGATGAAAAATGTATTACATAAATTCATAGAGACGACAATATGTACATACACATGAGTGACGTTTCCACTTTTTGATGGATGAAATGAAAAAATTTAAATATTAATTAAACATTAAATAATAATTACTAAATTTTAATATCATATACATTCATTAAATATTTCCATATTACCATCCATTATATGAATGATTGAAAAATGAATCACATCGCTTCGTAGAGGTGGCATAACACATGTACGCACAAGTGATATTATCGTTTTATAATGTATGGGGAGGTAGGAAGGTAGAAAAGTTGATATAATTGTATAATAATAATTATGTCATAAATATAAAATTTATTTTTTAACATTATAATAATATCCATCCATTAATGGGGTGATTAAAATGATATTCACCACTTCGTGAGGTGGTAGTCTACAAGTATTAATGAACGATGCTCTTATTTCCCATTTTATACACAAGGATATGAATAATGGTAATTTATATGTATATATATATATGTATATATATATATATATATCAATATTAGAGAGGTACTAATGTAATTATATGATCCTAGTTAGAAAAACAATTGAGGTGATATCCGAACAAATAAAATGAAAACACTTAGATTAGTACATTACCTCTTCTATGGACAACCACAATTATCTTACACATTAGTCCTTATGAAGATTGTGTTTGGATAAAAAAGGACCTCTAGATCATAGGTATGTCTGGTAGTAAAGTATTTTGGTCTACATTCTTAGATCATAAAGGATATTTTTTTTGCGGAGAAGAAATGATATAGGGATATAAGTGAGGGAGAAGACACATTGGGAATTTTTCAAAAGATTAAAATATATTAAAATATTATTCAAAAAATCGCGCTAAAATTACTCATCTAATTTTATAATATGAAATCATGATATATATCTATAGAATAGTATTTATATTTTTTTATGTTATTTTAACGATTATAATTTTAGTTTTAATTATTTTAACCCATTTTAAATCATAATGCGGTAACTGAATTTTTCAACCAAGTAACTATTAATAATGACTAAAAATGAAATAGGCATAACAAAAGAAATTATAAATTTTGATTAAAAATATGGAATATATTTTATCAAATTAAATTTCTATAATTTTTCTAAATTAATTTAAAAACAAACATGAAAACAAGATGAAAAATTGTTTTCCATGAAATTGGATATTAAGTATTAAAATAATTTTAAACAAAAAAAGTGTAATGATTATTCTAATGAAATTTATTTGAAATATTTTTAATAAAAAGTAACAAATTAAAATTTAAAATTAATACAAAATAGAAAGTGACTTTTGAAATACATGAAAAAAAGAAAATATCCATTAAAATCTCAATCGTTTTTAATATTTACACAATAATTAGCTATTCCTAAAAAAATAAAAATTAACTCTATTTTATTATTGTAATGATTTCTAAAATTTATATTTATTTACTCAAATTAATTATAAAATCTACATAAATTTATTAAGAATTTTTTTTAAAAAATAAATTTAAAATCATTTTTTATGAAAACAAACTTCTCAGGGATCAAATGAATTTACTGAAAATTGAATATATATAAATTAATCAATAAATTTTCAATATATAAAACAATTTCATATTTTTATATAATGAGGTTATACGTATTCAGACCATGTATTTGATAGATAGGTTTTCATAGTAAAATTTATATAATAAAAAATCACTTGTTTGTGGTGGTATGTTTAATCACTATTTAACTCATATTTCATAGAAATTAATTTTTCTAAAATAATATATCATTAAATAACTCATTGTTACATGTTATTCCAAACATATTAGTATTTTTTCCTCTTCCATGCACACATGATAGAAATACTCAAAAATGTGATCCTCCCCTTTGATTATAAATCTATCCAAAACCCTATTGGGGTTGTCCTCCTTCAAGGAAATATTTGTTTTTTATTTGGGGGAAGTCGTCACCTTTATATATTCATCTCTCCATTTAATTTATATTCATTCCTCTCATCTATAATTTTATTCCAAATTGGTTTATAATTTATTTATCTCAAAAACTACCTGATATAAAATATCTATTTCAGTTATATTAGGTGCATATTTTTAATTTCTATTCAAACCATTTATCTCACCACCTTGAGATGTTTCTACATTAACATCAATATAAATTGAGAATTATTCTATGATATTCCAAAAATAATTTTGAAAACTAAGAGAAAAATATTGTTCCACATTATCACCACTAGAATTCTCAAAAACCTGTCTCAACAAGAGTAATGAAATTAACTATATCATCTAATTGTTTTCTTCAAGAATAATATTTAAACATATTTTTCATCAAGATTATTTCCTTTATAGTGGAATAAATTTTATTGATCTTATATTTTTTCTTATTTTTTTCTCATACTCCTCCAAATAAAATTCATTATCCTTATTCCTTGAGAAGTTATTTAAGAAATTACAAAAGCCTTTATAGTTGTAGTTCCATGGTTATTCTCCACATTCCATTATAATTTATCCTATTGAATATCAATATTATAATGAATTAATTTTGGTAATTCTTCATCATACACAACATTATTAGAATCACTAGATTCTACAACCTCTTATTATTTGAATTTTCCTTTTCTTATGGTGTTAAAATATATCTCATTTTTTCTTTATTTTAAAAAAATAGTTCCTTTATCATCACATAAGATATAAAAATACTGTTAATCTCACCCAATAAAAATTATTTCATATCAAAAAATTTGGAAATCTTGAGATCAATTTCATTTAAAAAATTATCATCTAATAATTTTTTTTTGAAATCATCCATGTAGTTACAAAAACTCCAAATTTATATTACTACGTCATTAACTCTTAAAATAGTCATAAATTTTCTCATCATCAACCATTTTTTATCTTTAAACATTCTTTTGTAGATAATAAATTTTTCTTCTTTTATATTAATTTTTCCCATATACTTGATCTTTAATTTATCCCAAATATCATTAGTTTTTTAGACTATAACAACCATAGTGTGTAAATTTTTTGAAATTGAAATTAAGATATCATTTTGTGATTTTCTGCCCACATTAAAATTTTTATTATTAGAAAAATAAATGGGTTCTCTCTCAGTAATGGTTGAAAAATTAATTGTCCCAGTATCTCTTACCACCATTGTGAGTAACATAATATAGGATGGAATCACATTTCTTATATTATGGTATTTTCTTAAATCATATGTAAGGACTCCTTATTTTTTCATAGAATTTTTATCTTCCATGATTATAAAGTTATTGGATATTTATGTGGGAACATGTATTTTTATATAGAGAACATATGATTCCCCATGAAAGATTGACCACTAAGAGAGTGACAAATCAGTGATATAATTTTATGAATAATTCTATTTTAACTCATACTATTAGACTAGTCGATGTACTAATACAATAAGATATTTTCACATTATGACCCCAAGTGAATTATTAATAATAAAAATAGAACAAGATAGATTTAAATGGATAAGAAAAAATACATACTCATTTTAGGATTGGTAAGTCTGTTAATCAGTTATTATTCAAAATATATAATAATGTGGCCATAACCAATGACTATCCCAATACAATCAACATATATTATCACTAAGATGTGACTTCTAGAGTGCCACTATAATAAGAAAAACATATCACTACAAATATAATACCAAAATGGATGATATCCTTCTACTGTAGTTTAACTCCACACTAGTTGATAATGATCTTTTTCCCAGAAAAGAATCGATAAATATGCTCTTCTCAAACAATAAATCAGGTGATTACATCCAATTATTCTCAAGACAATGTGTATATGGCTTGATCAAATTCTAATAATGTACATGAGATAATTATCCTCAGCACTTCAAATACTTGGGCACAACAAGACTCTGCCTTCATTAATGGTTACTCTCTAATACTCCTTCAGCCATTAAGATAGTCACTTATCAGGGTCTGAGTTCTTCTCAATTATAACACTCTATATTTATGAGCACTCTCTCATACTACATATAAATTCACTCTCTTTGGTAAATGCATCATGTTATATTCACATAGTATCATGAATATTTAGTTTTCAAATTGGATTTTGGGAATTATAAGATACTTGGAAGGTAGGAGATCCCTTTTTCTTATCTAAAATATAACATATAGTTTTATTATCATTAAAATTATTTTTAAAAATATCATCCAAACATTCCTATTAAAAATATCAAATATTTTGGATTCTTTCCTAATCTTTAATCTCCACAAAGAATGATACATTTAACCAATTTTAATAATATGTGTCTGTATGTAACTACAACATGATAGTTTATCTTGCAGAATGAAATGCATCACAACATCCAATATCTCCATAGGTTGGTCTTAATTCAGTCATATGTTAGAATATAATCATTTTATTGATCATAACATTTGAATACATGAATAAAGGGTTTTTTAATACTAATTTTGATTCATTTTTTTAATAATATTCAATTTAATATTCTTAAACTAAATAAATTAAAAAATATTTATTTCTCTAGGAATCCCTATATTTCAAATTGTGTATACCTCTAGATTAAAAATAGTATGTGGCTTGTGGCTTATCATTAGTCCTTATTCAAACATCGAATCTCCCATAATTACTCTACCAAATTCAACTTTTATTATTCCAAACTTATCATTTACTCGCCCAAACATCATTTGACTATTCTGGAACTATATTTTACAAATTAAAAGTCATATATAACCAATTTTAATTTGGACTAATTCATCTAAAATCTATTAGAACTCATCCACTGTCCCTGGTGACACATTCAAATTCAAATATGACTCATTCAAACTATAACTTGGCCAATTTATACTATCTTCTATAAATTCTAGACATATCCTAATCGAATAATAACATCACTAATTAATTTATAGGGCTTATCAACCACTCCAAAACTTTTTATTACATCACAAAAAGACTATTAAATAGTTATGTAACACCTCAACATTGCAGCTTCAACAATCATCATTCGTTTGATAATTTCACAAACCTCTGGGATAGAATATCATGTTACCATCATGTGTTCAATATTTTATTCATCCAATACATCCAAAACTCATAAGTCTGAATGTATATAGGGTCTATTACCTTATAACATTCCTTTCAAATGAATATTATCACACTTGAATTTCTTCATTATCCTGAATATATCCAAATATGATTTTGAAAATAAAACATCAAAAATATTTCACTATATAACATGGAACCACCTTGATCAACTCTTCATAACATATTAACACATATTGAAACCATATTTAATAATAAATTTGTGTCACCTTATTAAAAAACATACAATTCAATCCAACCAGAAAATCCTTACTTATGATACTTCAATAGTTGTTTATTAAATATTTGTGATTATATAATTCAAGTCACCATAACAAAATATGGGTTATAATGTATCACATCACTAAGCTAGAATATAAATCACCAAATGAAAACTAATTCCACTAATGTTCATATCTATAATGACAAGAGGGTTTGAATAAGAATAATTTAAATAAGGAAAATGATTGTTTTACCCATTTATAAAATGAATTCACTAGTTATCAATTTAATAGATATGAAAATTAAATCTTTTGAAATTATAAGAGATGTGTTTTAGAAAACGAGTTTTAAGCATGAAATATATTTTTAACTTTATATATTAAATTTATCACTATTAATAAGTGATATATATGAAAATAATATATTATATATTATATATTTTCATTTAAAAATTAATCTAATGTCATTCTTGAAATGTGATAAGAATAAATCTTATTTTATTCAAAAAAATTATTTAATTAAAAATTATTTTGTAAAAAATTTCACACTTATTTTAAAATGAATTTATTTAATCAATGAACAATGAATCATGATAAATGGATTCATTTTTTTGAATTGTGGCCATAAAATTTGGTAAATAGGTCTCTTTTATTTTTATTCCTTACGTATAGTAAATATGATAAATATATGTCACCTCAGTATGGGTATGACGAGTTAAATAAGGTTAAGATGTTGGCATAATGATTTAAAATTTCTATAGTACTAGGATTTATACAATTTTAGGAGTGAATTTTTTCTATTTCCATATATTCCTCTAATATATTTCCACATTGTTTCATTATTATATATTTATTAAATTTATATTTTTATAGAAAAGAAACAATACAAAATTCCACACTCTTGACTTTAATATCCTTTAATTTTTTTATATGGAAATAATTAGGATAAGTTTTTCTCAAAATTATTATTTTAAATAAAAGTTAATTTTTTTCATTTTAATTTATATTTAATTTTTAGTGAATGAATAATGAACTTAAATTGTTATGTAATGTTGACACAATATTTATTCAATTATTTGAAAACCAAAATCAGTGATTTTAAAAATATTAAAAGTAATACAATTTGGGTGAGTAGTTTTTTAAATAAATGTTATAGATTAATATAACATAATATATATGTGATAATTTTCTTTATTTTAATTACATTTTATTCATATTTTTTTATAATTCAAATTATATAAACAATTATTAAAATAATATTAATTGTATTTTATGATAAAAATAAATTATTGAATTATTTAAAAATCATAAAATTCATCAAGAGGAAAATTATGATCATAAAGGATCTAAAATTCCATTCGATGTTAATTTATGTGCGAATTTTTTTCGTATAAGTACTATTATAACCAATTAATATTAAAAAATAATTACCATGTTTATGATCAAATTGGTTAACTAAGGAGTTAGAACAAATGATAATATTTAAAATGACACAAAAAAGTGTCTATATTTCATTGGATAATGATATTTCAACAATATAATCATTTTATTTGAATCTATGTTCATTTTGAAGCATTTTTCATTATAATTATTTAAATATATTTTAATATTTTTATTTATTCCATGTGTTTCGTTCGCCACCCGTGTAAAAGGAAACCCATTCTCTCTTTTATTTTCACCACATTGATCCACACATCTCAAAAAAACCCTTATATAATATCATACACAATTCCTTATTCACATTTTATATCTTTTGTTCTCTAAAAATACCATCTTTTCAAGGGTTAATTTGTAATCCAAACAAGTGTTCACAACGAACATATATAACACTTCACCGAGAATTTTCAATTGAAATAATTATTATTCCTCATATTGATATAAATTATACATTATAAAATAATTAATATAGTATATTAAATATAATTAATTTTCATTATGGTGTTGTGACAACAATTATCCACCTTCTTCCAATTTATTGTAAAATGATAGCATTGTTTGTGCGTACGTGTTGACTACCACCTTCATGAAGTGATGTGATTGGTTTTTCACTTTTGATTTACAATAATTGTACTAATAATAAATTTAATTAATATATTTTATATATTTGATATTATAATTATTTTAAAAGGGTTAATTATTATTTATCCTTCGTTAATTACATTCATCGAATAGCCAAAACTGCATTCATGCATACGTACATTCTAGCGTCTCTATGATCCATGTAATTAATTTTTATATCTCAATATTTTATGGAAAACTCTCTCCATATATATATATAATGATTACATATGATATTTATATCATTATTAACATTATGGATATTTTTTTACGATGATATATGTAAAATCATCAACACTGTTGAACCATAACATGCATGAAAAATGAAGCAGTTATCACCCACAACAATGAATTTAATAACAATTTGTCAATAAAATAGTGATAAAATTAAATAATTAAATCATATATATTTTCCATATGGTGGAAATTTTACTTTTCACCTTGTGAAATGAATATTTCCTTTAAAAACTCTACTTGAACATAATATCCATTCATCATGACCATAAAATGATTCAAAGATTCTTTAAAACGTTTCCTATAATATTTTAAAATAAAACATTCCCATATTATTTAATAAAAATTTGGAATTTAAATATTAAATTTTAAAATTAAAATGGTATATTCTTCAAGAAATATTCCACTGATTCTTTTAAATAATATTTCATCAATGAAAACATCCATTGATGTTAATTTTGGTCTATAAGGGATGTGATCTAATGATACCATAATTATTAATTCTATATATGGTTTATAATAATGATACTGAGATTTTTACGAAACCCTAATATTTTCCATGTGTTATTCTTTGATGAATTTATGAAATCTTAGAGAATCTGGTTTTTTATGAATGGTGTATGATATAATTATAAAACGAATGTTTTTTTGATATTGTATAACAAATATGTATGGATTTAATTATGTGATGGGTGGGATTTAAATTATATATCCCACTAATTAAATTGGAATTGGTTTGTATCAATTGAAAATTATTATAGGAAACAAATAAATTTTCTTAATCCTCTATGGGAAACAATATAATGTGGTTGATTCATTATGGGGAATGGGTGTTGATTCTAGTTACTCTACGATTTCATGGTCTCTATAATTAACCTTGACATATGAAGTTGTTTTAATACCAATGATGATTCCTCAATTTTATGACATGAACACATGGTTCATGGTATATTTATGATGATTTCTCAGTTTTATTATTTTATTATCTTAAAATAATTTTTTTATTCCATGAATCATGTTTATTTTCTATGATGGGTTGGGTATGAACATTGTAAGTTCTTTTTATGATCTCATGCACTTATTCTTATCTAATGATTTCATATGAACATCCACCGATATCTCCCATGTTCAACCTTATGTTTCATTTCCCAATGTTGTGAAGAAAGGATTAAGTAGATTTTATATAAAAATAGTACTTTTTTGTAGATATTAATTTGATATTTTTAATATCTTTTATGAAATAAGATTATTTTTTATCTAGTCTCCAAAGGCACTAAACCTTCACGTTCCTTTGAAATGTACTTGTAAAATGTATTGAATAGTTATCTAAAATGATTTAATATTTCTTTAAAACAAGTGTGGGTCACAATAGTTGGTATCAAAGGACAGGTTTAGTAAATCAATAGAAATTAGGATTAGAGATATTTAGTGAGAAATTTGTATGCAAGTCTAACTATATAATAACATCCTAATTTTTTTAATAAACTTAGGTGACCTTTTTTAAATCTTCTATTACCTAGAATGAGAATATGTTGTCATCAATTAAAAAAATAAGAATGATATTTCAGTATTATATGATATTTCACTCTGATTATTAAAGCTTGATACATAAAATTTTTCTTTGGGTTTTAGTCAATGGAAGAAACTAGAACACATCATTCTAATAACGAATGAGATGTAAAATGAAATGATTGTACAATTGAGAAACTAAATTATATGGGATCTATAATTTTAAATATTGTTTCTATGATTATATTACATTCTTAGTCCATGAATCACGTTAAGTATCCAAATGACCCAATCAGTTAAAGGCATACCGTTAATTCATTAATAAGGCAGCGTCCACCTTATTTAAGTAGATCTTCTGATCCAATATTATTTGTTCGATGGATTAATAAAACTAAGAAAGTATACTCTTCTATTTAGTACTCGTAACATCAAAAAAAAATTCATAAACATTTATCATTTGTATGGTGATGTAGAACAATGGTGGAACCTTATTAAGTATAAGAGGTAAGAAAAGGAAATATAATCCATGGAGTTAGATGAGTTTAATAGGATATTTTTAATTTTTTTACATACAAAATTTTCTAAGTAAAAATATAAAGAATTAATTACTTGAGATTATGAAAAAGTATAATTAATCCATTACTACTTATGAGGTAAATTTTAATATCCTTATGATTATACTTTAATCTTTGTCCTTGAAGGAAAACTTGATCAATAATTTAGGTGCATGAAATCAAGTATGTAAAAGTTGTTAATTATAAGTGAATTTATTGTCTAAATGGTTTGATGTGTACTCAATGTAGAAAGTTAAATTTGATACTCCTACCATTTCCATGGATTTGATAAGAAAATGAAGATGGAGTCTCATTAAAAATAGAATAAATCATATGTTGTAAAAAATTTGTACTACTACATACTATAAATGTGGGAAGAAACATCCTAGTAATTAATTGAATATAACTAGGAGGTTCTTTAAATATGTAATTTTTGGTCATAAATCATGTGAATGCTGAAAGGCAATGAATAGGATGGTTAATGAAATGGAGTAAGAGTATATTTCAACTAATGCACCACCAAATATACTATACTAAATATTTATCAATTATGGGCATTAAACCATCCAATGCACAATTATTAATGTTAATTTTCTTGATCTTCATTAGTAACCACTTTTCCAAAAGATAAATGGAAATATCATGTGATCCTGAATGGTGATCTGGGAAACTAGAATGAATTTTTGAAAGGTAAAATTATAAACCTCTTTAGAATAGCTAATGTCTTATTTGATAATGGATCTACCCATTATTTTATATTTAAGGAATTATCAATGGGTATAAAATTATCAAATCAATGAATAGATGTTTAGTTAGTATGGAATACTCCAAATTTTACAATGGTAACATATATAGTCTATATATCCTCTCTGATTGACGTTTTTGGGAAAGTTCTCCATAAAGTCTAATGAATCTCCCTCTATATGAAACTGATTTCAATCTAATCATGTATTGGATTTCATTATACGGATCCCATATCAATTTTTGAATAATAGAATTAACATTTTTTGTTATGAATGTACTTATAATCACTTGTCACTATGAGGATGGATATGAATGTCCAATTGAAATTACATATATCATGTGGGATTATATTTATATCATTGAAGGGTATCTTCTCACATGGTTGGGGCTAAACTCAATATTTAGGATATTCCTGTTGTATAATAGTTTGTTGAGGTCTTTCCCGAAGAGATGGATAGTCTTCCTCTAAATCACGAAGTTGAGTGTTCAATTGAACTCATACATGGAACAACACATATTTCAATGACACCTTATAAAATTTCACTAATTGGGTTATGGGAATTGAAGAATAAACTCTAGGGGAATTTTGATAAGGGAATAAAATTCCGTAGTGTGCCACCATAGGTTGTTCCCATTCTTTTTAGTAACAAGAAGGATGGTTCAATGTGTCTTTACACTAATTATATAGAACATTACAAGATCACTATCAATAATAACTGCCATCTTCCCCGTATTGATGGTTTTATTTATCAATTATATAGATTGAAAAACATTAATAATGTTGACGATTATTTTGGATATCATTAATTAAGAGTTAAGAATTGGGATAAAACAAATATAGCCTTAAATATCAGTTATGGGAATTATAAATTTATTTTAATTCAATCTATAATTATTAATTCCTCTTATACCTTAATAGAATTAAAGAACATTTCCCTTAGATATTACCGTGATTAGGTTTTGGTAGTCTTTATAAATGATATTATTACATAATCAAAGTGTAAGGAAGAGCATGAAGATCATTTGATAATTCAATTTAAGACTTTTAGGAAAGATAAATAATATGGAAAAGTTACCAAGAGAGAATTTTGGGTTTAAAAAGATTAATTTATGGATCATATAATCTCATATGAGGGAAAATCTAAAGATCCTTTAAAAAAGAAGTAATTGAGAAATGGACTAGCCAAATCATGGTAGGAATAATGTTTAGTTTTCTTGGGTTGGATGGATTTTATTGATTCTTTTGGAGATATTTCCCAGGAAAATCTAATCCCCTCACCATGTGGAGTTGAAAGAGAATTATGTTTAGGTAGACCTATGATTGTGAATAGAATTTCAAATAACTAAAGAGAAGGTTGGTTGGTGAACCTATGCTCACATTACTATATAGTAGAGTTGGGTTTATAATATATATTTATTCATAAAAGAGGTAACTGGGATGTTCCCTCATATAGAATGATATGGTCATAGCATATGCCTCATTCCAATTGAAAATACATTAGAAAAGTTACCTAACTAATGATTTGGAGTTAGAAGTGGTAATTTTTGAATTTAATACATGTAGGAATTATGAATATGGTGAAAGTTATAAATTATATATAGATGATAAAACATTTATTTATATCTTCACATTGATAGAGTTTATTTTTCACTAGAGAAAATGGTTTGAGTTGATTAAAGATTATTACTGACTAATACATTACCACACTAGGAAATAAAACAAGGAAGAGGATTACTTGAGTTGAAAAGATCATGAATGATTTTCTATAATTAGTATTTATAGAGATCCAATACTTATGAATTTTAGTAAGATAACACATGAAATCATAAAGAAAGGTTTTTGATACAATCATTATCATATGAAAGTTCAACCATCTATCGTTTCGATGATTAAAGCGGTAAAGAGGGAATATATAAAACTATAGAAAAATGTAAGAATTAATCCAAAGTTTGGAATTGATTGTGATGGAATTATAATTTTTGATAATTATTTATGTATTTAGTCAATACGAGAAATGAAAAAAGAATTATTATATGATTCCCATAGTTCACCATTATCTATACATCCTGGATGTAAAAAATATATATAATGAAAAAAATAATACTTTAGGTGGGATAACATGAAAATAGATATTGAAATGAACATAGCTTTGTGCCTATTATATTAAAAATACAAGGATAAGAGATAGAATTATAAGGTATTTCTATAACCATTTACCATACTTGAATAAAAATTGAAAAACATTACCATAGATTCTATTTGTGGACTCCTAAAAACATCTTAATGGAATAATGTTATTTTGTTTCTAGTCAATAAACTTATAATGTCATAAAATTTCATTTCCATCATATAAGTTTTGTCTCTTAATCTATTTTCTATGTTCTAAATTAAATTAGTAGTGAGATTTCATGAAGTACCACATTTTATTATATCTAATTAAAATATATAGTTTTTCTCAATGTTCTAGAAAAGTATTTAGTAGAATTTGGATAGTGGGTTATTCATAAATACTTCTTGAAATCATCATAAATATGTTCATTCTAAGGTAACCATTCAATTCCTTAGGTACATAGAAGATCATGTTCTAAATATTTCAAAGGTGATTGGGATCATCAATTTCCCCTAGTTGACTTTTATGACGACAATAATTATCACTCAAGAATTAAGATGGCTCATTATGAATCTGTCTATGTAAGAAACTATAGAAATCCAATGTGTTAGGATGAAGGTGCATAAATAAATCTATAAAGACTTGATCTAGCTGGGAAAATGATAGGGAAAATTAAAGCCATAAAGTATCACCTAAGAGAATATCAGAGTTGATAGAAGAGTTAAACTACTAATCACCACTGAGATATGGATTTTTATGTTGCAAAGATTGTTTAATATTTATATCTCAATTTAATAAATTTATAATTTCTGTAAATAAGGGAAAATATAGGCCTAGATATATATGTATCAATGAAATTATTGATAATAATATTATGATAATTTAACATTTGGAACTTCCACCAAATCTCTCTCAAGTTCATGATGTGTTACATGTATCACAGCTATTAAATTACATACTTAATCTTTCACATGTACTAAAATAATAGGTCATACTACTTAAGAAATATCTTTCTTATGAGGAATAGCTGGTGGAGATTTCAGATCATAGAGAGAAAATGCTATCAAACAATGCCAATCACCAGGTTAAAGTTTTGTGGTAAAACCAAGAATTAGAGGAAGTTACTTGGGAACCAGAGGATGTGATGAAGCATACATATATTTAATTATTTATATATAAGTGCTATAATTTTAAGTGAAAATATAGTTTCTAAAGAGTTATAATGTAATACCCTGAAATTTTATGATATACTTCTTTTTAAATAAATTTAATTACCTTGATACATTTTGATTCACCCTGACATGAGTTTAAATGAACCATGGTGAAGTATATAGTTATTGATTATCCATTAAATTGGAGTGTATGAATAGGAATTTAATAATTATGAAACTTTCATGGTTTAAAAATATATAAAATGGATTCATTAGTAATCAATTTATTATAAATATAAATAAAAGTCATTTGAACGAAATATATAAGTTTTTCAAAAAAAAAAAATTTGCGAACTATTTATTTTTATCTTAATAAATTAAAAAAATTGTCTATTCCTAAATTATATTTAAGAAATATTTATTATATATTCAATGAATTTTATTTATCATTAATCTAATGTTTTTTAGTTATTGGGTAAAAATAAATCTAGTTTTATGATTAAAATTGTATATTTCTAAAAGTGGTATTCCTAAATTTTTTTGAACTTTTTTAAATATAAACATGTGAAAGTAATAAAAATTTAATTATGAAATTGGGAATTAGGATAATAATATTTGGTAAAAAATTCTATTTTATTTTTTCCACTTTTAATAGTAACATTACTAAGTATGTGTCACCTGTATAATGGTAAAATGGGTAAATAAAGTAAAAACATTTAGATAAGACATTAATATTTAGATAACAAGTATATTTATGATATTTTATGTGTGTATTTCTTCCATTTAATTTCACATATCAAATATATAGCCACTTTTTCCATTTTTATAAATTTTTGACCTCTATATTATATTTAGAAAATAAATAAAATAAAATGTCACTCGCTTGACATTAATATCTATATAATTTTTCCTTGAGGATAAAAGGGGATAATTTTGTTTCAAAATTTTATTTTTAAAGTGAATTTATTTTTTCTCATAGTAATTTATTTTTTATTTTTACTAATTGAATTATTACCTATAAAACATATGTAACATTAACAAAATTTTTATTTAATTAACATAAAATTATAATAAATTTCAAAAGTTATACCATTTTGGTGAATAAATATGCTCCACAATGTTTATAGATTAATATATCACACTGGATATTTTTTAAAGGTTTATATTCAGATAAAATTGATTTCAAGTTGTTTTTAGAGTCAAATTAAGTGAATAGTTTATAAAATGACATTCATAGTATTTTAAGGAAAATAATTTTTAATTATATTATTTCAAAATCATAAAAATTATTCAATAGGAATAGTTGGATGATAAAGGGTCTATAATGTCATACCTTTCTCATTATTTAGTTAGTTTTATATTCTAAGTAAAACTATAGTCGTTCAATAAATGATTATTAACATTTTTAATATTAAATTGGTCTACCAAGGGTAAAAAAATTATAAAGTTTAAAATGACACACAAACCTATATAAATTTTATTTTATGGTGATTCTTTTAACTTATTCTATATATCTTCTAATATAGATCCATTTTGATGTATTTTCTTGAAAATGGCATAATAATATTTTAATTTTTTTTTAATTTCATCAGTATCATTTCCCTCTATTATAAAGGGAAACCCAGAATATATTATCATTACACCACTTTGAGCCATATGAATCAGTATATATCTATAGTAATATCTTCCTAGATCTGCTCACCACATCCTATGGATTTTTTTCTCTCTAATAGACTATCTTTTCAAGGATTAATGTGTATGAAAAAGAGGGTTTCTCATTATGTAGATATAACTCTTAACAATGAATTTTAAATATTATTTATTATTATACCTCCTGTAAATCAATATAAAGAATTATAAGATAATTAATTAAGTATCTTCAATATATTTAATTGTTATTTTGATGATGGAACTGCCATTATCTTCCATCTTCCCAACTGTTGGAAAATTTTCTTGTCGCTTGTTTGTACGTGTCAACTACAACCTCCATAAAGTGATGTGATTCCTTTTTAACTTCTAATTTACATGGATGGTAATAAGTATAAAATTACCATGTATATATGAAATATATAATATAATAATGATTCTTTAAAGGTAAATTATAATTTACCTTTCTTTTTTTATATGTTGAAGTGTAAAAACCATTTTCATGCATACGTATGGACTTCCATCAGCAAAAATGATGTAATTCATTTTTCAATATCTACCTTTTATGGATAACTCTAAAAATTAAGTAGTTATCACATTGAAAAGTGATTTTAATAAAAAATGTTAATAAATGGGTTATAATATTTCTTTAGTAAATAATTTATTTTATGATAAATATGATTATGGTTATATAATGAATTTAAAATAAAATATATATTTTTTATATAGGATGATCAAATAGATGAGATGAAAGACTATACATGATATAATGGATTTATTTGATTATCTAATTTTAATTAGAATTGATTATACTTGAATTTATATTTAAGAAATTATATTTTATTTATCTGATGAATACACTTAATTTTATTCTCAGATGGTTATTTCTATAGGTTAAATGTTTTCCGTTAATTTTTCAATATTTAAGAACTCAAAAGACCAAAAACAATTTTTAAGGAAAATGGAATTTTTTTTCTCTCTTCTATTAGATATAATTTTTATTTGATGTCTATGTTTTCTCTTAAATTTTTTAAAATATGTTTTAATACTATCCTATGATTATTTAAATTCACTTTAACAATGTTCTACTTTAAATTAAAACATTTCAGATTAAGCTTATTATTTTTTCTTAATGATGTAATTCTAGATTTTTAGTGAAAATGTTAAATGAATCATTATTTTAGAATACTTGAAGCAAATGGAATTTTCCTATGTTAAGACCACTAAAGGAATTAAATATTTATTTTTAAGTTTCCATGGATCATTTTATGGAAAATAATTTACATAACATGTTTGAAATATTTGGCAATTAAATAAGTGATTTCATAATTAAAAGGCAATTTTCCTCATGAAATACTATTGTGGTTATTTTAATGTATTTTTAATCTATGATAACATCCTTTGATATTAATTATGTTAAAATTGGGATATAATACAATGTTACCATCCTTATTCCTTTTATGAATTGTTTATGATTATGATTTTAAGATATTTATGAAACCCTATTATTTTCTATGGGTTTTCTCTATGATAAATTAATGAATTATTTGTGTAACCTATTTTTTTTAAATGTGTTAAAAATGATGATATGACGAATGTTTTATGATATTTTGGAGAACCGATGAATGGAATTCATTATTTTATGGGTGGTCCTAGAATTATATATACTGATAATGCATTGGTTATAATTTTTTAACTAATGTGATAATTTTGGGAAATAATTAAATGTGTTTAATCAACTATGGGAATCAAGTGGATTCACCTGATTCATAATAGAAATCAAGTATATGTTATTGATCCAATATGAGAAACAAGTGTTGATCCCTAATCTATTATGATATGGGGAATAAGTGTTGATGTATGATCCATAATGATTTGATATTCTTAGTAGATAACCATGAAATATGAAATGGTTCTTATAACTATGATTCTACCCCATTTTTATATCATTAACTTATTGTTTATGATTGATTTATTATGATTTCACACTCTTATGAAACATGAATTTTTAATAGATACATTTCTATAACATGAATTCTGTTTATGATCAATGATATATTAGGTATAAAGATTTTAATTTATGTTCAATATATTATACTGTTATTCTTATTTAATACTTTCATATGATCATAGATTGATATCACCCATTTTACCCATAAAAACAATTCGATATGACTTTTCATTATGTTTTATTTCCTTAGTTTATAAATAAAAGTTTAATTAGAGTATATATTTTAAGAGTACTATGTGGGAAGATCATTATGTAAGATGTTTAATATATTTAATTAAATAAGAATATTGTGTGTCTAGTTCCAAATAAACAATGGTTATATGGTCCTGAGGCATTTATTTCTAAAATTAAATCAATATTCATACAAAAAGAATTAACATTTCTATCTAAAATTAATAGATCATTTTAATTACCATGAAGCGAGTCCATAAGAATATGTTCATTTTTCTATAACCCTAAAATCCTAACTTAAAAGATATCAATTTCATATCCACCTTGTATATTTTCTTCTTTATAATCTGGTTACCACAATGGTATAAGATTATACATGTGGGGGTGTGAACTTGTTGAACTTTTCTTCCCCAAAAAATTAGAGGCTTAATTCATGATGGTTGGTACCACATTGGAAATTCATCAAGGGTAAGTGTCCCCCATCATAAAATTTAACTTCTTTGGGAGTCACTCCCCATTGTGAGACCATGTAAAATAACTCTACTATAAGGTGGTGAAATAAAAGATTTCATATATCTATATATAATCATTAGAGCACCCCTAAAGGACTCCAATTCATTATAGTCATCATCATTTCTACTAGAACTTGGATACCAAATGAATTTATGTTATTCCATTTACATTATGTCTTTATAAGCAATAAAGAGCTCCGAATAATGGTAAGCTAACCCATTTTTAAGATATTTTATCCATCTTATTGCTACTCATACCCCCATGGTCTATCTCCCCATCCAACTAATTACATGGGGATATATTAAAAATATTAATATTCATCAACCATCCTCTAGGAATGAAATTGAGGCCTGTCAATAGATTCTTCATCCTTTATGGAGATAAATTACCATGAATATCATTTCCACAAAGAAATGAATATACCCTACATATTTCCCCCTCATAAAAGTTCCATAAAATTACATATAGGTCCTACCTAGTTCAAATAATATATAATCCAATGTTTTCCTCCCCATGGTATCAATCATGGAAGTCTTCCATCTGAAAAAAATTGAAAACAATACTGAGGTCCTCTATGTGTTGAAGATGACATAAATAATAGAGGTTTCCTTGATTTTCATAAAAGTAATTAGCATGTCGGTCCACACTGTGATGAGAAAAATAACCAATAAATCCAATACATATGAATTCAAATCCACATAAGATGGTACACACATACCATCCGACATTTTTTGATGAGAGTATATCTATATAGGGACTATGAATCCAATTTTCATTTCATTCACCTCTATCCCAATGAATCAAACACACTATCGATGTATCCAAACATTCAAAAATTATTTAATTTAAAAATATTAACTCTATTTTCTAGAGATAATATAATCATTGAAACATAAATTTAGTAAGCTATACCAATAATAAAAAAAATATCAATACTAGTAAATATACAAACTGAGATAGTTATTATCATCTAACTGAGTGTTGTATCATTTGAATCTAGGAAAAACAAAATGATCCCAAGGTGATTTATCCCCCCTTAACATATAAGTTAAAAAATTTACACATATAATTGTTTGATGATAAATACATTAGAGATAAAAATGATTCAAATGATATATGGGAAAATTAGTGGAAGAAAAAATTAATATTGTTTACTAAAATATTACCAACCCCAATACACCATTCATATAATTTCTAAGGGTAAATTAATTCCATGGCTTCAACAAATATTCTAGGAGATGATAAATTGCCTTGGATACCTATATAATCTATATGTCATGTATGATAAACATATGAGAATGATTGAAAAATAATGCCTGTAAGTTGAACATA
The DNA here is from genome assembly GCA_963277665.1 of Viscum album. Taxonomy (NCBI): domain Eukaryota; kingdom Viridiplantae; phylum Streptophyta; class Magnoliopsida; order Santalales; family Viscaceae; genus Viscum; species Viscum album. Next base: position 236,043 of record CAUJRU010000774.1, read on the forward strand.
TTACTTTCACTATATTTTTGAATCCAATGTATTATAAAAAAAATTATATACTGTTTAAAATTTTTTCATAGATAACCTCATGGTAACAAAATTGATCATTAAAGAGATTACACCCATGTGTACATTAAGTTTTTTTGGAATAATATTGTGTTTTATATCTCCCCTCTTGATTATCATTGAGGAGATTCTCAGAGATTAAACACATCCACCCTTTTGATCAATCACTCGAGGGGGTCTTCAAAGATATCACGTTTTTTGATATCTCAAATTTAAGCTATGAAATTAATATTAATACTCAATATTAGAAATTAATATTTGAGTAAAAAAGTGAAATGGACAATAACATGGATAATTAAAATAAAATCATCTAGAAATCTTTTCACATATCACGGATGACATCTGATCCACAATGAAATGTGTTTATTTAGAAATTCCATCCATATAATAGTTTCCCCATGGATGGAGTTGGCCAAAATGGGTGCACTATTAGTATGTGATACTTAAAACCCAACCCTTATCAAAATATAATATTCGTAGGTGATAAGAGATGTTTTTTTTCCTTTTGTATGAAAGGAGAAACCCCAACCCGTAATGTTGGGGGATTTTTTAACCCAATAACCTTATCCCATACCATCAACCAAGAAAAAGGTATATTTGATCATTACATTAAACTTAAAAAAATTAAAATTTTCATGAAATTTGGAAGACCATATATAGTCAAACAATTGATTCCTATTGATTTTCATTTAATATAAATTCAAGAAAACTGTTTTCGAAAAAGCTACCATAGATACCCTCTCAATTCACAAAGCAATGTACATTAGAGTAGAAGTATGAAATTCCACATGGACTAAAAATTAAAAAGTATCTCTATAATATCACCAAATATATATAACATTGAAGAGACATTTGGTGATTACTCTATTATTGATGAAATCATGTACTTAACATATGCATATGATGACTTAGTCCCCATGGGATATAATTTACTGAATATCATCGTAACAAAACTCACTAATTTTGTAAAAAATGTGAGAGGTGAAAAATAGACTTAGATATAAAAAAAGTTGAAACACCACTTACACATAAACACAGGATGAGGTAATCTATTCACAATTTAAAAAGAAACTTTAAGCATTGGGATCAAGGACTAAAATTTCATTACTGCTCCATTTATAAGTTAGAAACAAGGATAAGGGGACTTACAATTTCATGAATCCAACAAATAATCTACCTAAAATTACTAAGACAATTTTTGATAATAATAAAATGTTTTGTTGAGTTTATAAATTGAATATTTTCAGCAAATAAATTCTAATATTCTTCAACAATACATTACCAGTTTTTTAGTACATTTGAGTAATGGTCCTAACTCTAGTATTTAGTCATTAATGATATTATAGAACAATATGACATGTTATTCTAGAATAATTTTCATTAATTGGCCCTATATGATGTCATCCCATTTGGTTAATTGGTTCCTTTGTATAATTAAATGAGTATTTATCTATAAATAATAACCAATCCTTAGTGCATTAAATCCCTTAAGAGATGGTATTAATTTATAGGGCACCATCTCAAGATGAGATACTTAATATCATCACCATCTTGTTATAATCCATCAATGACTAACATGAACTGATATAACTAAAGTGGAAATTTTATATTGAGTGGGTTTATTTAAATTCCATACCACTAAATATTTTCAACACTAGATTATTATCCTTCAACGTTATGGGGAACCTTAAGTATTATCTCACCCATGTTGCCACTTATTATGGATTAATGGTAGGGACTTCTGAAAAAAGGTGAGTAACGCGTGCCATTATGAAAACACAATATGGTGTTTCATTTGTCCAGTGAACCTAATGGGTCATTCTATCACTGGTTTGGAAGAAATTTGTAATAAATTCCACATCTATTTTACACTGAACTTGAGAAAAATAAGTATTCATGAACACTCAAACTATAATAAGTTATAAAATGATAGATTTATAATATTTATCAACTACATGAAGGGTTTCAAATATCCATCGTCGATATGGAATACACAATATAAATATCATGGATTTATATTTAAAAGTATTAATGTGAGTTATTTTAAATAAAAATACTATATAAGTTCTCTGATGTATTTAAGAAGTTCACTATAATAGTTAATTCTTTTGTGGCCTCAATTCATTAAAATAATACTAAATTTTATAATTCATCATTAATATAGAAAATAAGTTATATAATTCTAAAGTGGGATCTTTAACCCTCAAGAGATATACGACATTAACTATGCACCCATGAAAATGAGTTTCCTAGAGGAACAACCCCCTATTCCTTGACAAAAACAATACATGTGCTCTAATCAAATCCTGAAAGAGGTGTGTAAAGTGATGTGGTTCAATGAGTTAATACCATGAAATATATCACCTAATATTTTTTTAGATTAATATTTTTATAGGTATATCATGTCTAATTCAAAACATATTATATTCTATACACTAGATATTAGGTATCCTGAGGAGGTAGGTCAAGATGATATCCCGAAATATTACCCCTACCATTAGATGTTTCGTAAATATATTCAATATTTATTCATAAATAATGATTTTTCTAATGAATGGTAGATAAAGGATTGGTGGAGATTGGAATTTCAAATGAATAGATAACATTTATTTCTACCACCAATCCTAAATAATTTGAAGAATAACTTGTAGTATCGAAAAAGAATGAAAAAATGGTGATTAGATTGTGAAAAATTTAATTTCTCATCCACACATATTAACTAAGGTATATATGAATTGGATTATCACCAACCAAATTCTTTTTATAGATTCTAATTTTCTACCATATTCTTCAAATACTTTTAAAATCAAATTCATTAAATTCTAATGTACTGTATAATATCAAGAGTATCCCCAAATGTTCCAAAAAAATTAAAACTCATGTTTAATTCATTAACCTAAAATTAGGTTCATATGAACCATCCCACTAAATAGGGGCATCCTTTGAAAAATAAACTCAGATCACCTCTTTCATTTCTATATTTTTAATATAAGTGTGTACGATCTCAGATAATTTTTATAAACTAATATCTCTTATTGACTCACATGGAGGAATTATAATTAGAGGAATACACGCCCAAGGTGAAACCAAAGTTATGGAGCCTTTTTGGAATACACCATGTATGAATCTGAAACTAGAATAAGAGGGACAAAATAATGATAAAATTCCAAACAAAATTGATTATTAACCTCATAATTCTCACCCTATTATAATTCAGTTATCTAATTAGATGGCTGAAGGATAGTCACCTTTCCCACCATGATGTTTAACGGGACTCAATAATTCTAGTACCAGTATAATTAGGGGATCATTGGATAATATTTCTATCTTTTTATCCTCATAACTACTTCATTCCACAAATTCTTAAATAGATGAAACATTATAGATAAAGGGTCCCAATATCTTGGAATAAACATATATTATACTCAATCACATATATTATGTTCCTCCCAAGATACCAATTTTATATTACCTTCACGTATCCAAATAATTATAAGATCAGCAAATTGAGGCCTTTATAAAACCCCAAAATTTTGATACGTATAAAGTTTTTACCATGGTATACTATACTATGAAAACGTTCCATAAATGTTACGTGTTCATTATTTTCATGAAGAATGACCATATAGTGTTAGTCAATAGACATAATATCTATATTTGCGTATTTATCCTTCCCAATGAAGAATAAACCCATCATGTGTTGGTCGATAATATCTATTGGATCATCTATAATAATTTTTATATCATACAACACTGTGGGTATATAAAGGAAAGTTTTCTCGTTCCAAATAGATGATCTTTACATATTATAAAATTGAGAAAAATCCCATGATGAAAATTATTATGAAGGAATAATTCATATATCATGTGATATATAATCTGTTCTAGTCAGTCATCTAGGATATGAATTTAAATTAACTATTGGGAAAGAACATGTTACATCTACATATTATATGACAACCCATAGTTTATCACACCTTGATTAATGTTTTTTAAATAAAAGAACACGTGATAAAATACAAGAAAATAATGTGGCCTAGTTTCTTTGGGAAATCAGTTAAATAAAAAAATAACATAAAATATGGGTATAAAATCATTCCCTTATATTCCTTGGATACTCTAAAACTACACAGGATAACCTAGTGATATATATAAGTAAGTGATGATCTATAAAGCCCAGTAAATTTATAATCAAATAATAAGATGATGAATTTAACACATTTGATTTATTAGTCATATAGAGGTAATATAAGAGTGGTGATAATGAAAAACTTGAACAATGATTCATGATATAATACGATAACATAAATGCAACTAGGGAATTTGAAAACAGTATAAAACCTGACATCATGAACATAAGTCATTGATAACCACCAAGACATAATAACATAGGGTTCTTAGGATAAACTCTTACACACTATATATGGTATCTTAAGAGATACCAACATTAAAAATTCAATAGAGAAATATAAAATTATGATCCCAACTATCACATTTATATAATGTACATGAATAATTATGCCCCATAGATCATACAAAAATCAGATTTCTTTCAAAACATTTAATTCCCTGATTAAGGAGTTTGGGTTACATACATGGAAGTCCCCAGTCAATGAATTTCATGTACATATAATTGAATATCCTTGAGTGTAAATAGGGATGGGCATTCACTAAACATTTTTTTTTCCATGAAATATGAGAGGATAATTTCATCAGCATGATAGTGGAACATAAAGATTCATGGAAGGTTTTAATTTAAGTGAAAGGGATCTATCATCGCTTTGACATCATAAATATAGTAATAGGGATGGTTAAATACATATTCCTAAATCAAAAATTGGTAATCAAAAGGGATAATACAAATAATGTTCTTGAATAAATAGGAGGAGTATATGATTCCTTTCATTTATAATGTGCTTCTACAAGCATATAATGATATTATTAAGAGCATGGGAACACCATGGGATGGATTTATAGATAGAGAGGGAGACTGAATTTTTTATTAATGGTTCATAATCAGGGTTTCCTTCAACAAGTATATTTTTCAAATATTTAATATTGATAATAAATAATTCAATATAATAATACCCTTGGATATATAGAAGTGGGTCATGTTATAATTAATTTATTTTAAAACCTTAAAATATAACATATGTTTTGGATGATTCATTAATGGTGCATAATTTTTTTAAAAAACCTAAAAACCCATTATCATGAAGGGAAAACATAATTTTGGTTTTGGATACTCTTTATAGTGTTTATTACATCACTTTTGGTCAATTATGATTTCATAAGACATATTTATATTGTAATTATTTCTTAACAAGAAATTTAACAGTATCAAAAAATTATAAAAAACCACTATTTACATATTTGGATGTGATGGTTTCAAAAATAACATTAATATTATCCAAATAAATCACAAAATATGAAAAATGAATCTTTTAGATCAAAATCCTCATTTAATAATAAATATTATTTTTATGATGATAAATGTTTTCAATGCCTTCTCCAAATTACATTTGAAATTATAAAATTATATTATCATTTATATTTAGATATACATTATTTAATAAGAATATTTTATTCACATTAATATTATTTTAGAAATTATTAAATTATATAAATAATTTATCTTTATTGAAACTTTATATTTCCTCAAAATATAATTTTACTTCCATCGTATCAAAATATAATTTTTATAAAACGCATTATTTTATCATTTATAATATGATAAAAAAACTAAAATATAATCATTATTTTATTAAAATTTAATAATTTAAAAATTTATATTGTTATGATTCAGATATGTAACCCCTTATTACACTATAATATGTTATATGGATAATGTGTCTGATAGTGACAGTTTCTTGGGGTGGTTCGGTGAAAATGATTTGGATCATGATCTCGATAAGCTTAAAAATCTCCCAAAAAATGGTTTCACTCAATCATTTCTTAGTATTGGTCAAGGGTAACCCACTTTGATTCTATCTCCCTTAAAGCATAGATAAATGGACATCGTATGGTATGATCCTATTGTTTGAGGCCATTGCTTCTTTCATTTATGTCAATTGGATTTATCTTACCCTTAATATATATCAATCATAAGATTAATTGTACAATGATGATATTATTAATAGTTATGATGAATAAAAATATTTTAATGTTGATGTGATATAACTTATTATGATCCAAAATAACCAATGAAGTGCATGTGTTTTAACTAATTATATTAATTAATATTACATTTATTCTTTCAAATTGAATTTCCTTTTTAAATTTTTTTGGTTGTTAAATTCATCCTCTTCAAAAATAATATCCTCAAAATTTTATATTGTAACCTATAATAAATGAGGGTACATTTGTTTCATCACCTTTTTCATTTCCAAAGTCACTTCCTTAAATTTTTAGTTCTACCATAGAAATTTAACAAAGTGAGTTTTCTTGTTTCATAGAACTTTTCCTATATAATATATGATCTTCACCAGCTACTCATCATATAAAAATTACCCTCCAATACTATCACCTCTAAATTTAGTACATGTGAGGTGTATGTTATGAAATTTCTAAAGATGGATATATGGAATACATCGTGTACAAGATATAGTTTTGGTGGGAGTGATAGTCGATAGTACATAGCTCTAGTGTGATAAAGGATCTCATAGGGGACAATGTATCAAGGACTAATCTTTACCTTCTTGCGAAATATTATGAATTTCTCCCATGGTGATATGTGAAGGAACACTTTTTCTCTGACCTAAAACTCTCGATCACATTGATTATTTTATGAGATGATATGTTTTTACATTTTTTGGATTTATTATGTTTTCTAAAGGTTATAACATTTTATGTAATTTAATGGGAAATTTCATGCCTCCTCACCTTCCAACAATCCACTTCGTCCATGAATTTTTTGGACCAACACCTCTTCCCATACATATACTTATAATGTTGCATTTGAATAAAAGAATGGAAAATACTTTTATATGATAACTTTAGTAGGGTAAGGTGTTGATATCAACATCCTTATAAATCCATTGAACATGATATTATCATTTTCTATAGATTTTTAATATTACTCTCATACTGGTTAACCTTATAAGGGTAATAAGTAGTACTGAAACATAAACCCATGTTTAGTGGTTTTTGAATGATTCTATAGAACCCCAAATCAATCCCCAGATCTTAATATGATAAAATGGAGATTAGCGCTCCATATTTTTTACCCCTTACCTTATGTATAATATAATAAATTAGAAAATATAGATATCTTAATTCATAAAAATTAAATGAGATATATTTTTAAGGTGATAAAATACCACCCTCATAGTGTTATTTCCATTATGTTTCATAAGGATTCATATAACAAAATATATGGTTATGTTTTCCCATTTCTATACTGGTATAGAGAATGGTTTCAACATTCCCTTATAAATATGTAGTTCAGTCTGAACTTGTTCACATACCATGCATTAAGATACAAATATTTAAATCTATCCCATCATGTTATCCCACAAAAATTATTTCTTCAGATCTCTATATATCATCATCCTTACCGAATGACTATAGTATGATTAGATATATACCTCATCCTTAATTTTCCTCTTCCTTTCTAGTTTTTATGTATTGTATATCTGGGTTTTGAACCTTATAAAACAATATTTATAAAAGTATAGCTTCATTATATTCTTTACCTTTTTCTGTACAACCTTTTCATATTTTTTGGCCTCAATGATCCTCTCAATAATATATGTTTGAGGAGTTTTTTGAAAAATGTATGATTATGATCCTATTATCATTTCCAATTCTATCCTTTTTATGTCCAAGAATATTATATCCCTTGCAATTTTCATCAAGGATAATGTTATGAGATCCTCTCTACTCAAATAATCCCCACAAATTTTCAACTTCCCCAAATGTTAATAGATCAAACAATCAAAATCATTAATGATATTTAACCACAATCATTTATGCATACTTAGTTCATATTTTGGAAAATATGCTAGAGTCATTTGGATCCATAAATATGTCACCCTTCTCACTTTAGAGAAAATATTTCCAAATTTTTAGTGAAACAATTTTTTGAGACAATTATAGATCATGTGTGGGTAGCTCTACTCATGGATAATTAATTGAAATGAGGAAAAGGATATCACATATTCACATTTCATGACTAAAACCCCCAATCCTTTTTTGGTCTCATTATTTTATATCATGAATCTGACATCACTACTAGGTAATGTCATCATAGGGGAAGTGATTATACATTTCTTTAATAATTTAAATCTCTATTTTCTTTCCTCAGACCATAAAAACATAACTATTTTCCAAGTAAGATGGATTTTTAGGATTGAAAATCAAATGAATTTTGTCATAAATAGGTGATAGTACCCATATAATCCAATGAAAATTAAATATTCACATCACATATGTTGGTCTAGCCCAACATTCAATTGCCTATGTTTTTAAAGGATCCATATATTTCAATTTTCTATATTAACATTCCAAAGGAAAGTTACATATTCTATCCAAATATTGTATTTACTATAGATCACATATAATTTTTCCTTTCACTAGTTCTTTTTTATCATATTAAAATTCTCCTCATATTCCTCCTTTCATTTGGAGTAAAAAATAATATTGTCTATAAATACTGCCATAAATTTTTTTATGTAATTCCTATGGATGTTATTCAAAAATTACATATAGATATATGGATCATTAGTGAGTCTAAATGGAATTAATGTGAACGTATAGTGTTATTACATTATATGAAATGTGGTATTGTTGATATCCTCCATCCTCACCTTTACATGATAATATACAGACTGGAGATCCACAATAGATAAGTATTAGGATATATGTAGCTAAACAAAAAAGTTATCAATCTATAGAATAGGATAAATTTTCATTATCACGATCCTATTGGGATATCAATAGTGAATTCATAGAATCATTGGACCGGAATTATTATTAATGAAAAGGACTAGTGAACCCCATGATGAAGCACTTATGCAAATAAATCCTTTAACTAGATTCTCTTGTAGCTAATTATTTAGCTCTTGAAGGTCAACAGTGGAAATGATTCATGTATAAGATTAATTGAGAACACAATCTCTTGGATAATAGGATGACTATTAAATTCATTAAAAACATATCATTAAATTCCCTTATAATGGGAATTTCAACATGGTTGATCTTTTCCTCAGTCTTAATCATATGAGCTGGATATGATTACTCATAAAGAAATGATATCCATTCATTTGATTATGTTTCCTACGGATACTTCTCATACTCCAAGAAATTGTATAGAATTGGTGGGAGATTCACTATACCGAGAGTTATCTCCTTCTACCATCAATTTTTTTTGGATATATATAGGTAATTTCAATCCATTCACAAAATAGAATCAAATTTTTCTAATGATAGTATCACAATTTCTTTTTAGAAAAGTCAACTGATAAATTTTAACATGTTATGAGTTTTATATATTAGATTTAGTGATTGAACTCGTTTTCATCTTCAGGGATACCTTTATTTTCAGGTTTCTATTTGGTGATTCAATAGTTCTACTAAACATGTGTGGTATGAAAATATTCATATAACCATAGATAATAAGCCTTCCTTTCACTATATTATTTTGTTTATAATCATTTTAATTAACCAAAATTGAAGTGGGGATAATAAATTTCAAAATAAAACACATACAAGTTAAACTATGGACATAATAGAGATAACAAATAAATCACATGAATTCCTTAACCTATTAATTTTTAGGTTTCAATCTAAGTTGTCCATTTTATTTTTCCATACATAAAATTTTATGGTTATTTTCATTATCTTCATCATGGGTTTTAAGGATATTATAGAATTATCATATAATATCCCTTATAAGTGTAAAAAAATTTGTACAACAAGGCATTTTCTTTGTTCATAAGGTGATTATAAATTCATATCCCAATACTCCCTTTTTAGGGTTATTAATCCTAGGTAAAATTGTTCTAGAGACACATCTATTAATAATATCAATACATGGTTTTATTTTCATGGAAAACAATTAATCTATACATTATCTAAATTTATATATGTTTTCCTATGTCCAATCTTATCCCCAAGGCTTAAACTAGGGTTTTCTAAACCTAATGCTATAAAATAACTATAATTTCCTCTGATACCAACTATTAAAACACATATTTTAATAAAAATTAATATCATATTTATTAAATAAAGTTACACATAGTAGAATCCTAGAATATCAAGTGGTTGAGTTTCATTAGGGAATTGTGTGCATATAATAATAACATAAAACATGGGAAGAACATAATTATTTAAGAACTCTAAAACATGCCATTACATTCAATCATTCTTTTAAAACTATACAGGTAAAACTGGGGATGTATATAGAAAAGGTGTTCGTTATAAACACCATTAAAGAAATGATCAAATCATAACAGGATGAAATTAATACATGTGATCCAATAGGCATAGAAATGTAACATAGGAGGGGTGATAACCATAAACAAGAACATTAAAGAATGATATAGGATGATAACATAACGGAATCATGGGAATGTGGAAGCAATATAAAACATGAAATCCTAAACATAAGTCAAGGATAATAACTTAGTCATCATAATATAGTGTGATTAGGATTAACGTCCTTACACCACACATGGCATATCATGAGAAAAAAAAATTTACGTGCTGCTTTAGATGGGTAAATAATTTTGGGCCCACTCATCATATTCTTATCATATACATGTATAAGTGTTCCACATTCATCATGAAACATAAGAATTTTTTTATCTATTTTGATCCCATTATTAATGATTGTGCGTTATATAATTGTAATTACCAAATCAATGAAGGGTAGATACATATAAGATAATACCCTTGAGATTAAATGGGGATGGGCATTCACTAACCACATTTTTAAATGAAAAAATGTAGGATAATTTTTTAACAATAACGGGACCACTAAAAGGGTCATTGAAGGATTTAATTAGAGTTATAGGGGTCTCTCATCGCATATAAATCATTCTCATTATATTATTTAGGTGTAACAAAATATTCCATGAAGGTAAAATTTAAATCTAATGTCATAATATAAAGAATTTTCTTGAATATGTATATATATATATATATGGGGAGGGGAGGACCCTTTACTGTGAGAGGGTGCTTCTAAAATATTTGGAGGAGCTTAATGAGAGATTAGGAACACCTTAAAGGTAATTATAGGTGGGTTGATAGAGGAAATTATTTCTCATTGGGTTTTGAGAGAAGAGGTGTGGGATAATGGGTAGTTTTTTATAGAAAAAGTAGGGGGGGTTCTTTATTAATTTCTGAACATAGGTTTTGGACTCTATATGATAAATTAATCAAAACCATAATCCTTCCATTTGTTTTTACCAAATAATTATTCTAAGGAGGAGTGGGTTTCAGTGTTTAATAATTTTGAGAACTAAATAAATTAAAATAATACCCTTTTTGATGTGGTAGTGATTTATTTTTATAGGGATATGATTTGAATCCCTACAAAAAATATAGATTTTAGAGGATTCGTTAAGGGTTTATAAAGTTAATCAAATAAATTAAAAACATTATATTAAATGGTAAACTTAATTATGGTCTTTTATATCTTTTATGATATTTATTTTCACCATTTTTTTGGAATTTATAATGTAATAATACATACCATATATTTATATAGTATTTAATTTTTACCTAAAAATTAATTGTCTCATAATTTTAGGAAAAATTTACTGTTAGATAATTTTTAAATGATATTTTTAAAAATAATATAAATTTTATTCTTACAATTTGATAAATTTTTATTTTTAATATAATTTCCCATTTGATGAAAAATTATAGTTTTTATGATGATAAATGTTTTTAAGTACTTATAAAAATAACATTTTACTTCATAATATAATATTATAATTTATACATAAATAGATATTATATAATTAGAATAGTTTATTAATATTAAATTTATTTAAAACATTCATGAATTCTTCAACTATATTGTCCTGATTCGAACTATATATTTATCTAATAATATGATTTTAGTTTCATCATTTCAAAATCTAATTTTCCACAGATTCTTAATTTAATCATTTATAATGTAATTATTAAAATGATAAAAATAATAAATATTTTATTAAAAATAACATTTATATATTACTACTTTTAGGGTCTTGATACATAAACCTTCATTACATTAGCGTACGCCCTAAGGGTATAGTGTTTGATGTTGAGACTTTCTTGGGGTATTTCTGTGAACATGGTATGGTTTGGGATCTCAATTAGATTGAAATTCTACCATAAATGATTTTTATCGTGATTTATTTTATTAATTTAAACTTGGGCTTCATTAAGGGAAAATACTGGGGATGTCATCTCCTTAGGAATCTCTAATAAATGCAATTAATAGAGTACGATCATACTGGTTGAGGCCATATATTCTTTCATATGTTTCAATTAGATTTATCTTACCCTTAATATATACTAATCAAAATGGTCACTATAAAATGTTTTTGTTTCCAATGGTTAGGATGAATAAAAATATTTTAAATATGAAAGGATATAACTTATAAATGTCCAAAATAACCATATATGTTCACTCATTTTCTATAACTATATTACTTAATAATGTATTTATTTATTTAGAACGTAATTTCATTTAAAAATGTTTGGGTCAATAGATATAGTTTTTTTACACCTTATTCCACCAATATATTATGTACTCTTTCAATATATTGGTAAGAGTGCTTCAGTATAACATCATCCAATTTAACTATTATGATACTTGATATATTTACATCATGTACTATAAAATGGTGTTATCGAGAAAATATCATTGGTAAAAGACTCATATGGGATGAAATACGACCACATAAACACTAAAAATGAGGTGAATGGGGGTATTCTACTCCCTATCCATTATATTGAAGAAACCAATTCATTTTTTTGAGTCATCATTTCCTTTCAACCCATGGGAAAATTTTATTGAACAAATTTTATAATTTTATAGGAAACTAAATATTGTTTTAGAACTTCCCCATATATAAAACAAAGAACTTATTTGGTAAAACCCCTTAAAAGGAACTCTAATAATGAAAAGTAAGGAAACATGAAAATAAATACCTAGGGATTGAAAACCTCCTCCACTATTAATATGATTTCTAAAAATACAAGAGAATGAACATATGCCCTTTTTATCATTCCCGACACAAAGAAGTTAAAATATATTTAAATTAGTAATGTAGGAGGGTTATTATCAATTGTCTACCCATATAACTTGATGATGGATATCAGGGTGAAACTCTATCCAGCAGTGAATAAAGTGTTTCAACCTCTAATGATGAGCCTAAGAAAGTTGACTTGGGTATTGAGGAAGACACTCAAACTAATATAATTATCATTCTTATTCTCTATGATCTGTGGAATATTTATATTATATTTTCCAATAATCATTAGTGATTTTTGACATGATATTTAATATAAATTCTAGATTTAATCCCAATGGTGGTCTTCTATTATGTCTTCCTACCTGTAAAACATTGTTGTTATCATCTGGTAGTGATAATTATGAATCCATCCTATAGAACCACGATAGCTATTGAGGAATATAAATTAATTAATTATCATTTTATTAAGGACATTTAAAAATTTAAATGGATGGTTAATATTTTTCTCATTGGGGAGAATAATAGAAATAATAGTGTCCTTATCAATATCACATACCTCAACAACCACTATTCAAATTGATATTTCTCAATATAATAAATTTAATATAGATCTACTGGATTTATGACTTTTATAACATAACTAGTAGAGATGGTTATTCTCGATAACATCAGATCTTTATAACCCTTCAAAATAAGGTGGTTATATCCTTTATATCACATCAAAGAGTATATTTTTATATTTTAACGCCCTATAAATTAAAAAATATTTGAGTTATCTACTATTCTAAGATAAATAATATTTTCAAACCCTTTTTCAATAAATTAGTGGATTTATATTTTGGATAACTTGGTAGTCATGTCATGTTAGTATTGTGATCAAATTATTGGCCTTAAGGTAGTGTTTAAAAAGTCATAAAATTTTGAGTTAGAGATAAATATTTTGAAACATTTATTTATAGTCACATTCCAAAAATTATATGGATTTTTCTTTAGACACTAATAAATAAAGGATTATTTTATGAATATCAAGTTGAGTTAATATATGTTTACCATGTAAAACCATTGAAAATATTGGATGACTCACATATATTACATGCCCCATTAAAATCATTACTAGAAAGTTACTACCCTATATAAATACAAAAAAATCAAAATCTAACATTGTGATATAGATTTATAGAGAACACTTCATTTCCAAACCCTTCAATCTTTATTCCACTTATAGAAAGATGACTAATCATTCTTGGCATGACCTCCCTATAATGGTCCCCCAATTTTCTTCTTGGATAGTGAAAAAATTATATTTTGACAAATATATTGTATAAGATTATCTAGATAATGTTAATTTTTTTATACCAAATATATACCATTAGAAAATAATTTTCTAGAAAAAAATAGTTTAAAGGATCAATCATTATCTAAAATACCCATAATTTTATTTGGTCTCTAGCATTACTATATTTAATTACATATTTAATATACACATATAAAGTGGATTATTGGAAAGATAACATGTTATTCATTATAGATTTATATTTACTTCATATCTTGTAATACAACCATAGAGTAGGAACTCATTGATGTTCTAGTTTACCATACAACTCTGAAGGAATTACATTTAGATATTAATCTCCCAAACGGGGAGTACTAGTTTTTAAATGAAGATTCTTGAACATGGTATATTTAATTTTATTGTGTATGAAATAGTTTTGTTAATATAATAATATAAAACATAATGTTCCATAGGTTTTTCCAATGATTCAGCTATATGTCTCCAATATATGTCATTTGGTTATACTCATTCCTACTTTTATAAGTTCATATCAATAAGGAGGTAGAATTGTATTCTCTCATCTCTAATATATTCTTTTTTCTAGAAAATAAATATAATTAACCTTATTCTAAAAGTATATTAATATAATATGATTTTTAAAATTAATTGAGAATATTATACTAAGGAGTAACCAGTTACATTTCTCAACTATACATCAGAGTTTTTGTTATAAGTTCTCAATTATTTAGTTTTTTTATATTCCATGGTTATATCATTCATATTTAAAAGGAATATAAAACATAGTCAATATTATATATAATAATAAATAAGTTGAAATGACTATTTATGTGGTGAAACAAGCGGTATATTCCCCTTATATTTATAATATGATGGACAAAGTAGATGATGTTGACACCACATTACCCTTAGTAGAGACCTCACCCATAAAATTTATCAGAATTTTCGGTCACATGTCCTTAATTCTAGACAATAATTACAAAAATATCCTCACTATAGTCAATAAAAATTAGAATAGATCCATATATAAAAATAAATTTTCTTCCTCTACAACTGCCTAATATCCATGACGATTCTCTATAAATCTTTTTTTGATGAGATACTCCTCAACTACATTAAATTAGAAGAGGCCCTTTTGTTATGAAGGAGGTATACATTATTATATGTTGTTCCCACCAAACAGGGACCCATATCGTCCTATAGATCAATAAGATTGAATAATATTAGTTATTCGTTCTTTGGGAATTCATTGAGATTGAAAAGATGTTTCATGAATTATACGTACATGATAAAAATATTAATTAACCCCAATATTTGTTACATGATATAAATTACACCTAGAATATATCCATTTTGGGGATATATGCCAGGGGACTATGACCATCATTGACTATTCAATAGTTCATGTTCATCCTCACTAACACCAACTTCTTCAAAAAATGGGCAGAAATGTACCTTAGAGGGAGTTAAAAATGAAATACAAGGCCACCTTTTTAAAATAATATATCCTTAATAGATTAAAAGTTTCATATATTATAATGATAGTTAGTGTAACTAACATATCTATATATGCGATTTATAAAATTTTATTACAAATAAAATACCTTATCCAACCACCATTCTATCTATCACAAGAATTTCAAAAAAATAAATAGATTCCTCAAATAAATTACAACAATTTTCTTATACAATACTTCAGATAAAGGAAAGAAGATATGGATCGATAAACAAATCAATTATTAATAACAATATAAATGCAATAGATATACTTCTACCCAAAAACCCATCTTACATTCTGTATAGAAGTGAAGTAGTACTCCCAATCAAATATCATTAAGACATGATTTAGAATCCAAAATACGACCATTTTACCAAAGATTACATGGATATAGATCAATTATAAGAGTTAAAAAACCTTAATAGAAGGATTTTCTTGTCCATGTGTGTGTTCCTGGTTCACTAAAGTTGGTCACCTAATACATATCATGTTGTTATAACTTAAACTATTCTTCCAATAAGAATTTTTATTTTCATTTAACAAACCAATATTACTATGTAGAAGTCATCAAAAATTAGAATTAAAATACTAAGGACCATATGTTATAAAACATTTATACACTAATGGATTATATTCCCAAATCACAAAACCTAGAGAGTTTGATATGAAACTTAAAAATATGAGTTACAGTGTATATGGATTAATTTCATGTTCACATTTACATATTGTAACACACAAAACTAAAGGATATATTATCATAATAATGTGACATTAAATTACATAGGGAAGTCCTTTTTAAAAGACCATAAAGTAAATTTTTTTCCTTACTCAACACTTCATAATATAATACGATATGATAATCATCATATATATGACCCTAATATGT
Source organism: Viscum album (assembly GCA_963277665.1). Classification (NCBI taxonomy): domain Eukaryota; kingdom Viridiplantae; phylum Streptophyta; class Magnoliopsida; order Santalales; family Viscaceae; genus Viscum; species Viscum album. The sequence continues at coordinate 252,965 of CAUJRU010000774.1, forward strand.
GAAAATTCAATTACCAACTCTACACCATATGTATGAATCCCCCCTAAATTTCTAACTAGGGTAACATAACTCAATCTATGTTTTCTCCATGACACCCATAAATTTATCCTAGGATTCATGAATATTAAATATTTCCAAGAAATAATTTTAATATCTATTCTACTATGGTGGTTTAACCATAAATTAATTTATTCCATGTTTAATTATTCCCCTCCACATAGTAAAGTATCTCTCCTTTATTATAACCATGAGTGGTTTGATTCTAGTTTTCACTTGATATATAGTGATACATAGATCTCTTATCCTAGGCCTAATGGTAATTTATTTTTCTCTACCACTCCTAATCCAATTATGTTGTATAAAAATTGTATTGATATCTTTTATATGATTCATACAAGAGTCCCCAAATTTTAATATTCTGGCCATATTCTTACTTTTACCTATGTTTTAATGAAATATTTCACTCACTGTCCTAACACTAGGGAATGTTTACCCATTATTAAAACCATGTGTTTCACTATTCATACCCCTTAAATATATGATGTGATAATCAGATCTCTTATCATATGAAAATCCATAATGTCACATTTTCTATTACTTCATTTTTCCACTTTGGAATTATCAACTGACATCATTCACTCAAAAATTAAGTTAACACTAAATTCTCAATGGATCATACCAATGTTCACCATATTAACAACCTTTATATTTAAAAACAGGTTCTATGTAATATGATCAATATTTATATTAAACCTTTTTCTATGATTGAAGGAAAAAAATTAAATTGAAGATATAAAAAACATGTTACCCCAAAACATAGAAAGGGTATCCTAAAAATAATCAAGTCTTCACTCTATATGATAATGTATTCATAGAGATTAGGTAAAATTTACAACATACAAATAAAATGAAAAAAATATTATAAAAACTGATGCATATCCCATGAAAAATTTTCTTTTAATCATCACCCCCACCGAACCCATAAAAAATTATGATAAAGGATTTCTTTCTTAATACACATAAACTACAAATGTGAAATTGCTTCCTCATTTTTGGATATATTTTTTTCGAGGTAACAACATTAAAAAAAGTGGATCTTCCTTTATTATTTAGAATTACTAAAAAAATTAAAACCATTTCAATATTATTTAAGATTAAATGTTTAGTCTATCCCTCTTAAAATTTTCTATATTGAGTGACCATTTTCCTTAACCAATTCAGATAATTTTACTTTTCCATAAAAATGTGATCAATTCATTATTATGTAACCTTGAGAGTGATGAGACCATTATTGAGAATTATCTATTTATAAATAAACATGTGTATCTTATATTAATTGAGTCGTTGAATTCTAATTCCATTTTATGAAAAAATGGACACTAGTAATTATAAAGGCACAATTTCACATGTTGAAGGCACATTACCTTGGGTAAATCTCATCCACAATATTGGATGAACCAACTATAGTTATACTGAAGGTGTATATACACATATCAACTAATACACATACAGGGAACATTCTTTATAAGAATTATCATTCTAAACTCAAAAATGAACTTACCCTATGTATGGTACAGTCATAAGAAAACATGTCCAACCAACACCCATCCATTGAAAATTATTGGGAGGAACATCCTTGTATCCCCAAATGATTTTTACTAAATATCCCTCAAACAATGATTTTTTATCTTTTTATTCCCCCACCCCCACCCCATATTTTAGTTTTTTTAAACACCCTCAATGTTATTCTGTTTTGCATCACACTCCTTTTTCATTAAAACATATGATTTTTAACTCTTCTACTCACTTAAAAAATACAATTTTATTGTATTTATATATTGAGGATAAAATTGTAAATATAGTTCATTCCATAGATCAATCGTAAAAAAATAATGGGAGAATCCATAATAACGATCCTTTTCATTATAATGAAAGATTACGAAAAGGGTGAAAATTTATAATCTATTATGAGGACTGTAATAAGATAATATTAATTGAATTTTATGATCTATCCAATGATTTGTGTATGTAATTGTACATTTATAAAAAACTCTCTAACAAATGGACACTAATTTGTTTAGTACGAATAGTTGATAAAATAACATTCCCAAATCCTTCAAACCATTATATACAATCTTAATCCCAACTACCACCCCAAAGATCATAGCCTTCTTAATCACTAACCATAATTTAAATTTCCTAATTTTAGCTATTTGACTATCCATAAAAGATTTCATTAAAGTATATTCCTCCTTATACCAATTATTATTCTATATATCCTACCCCAAGAAATCTATACAATTTCCTTCTTATTTCTCATCATGTAGTTCCACTATCTTAGCCTCTAACTATTCTGAAAAAACTAGTGTCTCTCAAGAAATATTTCAGATCGTTTTGGGGCTTATGGAACATTGGTCACCAAAAGTCAAACCCCTATAATTTCAATCAAGGAATAATGTACTGAAACCTTACCTTAGTAAAAACCCACTTGACTTAAATTTACCAGAACACGAAAATTCATGCTTCACCCTATATGACTAAACGAATTCAAAACTCTCTTCACTCAAACACAATCTAATGTAAATAGATATTCATGGTGAATTAGATCCTATAATAAATGAAAACAATGATTTACATGGTTTTGAATGTAAGTTATATATCCACTTGAGAACACTATATCACCATTTCATTTATCAAAAGTTACAAGATTATAATATATATTGATAAATAATCCAAATATATCAATAATTGCATTATGAAAAGACAAATGTTAAAATTCTATTTTCCTAATGTATATTGTGGTCTAGATGATCAACTAGATCCACCATCTCCAAACATTTATGACCTACCAACCATTTTTTAGTCTCATATAATAGGCCATAGGTGCCTCTACCAGGACCCACAAATTCCAGAAGATGTCTAAGAAAATATTTTGTATTAACAAGTTACATTTATAATTTATTACGCTATAAACCCAAATAAGAATATAATTACATAGAAAATTCATAATTGAAATTATTCTATAACTACCCCACATCGACTTATTGATTTTGGACCACTGAATTCTTGATTCCAAAACATAAATTTAGGACTACATGTGATTACTGGACTCCTATTGTCACTACATTGAACATGAGATGAAACATATATATTTTGATCACCTACTTCCAATAATTTAAACTTGGACTTGAAAGATAAATAAAATTTATGAAAAAAATACCCACATAATATTCACATACATGGAAAACTACAAAAACGTCCAATTCATATAAATGATGAATCTTCTTAATTTTTTTAAAACAAATATCCATCACCTTCTAGTAACCCTAATCCCCTAGAGGTAAAAAACATTCTCAAACATAACTAGAATAAAACCATTGTGAAAAATTCAATAGGATTATGATTCCTTCCTATATTTTATAGAACTATCGTTCTTTATTCCAACATCATTTTTATTGGAAGTTATTTTTGGTTAATGTTATTTTTTAGTGAAAAACGATAAATTACAAATTGAAGTTCACTATGAATGGAATAGTATATAAGTCCAATCTCTATACTACTTCCAAAATCCTATAAAAAATACTTTAATAATATCAATTCTTTGACTTCTACTACGATGGGAATATATTTGACTTGCATTATGGATTGTGATTAAACAAGATTAAATCTAGATATCTATCTTTGGATTATCCTTAAAAGATTAAAAAAATCATACTCTTCCATGTTTCTATATCCCCTAAAATATCTATATCCACATAAATATAAAATGTATCATATATTATAAAATAAAATGATATTTCCTTTAATCATTTGGGACATCTAATACTCAACTTCATAGATTTCAAATGTTCGTTTCCTTTATTCACCATATACTGATAAACAAACCTTGCTGAAAAAGTAATGTTTTGAATTATATATACCATGAAATACATAAAACATCCAACTAGTGAGGAAAATTTAACTTTTTCATCAACATTTCATTGTCTTCCACTTCTACTTCTTATCCCATAGTTGAATTGAAGTGTCCATCCAATAGAGTTGACACTAAATTACATCATGTCATTTTGTATCTCCTAATCGATTTCTAGATGTCATTATTCTATGATAAACCATGATTTCATAATTCTTAACACAATAAATCCTGATTCATAATATTTATTGTCCCATCCATTATCTATCATCTTGAATATTCCTTGAAAATCAGTGTTCACCTGTTGAATATATTTAATGTTCACACCTGTTGAGAGTATACATTCCATATAAAAGTATATGATAATAAATATATCCTCATTATACATATTCTAGTAAAATAAATTATTCGATTGTCCCTTGAAAAAATCTTTCTCGTCCATGAAGGATTTTAACATCCAAATTAATTTCATTGGTTATTTTTTCAAGTAATATAAACACTTCTCTAGCTTACACACCATTTCCCCATTATGTTTTTCTATGAGACCATCTTATTACTTCATGTGAATTTCCTCCTATAAATCACAATGAATGAAATTAATTTTTTCATAACTCAATTGTAGACTTATTTTTTCAAAGAAATCAAACTCATAAACATTTGGATGTAGTATGTTTAACTATAGGTGAGAAAATCATGGAGAAGTATAATCACTATTTATGTTCAAAACCTTTCCTAACCAGTATAGATTTATTCTTATTCCTATTAAAATATTTTTATTTAAATTTTAGGAAATTTTTTTATTTAGTTCATCGTATATGATAGTTTTGTTAGCTCTAAGATTTTATTTTCATCAAAAAAATCCATATTATCTTTTATGGATTACTCCCAATTTCTATAATTTCTATGATTGTGCACTTAATCTAGGACAATTTGATCTCCCATAACCATATGAATCAAGAAATTAAAGTTAGTTATGTACATATAGAATGATATTTTATCTCTAATGGATCTCTATAATTATTCAACAGGATTTTCTCCTTCTATAAATAGATCTTCTAAAACATCACAATCTAGAACATTGACATGATATTAAAAATTCATTGATTGTTCTATTATATCTTTCAATATCTTGATGGAATCCTAAAATACATTACTTTTCCATTTAACATTATGAAAAACTTATCCTTCGTGAAAATTATTTCGGATTAACCAATATTCTTTCAGTTTATTTTTTTTCTCAAATTTCATATCTTCTATGTTCTGGTCATTCCATAACAATGTATCGTTGAATAAGAATTTTGGATTCTATAGTCATTATATTATCATCATCTCAAATCCATAAATTTTTTTCATCTTTATATCCCACGAAGAAATATTTGTAGACATAGCTTCAATATTTTCCCAATATATGGCATCCACATAAAAATAGTAAAACTTTCAAGAACATTTAGTTATAATTCCTTATTATATAAGTAATCCATAAAAACTCTAGAATCATAAACCATATTATTGTTGAAATACTCTTGTTAATAAGGTGTAATGAGAAATTGACTTTTCCAACTGAAATATCTTTAAACATTCTTGAGTTCAGCCTCGTGCTATATCACTTTTCAGTTAACTTCTAATTCATATTCTCGGAAACACAATTACACTCTATGATTCCTAGTGTATCATTCTATGACATAATTATTTTTTTCTAGTTGAAATTTTGGAAATAAATTGTATTTTATTCTCCACATCTATCAAACCATAATAATCTCAATTTACACTCCCTTTTTCTATTATTTCCCTACATCAATAGAACACTCAAAAACATGCCTATCTATGCTTATAGAAGAAAACCAATACTATACTTATTAAATCATCAGTGAATTTCAGAAAGTGAATTAAGTAACCATGATAATGTAATATATTATTCCCCAAACATCCATGTGATAATTCATTAACTTCCAAGACATTGGTGTCCTTCCTTTCAAATTGAACAACAAAATTCCCTGATTCTTGAATATAAAACAATAAAAACATTCAATATCCGTGTGATTGGGATTTAGTATACCATTTTCAAACAGAACTCACATATTCTCACTAAGGTGTGTAAGATGATAGTGAAATAATACCGAATAGTGTTTTCATTGAAACACTCATTTGTCCATTTAAACATCCCATCAAATAAAACATTCTAAATTTTACACCTCTGGCCATGACTAAAACCTCATATAATCATTCAAAATACATTCATAAAGCTATTTCTGAATCATAATTCATCTAGTTGACCTATGTAAATTATTTTCTTCTATATACCTAGTATATAAAAAACTCACTTATATTCATGTCACTTTTATTTAACTTCCAGAATTAGAGATTATCCTTCCCTAAAATCTTAAGAGCTTACTAATCATCTATGTATCCCATTCCAAACCATTAAAATATATATTTTTTCATGAAACCATTTTCATAAATAGACAGCAATAAAACCTGAGAACTACTGATCTATCATAAAAATAGATAGTTTTAATTCAATAATAAAAAAACGTTTTCCTTGGTAGTATAATTCATGAAACATGAAAATCCCCACTATTCCATTTAAAAATTCATACAGTAATCCCTAAAATAATTCTTGGTAACCCACTTATTTATTTAGTTCCAACATATGGGTTAGGGCCCATCATATTTTCCTCAAATTCTCCATATGGAACTATCTTATATTTTCATTAAAAAGTTAAATTAAGTAGAACTTCCCCTACCGTACTTGTTAATTCTTATTAGGGAAGTATTCTAAACATAATATTAACTATGTTCATAATTTATAATTAGATTTTTAACATCCCAAAATACTAATTTTGTGTTCCTGTAAGATTTTCCTACAATAGTTTCAATCATATCCCATACCTATGGTAGTGATGAAAGTAATAGATATACCCACACATCTTCCTGAAACATTACATAAACTAATTTTATATAGAATTTAATCACATTAATTTCATCCACATGATCATCCATTGGTCTTACTTTATAAATTTTTATGCTCAGTATCCTTTGAATCATAAAATCCTTATTTATTACTGTTGGATTCTCATATATGTCAATCAGTGTATTTTTTAGCTCCATTGTGGTCTTCATCTCCTGAATGTTAAGAGAATGTCTTTAGAAAAATGACATATAAATTAGTCCTTATTCCTTTATATCCTACTTTTATCATTAATCTTTTTTCCATTGAATTTGGTTTAACTCCCTTCAATGGAACCTCATGGTCTATAATAATCATATTTTCCTCTATCTCAATCCTAAAAAAGATAAATTATGTCGCATAGAATTTATTTATAGATATTTATTTCTCCTTAGAATATTTATTCTAATTCAATTTCTCTCATAAAAATTAATCACAAAAATACAAGAATGTTTCCTCATTTTGATACTAATTTTTTATCAATCCTTTCTGAACTAAGATTTTATTCTACTAATTTGGGTTTATAGAATATCAATCATTATAATTTAAGTAATAAGAACTTTAAGTAAGGAAAATTGTTCCACTAAAATCATATGATAGAAAAAACACATGAATTCAATATATTATATCATATTAAGTCATTCCACACATAAATAATCACACTGGACTGATATTCCAAACCCTAAAACACAAGCTCTAAAAATAAATCATTCAAGAAAAATTAAAGCATACATGACATAAACAAAAGCATATACATGGGTTTGATAATATATCCTCTATACATGATAGGATAGTATTAAAAAATTATTTATTAGAAGATATAATATTACAATATCAATTTCAAAATCATTAAAATATTTCACTAATAACATTACAATATTATATGTGCGCAAATAGTCCAACCCAACCATTTAGTGAGTCTGACTAGTCAGTTGGCTCCACTGTAATCCTACATTTATGGAGGACCCACCATTTTCTTTGGTCACCACCAATAGCCTATATGTTCCTCTTCATTTACTGAAAACTACCACTATAATTTCAAGTCACACACAGACATATATATATATATATATATATAAATTTATTTTTATATCATTCATTTAATAGAAAAAATATAATGACTAGATTTATTCAACAATGTTTAAAATAAATTTATATCATAAATTCCACACATCCATATTATGAAACTATAACCATTTAAACACTCTATCCAAGAACATAACCTCCAAATCACCTACCTTCATTGGTCTAAACATTAGGCTGATTCATATCTTCATATGCTTCTCTATCCGATTGTTAGAATTTGTACATAAAATAGCCTTCAAATTCCCTAACAACAAAATCAATAGACAATCCATATTCTATTTTGAACCATTAAGAGTCATGTCTATTGTCCCATATTTCTTGATTCTCATCTAGGGTTGACTCAATGATCAAGATATATACATTAGAATAGTCCATATTCCTTGGTATTGTTTTAAATAGTTTGAAGGATAAATTTTTATTTATCTTCATAGAAATACATTTTTTTCCAAATAAGGATTCTAAAAGATATATCCACATGGGTCATAGATTTAATTGTAACTAGAACTAGGACTAATTTCCTTATAATAATATGATATGGATAAACATACACTAAAAGTGTTTTCAAACCATTATTGGGATAATGGTCAATGTTTTTTCAGAAAATCTGAAAAAAATATATGGTTTTTCTTTAATGAGACCTATCCTTTCTAGTATTATTAGAGGCCAGGAAAATAAGATACTATGTTCATACTATAATGGAATCCTCCTCATTTAAGTGATTTATATCTTTGTTATGATTACCGACCTATTATTGTGTTCCAAACCATTAACTGTTCACATTTACAAAGAGTTCATAGTTTATTACCCTGACCTACTCCTTTGGTCTCTCCCTTGAACTTTGTAACTAGTGATTCTTCTAGATTTTCCAATATATCTACGTCATTGTGGTCAATATTTCATCTTTTTTCGCATAAGTACCACATTGTGAAAGGGTCCCTAATTATAACATGATTTATTACCTAGGTGGCCCTATTCTACAAGAATCCCACCAATGATACGTATTTCTCATTACTCTTCTATACGATGTGGTTTGTTTATCCATGGGAAATATCCCTTCAGTATAGTATATTAGAAACAATAGATTCATGTTTTACCATGATTTATGGATAGATAATTATAGCATTAATGGGTGAAAAAATAATGTTTTCATTTATATCTATACATACGAGTATTAACAAAAAAAATATTTGATGATTGGATGTCTCTCACAAGATGCTCTATAATAGGGTAATAGATTTATTATCTATAAAAACTAAAACTATAGTGAAAACCAATAAGTTTCATAAGGCCTTTAAATAATTATTACATCAACTGAGGTTCCACATACCCCATCTGAAATTATGATTATAAAGGTCCATCCTCAAATATACAATTATAATTTTTAATAATAAACATTGCGGGTGGTGTTTAGAGGATGATCATGAAATGGGAATAATTGAAATTGTACTACGTAGCTTTTTATTAACTATTACAACTAGATATTCACCAATAATATCTAATAGTGCTATTCATAACCTAGATAAAGGAACAAATATATGGTTTTTGAAATCATAACCAAAAAAGGTTTGTTTCTACTTAACTATAAAAGAAATTGAATCTGAAAATAAATTTAGTGTTAATACTCTCCCCATTTAATGAAGCCAAAAATATTATGAATTATGTCTAAAATAATCAAGGAATATTTTATTATCCTCCCTATAACCAAGAATAAAGCCATGAAAAAATTATTTTTGATGAATGTCATCAAAGAGTCAATGTATAATAGTAGTCAGTGGCATAGAAGCAATACTAGTAAACATTCCAATTAAAGACTAAATTTTACTAATAACACGACTACGTATTCCCACACCATATATCAACTTTCATATAGAATTATCCAATATGAATACTTAGTTCTATCAATGTACTAGGCCAAATCGATATTTAACCTCTTCAACTTTTCCAATATTTTTTGAGACTAAATAACATTTTCAATCTAGTTGTTCAATGATATGATTGGATGGGGATAAATCATCCAGACTAGTTCACTCTCATTAACATTTAGTATCCCATATAATAGAATTAGGATATTATCAACATTATACAAGATAATACATTCTAATATAAATTCAATATATTTCATATCATGGATTAGGATTCATAATAACTGATATACATTTGAGAGTGGAGCTTCACCATGTAGTAGTTGTTTTTAAAAAATGGAGATGATTTAAGTTTAAGGGAATTTAGGTTGATATTATTTTTGACATATGTCTTCAAATTAATTTAAAATGTCCTTGTAGACACTTTATAAACCAAATAATCATATTCCAACATATCTAAATTTTTATTTTTTCAGAGGAGGTTGAGTTCATTTAAAATTTTAGAAGCGATTAGATTCAAAGAGTGATATATATATATATATGTGTATATGTGTGTGTGTGTGTGATTGTGAAAATAAATAACTAATCACTCCAAAATATTGAATTTCACACCATCTTTTACTTGTAATGTTTTTATATTTATTGAATCAAAAATAATCAGACTTTAATATTACAAAAACATCATAATATAGGATCTATACTGGAAGATGATCGATTTTTGAATTTATGACTTAATGATTTCACTAAAACATGTATATATTTATTTTTAATGTTTAATCTATTTAATCTAAGAAATGATATTTCACCAGGAATGAGTAGGTCGCATCATGAATCCTATTACTGTACTACAATGTTGTTAGTTGTGAGAAATTTTTTTGGCTCAAGGAAGTGTGTTTATGCTGCAATATAGGGTTTCATACAATAATATCCAATAAGATTAACATGTTAATGTAATAATTTGGAATTTATATTCATTTCACCATGAAGAGACACCTTTATGTTCTAACATTTAGTAAAATATAGTTTCATAAGATTTTAATGATTTGACTTCATGAATGATAAAATGGTACTCAGACTAAATTACAACAATCTGTAAAATGTATCAAAAATGAAACATAACAGGGGATTGATCCAATTCCATCAGTTGAAGTGGTATAATATAAATGTTTAATTTGTTATTGTATTCTGAATTTAAAATTTTAAATGTAAAAATAGTGATAGTGTTTTTGTTACATGGGGTGTGGTAAAAACAATGATGTCTGGAATAAGTTGGATAAGAAAGAATGATTAAGGAGTAGAGAATTCCAAAAAATTACATTTATTGGTTATTAATTTTTCGTGATGAGAAATCATTAGACGGTGATGATTAAAGATTTTATTTTAGGGGAAATGTATTGAAGTATTTTTTGAGATATTTTTTGAGTTTGAAAATATTGTTCGATAAACATGAGTTTTTTCATATTTTATAATATCATGGATAATAGAGGAGTAATATTTTATGTATTCTATAGGAATTCGTTGGTTATTGAATTTTTTACTTTAAACTATCGAATTGAATACGATTAGGTGATAATATATTTATAGTATATTTGGAGCTTATTTTTAGTTATAGTATATCCTTATTAACATTTTATTGAATAGTTATCGTTAAGTGTTTGGGATCACATTTTAATTTTCTAGAAATTTTTGTTTATGTAGAAAATTAAAGGATAAACCCAAATCATAGTAATCCATTTTGTGGTTCTAGTATATTGTATGGTAGTGGATGATACAATTACATTCCATGTATGTAGTCATTCATTTCTAATAGTGTACCTTATGCTTCATTTTTTTCCTGGTTTGGTTGTGTCTATTTTGTAAATAAATCATTAAACTAAATTGATTAAGAATGAAATGGTATGGTGATGAAGAATTGAGATAAGCACTAGATTGTTTTATATAATCCTTACTAGTGCTGAAATTTTATTTATAAATAATTATAAATGATTCATATTCACCAATCCAGCCTCCACTAGTTAATATTTTTTTTGGTGACACAATAAATTGGGGTAATTTTCATCTATAATTTGTATCAAAGCAGCGTGTTTCCTTTAATGACATTAAGGATGATTAAATTTGGTTATATAATACTCAAATTACTTATTTTTTATTAATATTAATTCTTTATTTTTCATCATAGATCACTTTAATTCAACAAATATAAAACAATTTACCGCATATCATGGAAAAATTATTAATTTTAGTTAGAAAATAATTATTTTCTATTTACTCACATGGGGTATGGAAATAGTAAACATTGTGAATGATAGTTTTACTCCATTCATGGAAGATATGGTGATGACACCAACTAATAAGATGAATATTAATATTGATAAATGTGAAAGTAATTATATCCTATCATTATATTTAATGGAATATTTTATAATTTTTTTGGGATCAATACTAAAAAACTTATCTTAGAGAAGCTATAAAATATTCATGAAGTAGATATTAGATTGAAAGAGGATAAAAAACTATTATATTCTCAAAATTTTAATATAATCACTTTCATGTTGAAAGATAATTGGCGTATAATTTATTCATATAGTGACTTAGGCTTAGCATACATGGATATTCAATCATTTTAGATGAATATTAATCTCATTACAAGAACACATTATCAAGGACCATAATTTTTTAGTGACTTTAGAATCATCAAATAAAATATTATTAAATGGTGAATGATCATAGATGTTTCCCATAAAGATATTCCTCTTTAGTACATATACTTAAAATCATTCTAAATATCTTGGAGAAAGGAAACCTAAGAAATGGGTTAGATCAGATGCTTAGTAAGGGTAAATAAAGAAGATATAAAATAATAATATGAGTATAAGGGTATGATAAAATGATAATACCATGTCATAATCATACCATGAATATCAACGATCATATACAACAGTCATGGAATATGTATTTGATGTTTATAAGGTTTGAATCGTAAAGGAATCAAGAGAATAAACCATAAAATCATAATAGAGGAATAAGAAATGGATTCTCTGGCAGACCCATATGAATATAAAAATGATTTCCCTTGTAGTTAAGGATTAATATCAAGGACATATTAGTTTAATGTGTTCACTCCCAATACCATCTTACTAATCAATGTTTACTCCCAAGAACTTTTTAGTGGAAAATGCCCTTTAATTAATTGGGTTCACTCCCTATTCTAGCCCTGAATTACAGAATAGGGTTCACATCTAGTTCAAGACTGGTAATACTGACCCACTATCAATCCTCATTCATGCCATGTATTATTGAATAACGTTCACTTACCATTCTAGGACACCATTACTAATCCGTGCTTGCTCCTCATTCAATACCTTTATTTATGAACCGTGTTCAATCTTAATTCCATCCATTTCTATCACATGAAATATAAAGTTTTACCCAATGCATTGGTGGGATATATAGGTCCCACCCATCTCATAATGAAATCATACATACATGTTCAACAAGATATTAAACAATCAAATCATAACCCATGAAAGGAAAAGGGTTTCATAACCATGTAATCTTATCCTAAACTATGGAAAAAGATATATGTTTCAGGATCATTTCATCAAAGTATAACCCTTAATAAGAGACGAATTTCATAAGAATATAACTTATGAAATGGAAATGAGATTTGTAAACAAATAACATATGAATGTGAAACTAGTTTTAGAAATATCAATCCTTCATAAAATAAACCCTTCATATAATGAAAATTAATGGAAGCTTAATATCAATTTCCCATAAAGGAATGAGTAACACAAATGGATTTTATCTCAAATATAATATAATTTTGAAAGAACATTTAAACAAATTTATTGAGAAAAATATCATTTCTTATTTAAAAATTCTTTCTAAAACATATTTCTTATTGAAACACTTTTTCTTGGAAATCATATAATGGAACCATGAAGATATATTGAAAACAAATTCTATGAAAATATCTTTGAAAACATATAAAGGATGATTTGAAAACCATAATATATTTCAAAATCATTTTTCCATGAAAATGATATTTAATTATCATTTTAAAAAAATTGAATACATTATTTTTTGAAATACACAGATTTTTTACAAGAAAGGGAAATGATATTGGATTTTCCAAAAATATTTTATTATTTATATATAGTATAGAAGAGTGGAAACACTAAAAAAACATGAAGATATAATAATTGAAAATAGAGGATGAAAATTAAAGAGATTTTTTTGGATATGTGTCATACGATTCCATCAATGGAGGCATAATCATAAAAAATCTTGATAAACGATGGGATTGTTTCATTAAACTCTTACCACATAGTAATTTTAATCATAAAACCCATGTAAGAAAATGAAATAAAATAAAGCTTAAAAAATCATGAAAATAAGTATATTAATGATTTTAAAATATTAATACAGTTATATACATATTATAAAAGAATATAGGTGCATTAAAAAAGATGTGTCTCAAAGAAGGAAAATTCAGACAATATGATGTTACTCATTTGGTATATTTTGAACAGTACATCACCAAGAAAAATATACAATAAAATGGATATTAAAAATCCCACAAATTTTATTATAGTAATAATAGAATACATTAATGGATAGTATATACCCCACAAAAAATAATGAATGGTGAATAAATTATAAGTATCATAGAAACAAATGTGAAACTATAAATCCCCTTACCATAAGTCTTGACTTCCTTCGAACATGTTCAAACGTCTTGTATACTAACTATATGTTTATTATAAATATAAAAAAGTAACATATTTTTTTATCTAATAACATATATTATTTTTTTTGTTAATTATATTACCCTTTTATTATCAAGTCAATGTCAATGTAACGTTTTGGGGAGTATCCTCTTTTCCCATATATGATTTGGCATGTTCTTCACGGTCCTCTTAGTTAGATCATGATTTAATTATTTTGATAATTTAATAAAAAATATAAATATCATATATATTCAGTATATATATATAATAATATATAAAATATATAAATATTAAATGTAATACACCATTCATGGTGACGGTCGGTCGTACGTACGCATTAATGATGTTTATTTTTTATTGTCGTATTGAAAGAGAGAAAGTCAAATACATATATATATATATATATAATATCATTACATGAGAATAATTATGTCATATATATAGATAATATAATTTCACTAAAACCATAATTAATATATTCCATGTAATGAGTGAATGAGTCGCATCACATTGAGGTTGCGGTAGTCCACATTTCCACAATGAATTTATTATATTTACACAAAATGGAAAACTTGAAGGTATGTATTTTATAGTAATTATTGAAGTATAAATACATCATAAATATCATATATATCATACAAAAATAGTTTGTAAAGAATAATTCAAAACCATGAGATGTGGTAAATGAACAAAAGAAAAACATCCTTTCACATGGCGGTAGTCCACCATACACTTGAGCGGTTAGTTCATTACCCACTAGATGGATATGTGTTTAAGTTTAGTTCAAACCCTTTGAATAAAACATCTTAGTATATTTTTCATGTTTATTTTTTTATAATCATGTAATAATAAAATTATAGGGGGTGGATAATAAAAGTAACAGAAAGGATCATAAGGAATGATGTTACCTCTTCTTTGGATAACTCCTCTTGGTTTTCACATAAGGGAATTCTTGGTTTGTTTTTTTCCTAAAGATAGGATTCTAGGATGAAGGGGGGATGGATATTTGGAGATTATTTGAGCAGATTTTGGGTGAGTCAAAGGTCTTCATAGGTGTGATTAACTGATAGGGGTGAGTTCATTCTTATAGTGGTGGAGGAGTGGCATTCCGGACGTCTTTGAAAAGGGTATTCTACCCATGTTTTTCCATGTCAAGTGGATAAAATAATGGAAATAATTCAAAAAAATTAATTATAGGGTTAAAATTTATATGAAAATTCTTTATTTATAATTATCTAGGTCATTTTGGGCCTAACGTTTAAGTCATAGTCCTTTATTAAGCTATTTGTTTCTTAATTGTTGTAATTAATTTAACACACGTTCACTATTTTTGTGGAAAAAAAGAAATTTTAAATTATTAGAAATTATAATTTATTAGGATTATGAATATAGAAGCTAATTTTCCAAATAAAAATTACCTAAATGGAAAAAAAATTAATTTAAAATTAATTTCGTAGATGGGACGACATGCATGTTTTTTAAATTGAATGGTCTAAAAGATTGAAATTTCTTATATCAATTTTTATTATAAAATTTGTTCCAATAAAAAATATATGATTAAGTGATTAATAATTGATCTAACAAAGATTTATAAACAAATTTAAACATAATTTAACTATATAAATAAATTAAATTAAGAAGCAGTTTTGTATTAAAATTTAGTGTTTATCACTATTTATAAAAAATGAAACTTCTCGGAAAAATATTAAAAATTTTATTGATATTAATATTTAAGAAATTATGTATATTTTGTCAGATAAAAATTATAAAAGTGTAAAAATTATATCTAAAATGTGTTCTCAGTTAAAAGGATGCAATGTTACCTTTTAGGGAAATATATATTTTTATCCATAAAATTGGATTTATACTTATCTTCTAGCTATAAAATATATTGAATGGGTGTAAACAATATTTATTGAATATATAATATATAAATATTATTGAAAACATTAATAAAAAGTGGTTTGTTAAATTTAGTGAGATAAAATTGTGTATGTACATAGAAAAATTTTATCCTTGGAAAAGTAACATCTTTATTTTCAATTATTCATTCCATTTACTTATACTAATTGATAGAAAATTGATTAATTTTATATATATTCTTCAATTATATTTTCACAATTTAGTTAATAATTGTCATAATTATCATTCCAACATCTAGGTGGTATCTAAAATAATATTTTAATTATAACATTAATAGTATACAGTAGTTCGGTAAAACCTAGCCTTGCATGTCATGAAAACTGTCAAAGGAAAACAAAATTGTGAATAACACAAACCAAACATATTTTTTCATGAAATGAAATTCAATCTATGTGTTTCATGTAGTGAAATATTGAATTACTTACTTTTATATTTCAAACCAAACATAGTTCTTTTATAAAAGAAAAGAAATATTTAGTGTTGTGTAAAATGAAAAATATTAAAAAGATTAAATTAATTCGAAAAATATATTTCAAAAAATATACTATTTTCAAATTCAAACCCCATTAAATCAATTTCACCAATGAAATATATCTGGGATATCTAATTTTTAATACTTGAAACTTCAATTCATAGAAACACACATTATAAAATTGAATAAAAAAACTTCTATTAAATAGGTAAAGTTGAAACCATACAATTTACCCAAAGTCACTCACAAATAGGTGTCCATATAAGATAAGATGGATTCCAAGTGAGGATTTTACATATATGAAAATCTTATCTAATTATAGTGGGTGATAAATATCATTGATCACCAGCATGCCAATGATCAATGGAAGGTTAAGGTCCTCAAAAACCATAAATATATGATGATTTACAAGACCATAGGTTTAGTAGAAATTAAGGCATTATGATAAATACTTTCCTATATAATTTTCCTCATTTTGATGATTTCTTTTTCATATAATAACAAAATTAAATAAACATATATAATTTTACTCCTTTTCATATGCCCAATCATACCCTTTGATTATGCCTTCCTAGATTTCCACTACATCTCTTACCCATAGAATTGAAGGTTATTTTTTAATTCCTAAAGAATTATCAGATCATTATATCCACAAATAATATGATAATTGATTCCATATTTCATTATTTTTCCCAACTAAAAGGTTTGAAAAATATATCCAATATACATTAATACACATATGATGACATAATACATTGATCTCTAAAATCTCATTTGAAGTTTAACATAAACCGTTTGATAAATGGTTAACCTTAAAACCATTTTGAAACATGGATGCCCAAATATTTAGAAATAATATCACTAAATTTCTCAAGAACATAATTGATTTGATCCCTCATATATCAAGAACATTCTCTTTTCTATTTCATACCAAACATTTTAATACCTTCATCATGTGTTCTCAAGAAAAATAGTAATAACCTAAATTACAACAAATCCTTATTTAAATCATAAATTCTTCTTTATTCAAAATCATGTTTAATATATTCCTTAAATCTATAAATATTGAAAATTCATCAATGATAGAAGAGTCCACTTGTGAAAAAAATATTTAATTCTTTCCAAGTTAATCGGTACCTTCCAACTTCCTTATTCAAATGCAACATCTCTTTATCCAAACATAATTATATAAATATATGGAAAATAATAACGATTCTCATTCCCTTAATCATATGTTTCCCAGGAACATAACCTTTCCATTAAATTTATTTTCTCATCAATTAGTCCATTCAACATATTCTTTTAAATCCTTAGTGAAAAAACATAAACTGAACAATCCATATATATTTCACATTTCATTAACATAATTCGTCAATCCTAATACATAAAAAATCATTTATCTAATGTCGTCTATAATAAATTAACAAGGCTATCCCATATTATTACTTAATGCCACATTCCTTTCATATTCACCTATAGTCTCATAATCATCTAAAATATCACTTTTAGTCATACCACCATGTTGATTGTCTTCTTTAGCTTTCCACTTCGGATATCAATTTTCATAATGACCATTTATTTCACACATAAATAATTTAACCTTTAATTATGTATTATGGAGGCCAATATTCCAATCCATTTCATTAACCAAGTATTTAGTTTTTTCGTTTATAATTACTTACATTGTTTCCTTCTTTTCCACATTCTAAACATCTTCTTTTTCCTCCAAGTAAATTAACATAGATTATTCATTCCACATTATTGACTCAATGAAAACTGAATCCTCATTCCTATAAGGACTCTATTACCCTAAATCTCTTTGAAATCCTTACTTCTCTTATTTCGTGAGTCCGAGAGTTGAATAAGGTACAGATTATTAATCTTGTTCTAAGAAAACTAATTAGGAATGATCACAATATCCTTCACTCTCGTGGTCATCCAATTTGACAACTCATCAACAAATAATCCATCACATTTGACATTAACCCAATTTATTTTGGTTCCCTTAATTTAATTAAACAAGAAACCATAATGTGAGCATCACTTATCATAGTGGAAACCCAAAAAATCATTAAAAATCACTTCCCAGATGTCAAAATTATACACCATCCTATGACACATTATTTTTATCCTTAGAGACATCCATTTTCATACCCTAAGATATATTCCTAGGTATCCCACAAAGTTTTTATCATATTATTTTCCAATTGATCACTAATACTTTCCTTCAAAACCAACTATAGGTACATAGGGTTACCACACGTGCATGATACATCATTTTCGATGAATATTCATCACTTTGAAAGAATACATTCTCAAGGACCGTAATAGATAAGTTACTATAAAAACATGGATCAAATTCTTATAAATCAGTTAGATATCAATAATATTTACCATAAAGATCTTCCCCTTTATTACTTCTACTTAAAACCTATTTTCATAAACTAAGGAATGGAAACATAAGAAATGGGTGAGCACAGATGCTCAGTATGGGTAAAAAAGTATATAAATAAGCATAATATGGGCATAACAGAATGAGAATATGATAATTTCAATTTATGATAATACCCTTCATATAAAAGTTCATATACAAGAGTCATGGAAAAAATATTGCTAGTTAACAAGACATAAATCAAATGGTAATCAAGAGAAAAATCCATAAAAGAATAACATAGGTATTTGTAGAAGACGACTAAGTATTTAATAACAATTTTAAAGGTAGTTAGGGATTAATTAAGAGGTAGACTTAGTGTATTGGGTTCACTATCCAAACCATAATAGTAGTTAAGGTTCACTCCTAAGACTCTATTGGCGGATAAGGTCATCTACTGAACTGGGTTCACTCCCCGTTCAGATCCTATATTACAGAAATCAGTTCACATCCCATTCTAATATTAAATTAAAGAAACAATTTCACTTCTCATTCCATCCATGTATTATTAAACCATGTTCACTTTCTATCCCAGCCTAATATTACTGAACCATCCATACTCCTTATTCCCTCTCTATAATTCTAAACCGAGTTCAAACCTCATTCCATCCATTTCAAGTTTTTGAGATAATAACATTTACCTAATGCATTGGAGGGATATTTTTTTCCCACCAATATCATAATGGTATAATTCATACATTCTCTAAAATATAACAAACAATCATATCATAACCCATGATATGAAATTGGTATCATAAACATTTAATCATATCATAACATGTGAAAAAAGACCCAAGTTTTATGACCATTTCATCACTGAATAACCTATGAAAAGAAGTGGGTTTCTTAATCATATTACTTACGAAATATAAATTGGTTTAATATATATTTAAATAGAAATGGGTTTCATAAACATCAATCCATCAAAACATAAACTATTCCATGAAATAATATGAATAGAACCTTTGGATCATTTTCCGTGATATGCATGAGTAACACCAATAGATGTCATCTTAGATTGAAAAAAATATAGAAGGATAATTTAAAAACATTTCTTTAGGAAAATATCCTATCTTATTTGAAAAATTAATTTTAAAATAAAACACATTTTGATAACCATTTTCTATGAAAACATACAAATCAACACTGAAAATATGATGAAAACATTTTCATTGAAAATATATGGGAAAAATTATAATGGAATATTTTAAATCCATAAAAAATTAATAATTATTCATTGAAAATTATCATTAAAAACTTTTTAATGACATTTTTGAAAAACAATTTTGAGAACATGATCTTTGAAATAAACTGATTTTTAACCAAAAATAAAATTAAATATTATTTTCTTAAATACACTTTCTTAATTATATTAAGTACCGAAGAGTGTAAAAATCATTCCAATAAATTAATATATCAAGAATTAATAGTGGATAATAAATTTAATTAGAGTTCAGGAGATAGTTATCATAATATTTCATCAATTGAAGCATAATCATAAAAATCTCGATAAATGATGAGATAATTTCAATAAAAGCTTACCACTATGTAACTTTGAATCATACACCCAATGTAATAAAATGAAATTTAATGAATCCTATAAAATAATTAAAATAATTAGATTAATAATAAAAAACTTAAAATCGTATTATATACACCTTTTAAAATAATATGGGTGCATAACAAAACATATGTCTCAAAGAAAGAAAATTGAGAGAATAAGATCTTACTAATTTGGTATCTTTTAAACATTAAAACCCCGTAAAATAGAGATCAAAAAAAGGATATTTAGATACCCATAAAATTATAAATAATAATCAAATAATAAATTTGTATGAAGTATATAAAACACAAAAAATAATTAATGGTGAATAAATCATAAGTCTTGTAAAAATAAAAGTGAGTTAAGAAATCCTCTTACATTTTGTCTTGACTTTCCTCGTAAATATTCAAAACTATTATATAATAAATAAAATTTTATTATAAATATACCATAGAACAATATCATTATATCCAATACCATATTTTATTTTTATTTGACTTTATATTACATGTTTTTTAACAACTCTTTGTTAATGATACATTTTGCGTCATATGTGGTTTTTTCATATAAGATTTTGATTATTATTCTTGATCCTCTTACATATATCATTATGTACTTATTTCAAGAATGTAAAAAACTACATAAATATAATATAAATACAGTATCTATATATATTAATATATTTCATATATATTTATGAAATGGAATACACCGTTCGTGGATACTGTATATTGTACATATGCAAGAACATTGTTTCTCATTTATAGTCTTATTGAAGGAAAAAAATAAAATAAATATAGTTATATATATGTGAAATATAATTATATTATAATTATTATTTCATATATATATTATATAAGTTCACTAAATCATTCCTTTATACATTCCACGTAAAGTGTGAATGAATCACATCACTTCGAGGAGTCGGTAGTCCACACATTCACAAACAAAGTTATAATATTTACTGAAAATGGAAATCATGGTTTTATGTTTTATAAAATAATTAAAAAATAATAAATACATAATAAATATAATATATATCATATATTAACATAGTTTATATCAAAATTCCCACCCATAATAAGTGGTAATGAAAAAAACGAACAACATCATTTCACGAGGTGGTAGTTCGTCATACACATGGATAGTAAGTTTATTACCAATTAAATTAAAGTGTGTGTAACTATATGTATAACCCTTAAAATAGAAATATCTCTATATATTTAGGATACTAGTTTTATTATATAATAATAGATTGAGAATATTTTCCAGGGTCAATAATTAAAATAAAAGAGAGCTTAAGGAAGGATGTTACATCTTCTTTGGGTAACTCATCTTGGTTTCAACCATAGGGATTCATTGGATGGATTCATTCCCAATGGGATGATTCTAGGATTAATGGAGTTATTTTGGTAAATTGTTAGACCCAATTTTGGGGGATAAATAGGGAATTATATGTATGAATATGTGGGATGGGTGAGTGCCTTTTTATAGTGGAGTAGGAGTGGCATTCTTGTAAAACTTTTAACAGGGAATTTGACCACATGTTTTTCCCATGTCAAGTGACCCCAATTATTGTTCAAATTAGAAACAATGTATTATAGGGTTTTAGTATGACGAAAAATTTATTTTAGGAAAGTTTTTAGGTCATTTTGTGCAATAATTTTACGGCTTAATCCAATGTTAATCTTATTTTTCTCTTAATCGCTAAAATTAAATTTTGTCACTTTCAATAACCATTTTGGTTTAAAAAATGATAAATTATAAAAAATCATAAATTTTTATGATTAAAAATATGGAATAAATATTCTAAAATTCATACCATAGAAGTATCCGAAATTAATTTAAAATTAATCTCATGGACGGGATGACAATGTGGGTTTTTGAAGCGATAATGTCCAAAAGATTGATATGTTTTTATATCCAATTTCATTGTGAAATTGGTTCCAATGACCTATATTACATTAATTGATGTAAAATTGATATAAAGATACTTTAAAACCTAATTAAACAGAATTTAAATATATTAATAAATTATATGAAAAATCATATTGGAATTCAAATTCGTTGTTTTTCATTATTCATCAAAAAATGAAACTTCTCAGAAAAATGCAAAAAATTCAATCAACGTAAATTTTGATATTCCAATTTCAAAAATGAACTTTATTTTTTCAAATAAAAATTATTAAATTTTGAAAAAAATTAAAATGGGTTCTCCCTTAAAAGATTTAAAATTCCGTTTTCGAAAAATACATCCTTTTTAATAAAATTTCATTTATTCTTGTCTTATACCTATAAAATATATTGGAAGAGTATAAAAAAATTTACTGAACATATAATATAATTTTAAAAAAACATTAACAAAAATTGGTTTTTTTAATTTCATTAGATAAAATTTTGTTGGTACATAGAAAAATATTTTCCACATAAAAGAAATTTCTTTATTTTCAAATATTTCTTTCGTTCACTTATATAAAATTTTAACCAAAATTTAATTTTATGTTAATTTTTAAATAATATGTTAAAAATATTTTAAATCATATTTATAAATTACATTCCAATAGATGTGTGGTAGCTATAATAATATTTTAATAAATTTATTAATATTATATTGTGTAGTGGTAAGACTCGGCCTTGCATGTTACTAAATATTTCAAGGGAACTCATAATTGTGTGTAAAATATGCTGATCATAGTTTTTCATGTACCAAATTATAATCCATGTGTTGTGTATAGCCCAACGTTAACTTTTTTTTTTGTATAATTCAAGCCAAACATGGTGGTTTTATATAACAAAAGCAATATTTTTTGTTGGGGGAAGTGAAAAATATCAAAAATATTACATTAATTAAAAAAATATTTCACAAAATCTGGTGGTGTTACAATTCACAAGAGTTAGTGATATTTTTAGGTCAATTTTTTTAGATACATTATAGTAGTATTCAATTGTTTATAAGAATTTTAAATCTCTCTTTAAGGATAGGTTTGATTCCATGGATTCGTTTCTTGAAAATATTTATTTGTTTATATTTACACTCAGTGTTTACAAAATGAGTGGGATAAAAATAAAATTATTAATGGTTATTAAAATAATAAGAGCAATAAACCTGATGAGGAAATATATTTCAATGATATGGAGAGTGAAAATATTACTAGAGTTTAAGGAATAAATTGAATATTCATATCTAGGTGGATATTTTTATATTAATTTTGATAAGATCATGTACGAGATCATAAGATATTTTTATAAAGTGAATGATAGATAATATGGTTTACTATATTATAATTGTTTTGGATTTTTCAATGTAAGATATTTTATTGAAAATTGGACAAAGTTAAAGTATGAAGATGGTGAACAATAAGAAGTTTCAATAATGAATTTCTCTAAGAATAAAACTTCATAATTAAAACATAGTAGAAAACCTTTTAACATAAATTAAGTAAATTCTAAATTGAATAAAATAGTTCTATTTCAAATATAGAGAAAGAAGATTTTGATCATTTTGAAAGTGTATAATATTCATCATTAGTGACCACATTTGGAAGTTACTGATTAAGATGATTAATAAATAAGAATCATATAGTGAATGATATGAAGATGAAATCGACATATAATTCCTATCAGGGCATGATTTAAAACAACCAATCCTAAGAATATATTCATTATAATAGAAAAATAATATGTTTTTTTGTTCCTCAAGTTCTTAATGAGGTTGATAAATCCTAAGGATAAATTAATCTACATATATTTAATGAAATATAAATTCTAAATGTAGCACATTCTAAAGAAATTAAATTAAACTATTCATTTAAATACATCATCAAAGTAATTAAAAAAATAACATGGTGACATCTAAAAGTGTTGAATATTAAAGATCAATTGAATAGTTAAAAGATTAATTTTATGATATTTATGCATATATTTAATGAAATCATGAATATATGAATGAAAAAATGAAAACAAATATATAATCATATTAATCATAAAAAATATAAATCTGTGTATTTTAAAATTTTAGAATTTTATGAGAAATTGTATAAATGAATGTGAAAAAAATAAGTGAATGAATTTTTTCTTATAAGGTGAATGTCAAAATTATAGAAAATATGTTTGTGGTAACATAAATATAAAAAAATTGAGAAATTAAGGATAAATATTCAATAATGATGTTTGAAACAATGTAAATATACCAGAATTACTAAAAATTTTGGTTTCCTAAAAGGATCTGAATTTACTAGTCTAAATGGTAAGAGAATGGAGTAGGGAGAGTCTATATAGAATATTTTTTTAAGTAAAGGATTCTAATTTTTGGATAATTGTAGTTTTTTAGTGGATATCAACACGTGTCAAGGAATGTTTTATCAAGTTAGATATATTTAAATAGTTATATAAAAATTATAATTCATAAATTTATGGGGTGAAAATATACTAAAAGAAGACATTTCTAAAAAGAGGGTGAATTAGTAGTCCAAATAAAGAATCAATTTCATGTTTTGAAAATAGACTATAGAATATTTGATTAAAATTGGAATTGGGATAATGAGTACATAACTGGTATTTCAATTTATTTGAGTATCAGTTAAATTAGAATGTTATATAAGAATAAATATAATAGAAAATATAATGATTTTATGGAAGATATTTATTAAAATAATCTTAAATGAATTTACCATGGATACTCAATAGTGATTATTTTTCATATGTGATGGGTAATATGTGAGTTCATAAATAAATTTATAATTTTTGAGAATGATCAGTCACATGTGGAAATTATAGAGAGTGTAGAATAAAATTAGTTATCTTTAGAAAATTAGTGAATATAAGATGAAGTCCTAGAGTACTCATTTTTTATGGTTTGAAACATGGACTCAACTTTTTTTATCCACAATTTCATAGAGGAAATTAATTTATATTATAGAAATATAGATGAGTTATGAAATGATTAAAATATAGATGTGTCATGACTCAAGAAAAATGAACTAATCGAAGCTTATTTCATGAGGGGGTGTTTAAAATTTCTACTTCATGAGCTTGAATGACAACCTTAATTTGTTGCATCATAGAATAATTATAATGGAAATATATAAGTATGAAAAATATAAGTTAAGGAGATAATATTTATTATATTATGTTACTAAATAGTGAGGGAGATAGAAAGAGAGAGTGGGAATTCAATATATTTCAAAAGGAAAAATATTAGAGATCATTATATAAAAGGGTGTGGATTCAAATCACTTTTCCGTCAGAACATTCCCATTCACATATTTATGGACAAATGTGGATGAAATTGATATATTGTAAAAAAATAATTAATCAGTATCATTGAAAAATTTACTAAAATGATCTGTGTAATTTTTGTGAAACTCGAACCCAAATCCTTAAATAGGATCAAGGTTTTGAAGAGGAGTTTAAAAAAAGAATGTAGAAATTATGTGATGTAGTTTAATTCATATAATAATGTGAAATATATAAGTGAAAATTCTATCTATTTAGGGAAGTATTGTACTCTTCACATGTAAATTTTACCATATTCAAAATAATAAATTGGCGTTTCTAAAATTAAGATTCAATGTTTAGTGGAGATTGATATATCCATATTGATGAAACATGGTACATATCATTTATTTTGGAGGTATGGGATTAGGATAGTAATATATTTTCTAAATATCTATATGTGTCTTCCTAACTATGATATATCTCTTCAAAATATATATTACAATAATACCCTAGATTGATGTATGCAAGGTTATTTTTCATCACTTACATTATTAAACTTATTTCTTCAAATATAAATGTGTTTAATCAAAGTGGAGTTAAAGTTATTCTTCATATATGTCTTCTAAATGGGACAGAATATCATTATTATCATAAGGAATCCAAAAGTGTGAGCAATGATACAAATGTGAAGGTGTTTAAGAATGTCTCTAAGGGGTTTCAATAAAATAAAACACTTTATGAATTCAAAGGAGAATATAAATATTTGATTGGGTAGAAAGTATAAATTCAAGTAAATAATAAATATATGAGTCATAAAATGAAGATAATATTGATACAAACATAAATAATGATAATTAATGGATAAAATAATTACATCCAAGGTATATTAATTTGAGATCTTGAAAATAAGTTTAGATCATGTATGATCATTGCAAATAAAGATATCTTTGGGGAAATTATCTCATACATCGCTGATTAGTAAAGTAGAGTTGAGGTTATTAAATGATGAATTAAAGCATAAATAATGGATTCATTGCATAAATGTGTAATTAGATCCAATCAATAAAATTAAAACATGAGAGTTTGTTCCAAATAAAATAGAACTAATATGTTTTTTAAATAAATTGGGTGTCTATAATCAATTGAAAAAAGGGATATGTGATTAAAAATAAGGTAGGGTTCATTCGGAAAGGGTATAATAAGGTATAATGCATTGAATTTAGGAAACATTTTTTCTGGTTTCCAATCTAAAGACAATAAGTACTATACATACAATTTTAAATCAATGGAGATACATGATTTCTAAATGGATTTCAAATTTTTTTGTATAAATAGTGAATTGAAGAGGAGTTTTACATTATTCAACCCTATGTATATGGTCTCGGAGATCATAATAGATTTTTCTATAGGCTAAATAAATAACGTTGTAGTTTAAAATATACTCTGATATAATTTTATTCAAATTTTTAATCATTCTTGAAGTTACTATAATTTTGTAATGGAAGAGTGGATAGAAAGTTCTACATTAAATAAAGAAAAAATTTATCACTCATGTTTATTTACAATCTCTCTTCTATAATCATTTCTATAAATGATAATGTTTTTCTAAGTTATTTTTCCATTAAGGTGAAGAATAATTTTGAGTTATTTATATCAGGAGAGATAATATACCTTATAGAAAATAACATTTCTCAGGATAAGGATCTTATATTTTATTCTCAATATATGTATAATTGAGAATTACTGAAGAAGTTTAGATTAAAGGTTGTTAATCTTATTCCTACCAATAATTTCATTAGAAAAAAAGATTTTAAATGATAAATATGGAATTGTGGTTAATCAAATGGTGCGCAAGAAACATAATAGGAGTTTTCTCTATCTGAATAGTTCAGTACCAGATATTTGACATGTTGTTATGATTTGTGTAGTATATCAAAAACTGCCTAAGTAATCTCATTTTATAGTATAAAAAATGATTTTATATTATGTTATGGACAATGTATATTTTTAGCTAAAATAAAATTGAGGTGGTAAGCTTAGTCTATTAAAACATATTGATGTGGGTTGGCCGAGATGTTTTGAGGATCATATTTCCTAAGAAAATAGAGTATCATTATTGGTGAATGTGTGTTGAATGGAAAATTGAGGAGCATAATTATATTATCTTGATCATAGTAGAATCCAAAAATATTCCTTCCACCCAAGTGATAATGAAAATTAAATGGATGAAGATGAAAATCAATGATTTATGAGTAGATGTGAGGTTTATGTAGTTAGTTGAATGGGATAATAAATTTTCTATTAATATTTTTATAAATCTATATAAAAATTTCAATTTAAGAACATTAGTATAAAATACCACATTAACAAAGATAATATAGAATATCTAATCATAAAAATTTATTATATTCCTATAAAGGAACAACTATAAGATGTTATTAAGAAATAATATATTAATATTTGATTTCAGAAATCATGTTTGATGATAAGGAATTCATCCTTTAAATTCTGAAAGCTGAGGTATGGTTTCCCTTCCCCTCTTAATTTTTCAATATAAATTTTTTAAATTTTAGGGGAATAAAAACAATATAAATATAAAGATATAAATTTTTCTAATAGGTTTGAATGGAAATATTAAATGGGGGTATATATTTAAGTAGATTTATTTAAATGGGAAATTTGTGAGATCAATATATCCATGTGGTTTTTTATGTGTAAATATATTATTCCGTCAAGTATTTGTGGTTTATACATGAATTATTATTACATATTTTTTTATTATTTGTGTAGAAATTATTTTTTATAAAATATATATTAATAACTTTAAGAAAATGTAAAATAAAAGGATAAATCTAATATTATTATTTGAAAGAGCGTAAATAGTTCTTATAAAAAAATGTTATTTTTTATATATTATTATTGTTTCTTACATTTAATTTACTCAAGGTGGATTATAATTTTTGAATGGTGATTAATTGATATGTTTGAGAGTGATTTTTTTAAAATAGAAGATAAAAAATATAAAGAATAAGATTATTAGGAATAGGAAGATGTTTGAGATTTGAATTACCCCATTTGGTTTTAGTTTTAGGATGGGATACTTTTTCGTAAATGGAAATGATGAGGATGTGACGTGTGACTTAGGGGTTATCTTTTATGTAAAAACATTTCTAATACATGAATAAATTAAAAAATAAGACTAGTTTTCATTTGTTCATATGTGGTGTTGTTCATTTAGGAATTTTAAAGTGATCTGAAGAATATTATAGTCAAATTGTAATGTTAGGTGGTGTTTGAGAGATGAAACAACTAATCACAATAGTGAGGCTCACATTATAATTTTATTTCCATTGATGAAAATATGTTGATTCCAAAAAAATCACACTATAAAATTTAATCTCACACTATGATTTTGGTTCTGAACATAATGAATATTAAGATAGTTTATCCTAACATTTGGACCAATTGATAATGAGCAGGATATGATGTTTCTTATAGATGTTATTTGGTGTTAGTAATGAAATTTCAATGTGAGTGGGTTGGCTCCACCATAGAGAGTATTTCCATGAATTACTGATTGTGGTCTTACCAAATTTGGTGGGTTAGGGAAAGTGGGGCCACATCTCTATATAGTATGATGTTCAATAATTAACTAGGAATTATATTTTTTGAAATTAATCATATGGAAACCAAATTCATTGCATAGTGGGACACCTCATTATTCCATGATTTATATGAAAATGTTGATTTGAGGGTTTTTATGATGTAGATTTTTAGAATACTAAGAGGATACTCAAAATCAATTCCTCGTTTTCCTAAAATATATCTAAAGTGAAAAATAAGGATGTATTGATACAATAGTTTAGATCAAAGTGGGTGAATTTGAAATTCAATGTAGTTATTAATTTTGAATTTGAATTTTGAAATTCAATAATAGAGAACGTTTATTGTTCCAATGAATGGTATTGTAAAACAAATATGTGTTGAAACATAGAGAATTCACAAAGAAAGTGATGTATATAAAACCATTAGATAACTAGTTCAATTGATTGTAACTATTTCTAAAAGATTAATATTTAGACTGTGATGATCGATGTATTAATTTTAATAGAAGATAGTCAGTTGTGGTTTCATAGATATTTAATGAGTTTATTCCTTTCATTAGATGATAAAGAGTTCATTTATAATTAATAGTATTTCAGTTAAATAAGGAAGAATATTTTGGTGGTCCATTAGAATATTTTGTCACATATATTCAATGTTTTAATGATCAAAGTGAAGAAGATAATGAGATACTATATTGAAGGTGGATTTAGAGATTCGTTCTAAAAATCGAAGACCTTTTTTGATATTTCAATAAATATTTTTCCTGAATTATATGGTATAATTTTTTTACTTTTTAGGTAAATTTATTCACACATGATTATCAAGGATAATCCTTACATATTATAACCCATTTGTTGATTCTGGTAGATACAATGCTAAACGATAACACAGCATCATCCCATAGGATGAAATTAGTGTTTTTTATTGGTGATAATTCTATTTTTTTATTTGGTTATGGATGTGGAAATGAAATAAATAATGTCACTACCCCCTCCCACCAAAGATATCGTATTGAGGGGAGATAAATAATAAACCTTGATTCCCACCTCCAGAAGACCTTGGGTTGGTGAATTGCACCGAGGGTATAAAAATCAAACAATATAAGAGTAATTACCCTATATAAAATAAATCAGGGTCTAATATGGGATAAAAAACCACAAAAAAATATAGTAGATAACATAAATGTAACCGAAAAACCATCCCACAATAAAAGAATAATGTAAAAATAATATAATTAAAAAGGCTTCAAAGTAAATACCAAACCTAATAGTCTACAATAATGACCCCACAACCACCCAAACCCCAATAGTAATGTCCAAATCAATATACAAATTCCTCATGGAACTTTAAAATAGTTTATATACATTGGGTTAACATAATAGCTTTACTTAGTAGGTGAATAACCATGATCTCAAGTTAATATGAGAAAAGGTTATGGAAATAAACCAGTGAAAATACTATAGAACCAAGAAGCACATATGCAGTTCATCCTTCCAAACCTACCATCACCATGACTTTATCATGAAACCACACATCCAATATTATAATATACTATCAGGATCATTAAAAATAAAGGTGTCCCTTATGCTTCCCCACTAATTTCTCACTCACATTCCTAAACAATGAAGGTCATATTCTCCCATACCTTTCCAACAAACATCATTACACTACATACAACATAAAAAAAACTAGACCACATGTTACATCAGATCATGTCTTGCCCACAGACTCATGTTTCACACATCACATCACATCACATACCACCCACAGAAAATTGGGACACACATCACATATCTTCCATAACAATATTTGGAATCATGAATGTGAAATACATAAACCTCATCCCTCCTCCTATAATGAATGACCCCCACCATATATCAAATTCCAAAAACTTGCATCTCACCCATAGGAAACTAGACTAACAATTATCATCATATCACATTCTTCCCAAAAACTCCAGTTTCCAACATCACTAATGGGTAATATAAAACACAAACCAATATTACTACTACCAAAGGATGAGTATATGAAATATGGGTAGCTATCCATATATCTTACTGCAATCTTGGATATTGGGGAAAACTCCTAGAACCCATCACCTCTAATAATAGGTAATGTTTCCCAACATGGGTGGGGAATATATAAAAATAATACATGCATAAAAGATATATAAATAGAAGAAATTCCCAACCTATGGGTTCACATAAACAACACTAATGCACACCACATCACCACAACATACCACAAATTAACCATATCAACTACTTCCACCACCATAGGAAACACCCCACAGAACAGTAACACAAGTCCACATAACAATTTCCACATTAATTTATAGGTTTCACAGCATTTTCTCATTAGATATTTCATTTCACATTACATTAGTCATATTTTTATTATATTCAGTTATCCACCTCGAACATTTCGATTTCTAGTGAAAAATGTTTATTTACCAGCCTTTTTTATTGCATTTATAATCACAGTTCATATCATGGATAACCAAGAAACTATCTCAACCATTCCACCATACATCTTTACCAACTATAAAAACCACTACCATAGTGCCACACATCCGCCATTGTCATTATGTCACATCATCGAGTCTGTCTTACCATAACAACCTCACATCGCACAACCACAACCACCATGCAACGCAACCACTATGCCACAACCACTATACCACCAACACTACACCACAATCGTGTCTCACAACAAAACCACCACATGAAAAAACTACATGTTACCACCACCCATCATCCCCACCATGCATCACACCATTGACTACCATATTGTACAAAAATTCATTTCACATTAATGTTAACCAACCTCTGCGTCACAACCCCTCACATAAAATTTCCCTTACATTCATCTCAGTTGATGTATAATATACCAAAACACATATGAAAAAATAAAAATAACCAGAGTAAAAATAAGTATCACAGATAGTTATCCATAATTATTTAGCGTATTTTATTACATTACTCTGTTTATTATCATTGTTTTTATCACCCAAACCAAAATTAAAATAAATCATGTTTATTATCTAAATATACATTCCTTGTCCATTTATTTAGGGTGTGATAACACACCAACACATCAAGATTAATAATAGGATAAAAACTAATATGAAATAAAGTCTCCCAATAGATATTATTTTCAAAATTGCTAACATGAATGCATAATATCATCAACATATATCAATGTTGTAAAACATGTAGAAACTTCCCATTTCTATCAATTCAACTATGAAAATTAATTATCTAATTATTCTAACTCTTAATATTCATCCAAATTTTACAAAAAGAATGAAAATATTATAGATTGCAAATAAAATGGTGATAAAAGGATCACATACCTCATGGTATCCTTTTAATATCATTTTTAATTGTAGGGAAAAGAAGAAACTGCCTAAAAATCACTGCCACACAATGTAGTCATTTATTAACCTACACCGCACCGAAGGGTTTTCAAAATTCAATCCATACACACCCCTAACTATAACTACAAAATTTAAATGGATATATAAAGAAGATTAGATGTACACCCATTGGAATGATAGGAGAACTCACTATGAATCACCAATCAGCATTCTCTGTAATCTTACGACTGAAGAAAGGGATAAGAGGTCAAGAACGACTCCTTGGGAAACTAGGGTTATTTGATAATGAGAGAGAGAGACAGATATTGATATGGATGATTAAATGAAAATTATCTATAAAATCCTATTTAGGACTTGGAAGTTTTCCATTTAATGGTTTGTTACCCATTCAGAATGTATAACACATGGGTTTTCGAAAATTCCAACTTCCAGCAAAAATCACATCATCTTGGACATTGATTAATTGGACATCATGTACTACCTCAAAGTTTTGATTCTATTTCATGACCCCACCTTATCCTTTATAAAATTTATGAAACCAACTAGATTCATAAGAAATTAATAACTGATTCACATTGAGTAAACTGCTTACGATGTCAGTTATAACACCCCAAGATTATAAGAAATTTTATTTTTTTGAAATAAATATAATCATTCCAAAATTTTCCATTACACACAATATCATGTCTATCTTAAATTACCTTAAAACTGAATCTTTCATTACACACAATCCAAGAGAAGCTTTTGCTACATGCAATGTTGGGCAAACTTATGATACCAATGACACTGAGTTTTAACAAAATTATGATATATTATAGTTACTTAAACATATATATTATAAAATAGATGTTAAACCTATTTAATGGAATAATAATAATTTTTTTTTAAATATTATGTATAATTTTTTTATATGAATAAAATATTTGTACTAAAAATCACTTAATTTTCTTTTAAATATTTATATGTTTCGAAAAAAAGTATTTTTTCTTGGAAATGATTTCAATGTATTTTTTTCAAAACATTATTAAAAATATATTTTCATAATTTTAGAAAATAAATTTGATAAAATAAATTTATTTTGTTAAACCATCATGTCAAAATTATATTAGGGTGAGTTTTTGGGATTTTAATGAAAAGTTTCTTTTTTTATAAATAG
Source organism: Viscum album (assembly GCA_963277665.1). Classification (NCBI taxonomy): domain Eukaryota; kingdom Viridiplantae; phylum Streptophyta; class Magnoliopsida; order Santalales; family Viscaceae; genus Viscum; species Viscum album. The sequence continues at coordinate 287,230 of CAUJRU010000774.1, forward strand.
TGAATAATAATGAATTTTAATTAAAAGATAAATTTTAGTTAAATTTATTTATAAAGTTAAATTTTATTTAAAATTGGTTTAAATTAAAATTAATCCATTTACACATCCATTGATCCAATTTTTGTCATTATAATCAAATTTGTATTGAATTTCGATATATTAACATGTCAAACATTCAACAAATTTCTCTTTAGACCTCTACTTTCTCATCACATCAACATGATTAATTTTATATTAAAATGTTCCACTTCAATGAATATAATTTGAGAAAATGGATAAAATATTTGGAATAAAAAAAATTGTATCATCTAATAACTTCATCTTAATTTTTGTCCAAAATTCATTGTAAAAAGGTATAAAGTATTTAGAATGGTTAAGGTAAAAATTGGTTTGCCGAGGGGTTAAACTAAAGATATAATGGTTAAAATGTCCTTTAAAATTATGTAAAATATGTTTTATGGAAACATTTTGACCTTATAATTTCAAATGTTTGATTTTTAATAATTTATGTACCTTATATCTTCATAAAAACATTGATTCACTTTTTTCTTTTCAAAAGGTTACAAGTGTTATAATCACCTCACTTATAAAATTCAACCCACTATCCTCTATTGTTCACACAATAAACCATTTTGGATGATCCAATAACTACCCAAATCATTTCTTAACTTCCCTCCTACAATTCTGGAAACCCTATTTCAGACAAAACTCTATCCAATGAAGGATTTTGGTGTAACACGAAGGGGGGAACATGAATAAGAGTGGAAGTTCATCATATTGAATTTATTAAATTCTTCCACAACCTCTATAAATTATTATTATACCAAAATGATATAATAACATAAATATATTCAATATAATTAGATATTTTTATGTTAAGTTCATGATCATGGAACATCTATTGCAAGGCGTATTAAAAATAAATTTCTATATTTTTTTTAGTGAAATTGAGAGGCTGACTAGGGTCATCTCACTTTAGGAGATTAACATTTTTTTACATACCAATTTAATTAAAACTAATAACTACTTCATTATATTAGTTATATTATTTTCTGAAAACTATGTAATTTTAATAATTGATAAAATAAACCAGATCTGGATTAACATTCAATAAAAAATTGAATAAAAAATTTACATATCCTTTAATTAATTGCATTTGGGTTCCTTATATTATTCATTTTAATTTATTAAATGTACATTTATAACCAAATTATGAAATCTCACCATTGGATTACAATTATTTTATTTAGTGATTTTGAAACTTCTAATTCCTAAGGAAAATAGATTTTACCTCCACCTCTAATCGTAGTTGATGGCATACCTCAATCGAGTGTGTGAAACCTTACCAGACTAGGATTCATAATGTGTTGCTCCATCCCTTGACTATAATAACTCCATCATTTTAATAGATTATGTTAAAATTAAGAAACTTAAATTATTTAAATAATTCAATACAAGTGATTTTTAGTTCTAGGTCATGGTGGTAAATCTATACACCCATAAACTTCATTCCTTCTCAGCAAAAATATAAATAAAAAAATTATGAGTTGTAGATATGAATTTACACACACCCTATCTTCCCCTAAAGAAATACCATGGTTAGTCACTTATTATCGAGTACAGTAGGCCACAGTGGAAAATATTATATCAATAGAATGAGAGAAAGAAATGAAAAATAATTAAATATTGAAACATTAGATGAAATATTAAGGATGAAAAACATTAATTAAAAGAAATATAATTATTTAAAAGTAATAAACTAAATTACAGTTGAAAACTCAAAAATAAGAAAAAAAAATTATCCATTACTAGGCCTCTCTTGATCCTATAATCCATTTTAGTGGTACATTGTCCTTATATTAATATAGGGTGGAAACCTTTTTATATCCCTTATTTTTTACTTTCTAAATCACGATCAAGATATTAATATACGCATTTTAAATATATTCATTTTGAGTCAAATAAATTATTAGGTTTTTTTAAGTTCCAACACTGGTATGAAATTCTATAGTGATGGTGGAAGTATCTACCATTAGTCCTTCAAATGATCTGTTGTTCCAATTTTTCATGGCACATTCTCAATCTATCCATTTCATCATCCATCATCATAGTAGTTCAAAATAAAAGCTTCAATCATGGTGTGATTCCTCTAGATCAAAAATTTACTCAACGGTGGATTACATATACGACTTGACCAATGGAATATCACATCAACCTATAGATCAAACATGTATCAAACATGTATTTATTCATCCCAACATCTTTTTCATCTTTTATTCTACCTCAACATTGGAATTATACTTATCTTTAGGATCCTCTTTGGTAAGCCATTCATTCATCGGGTTATTCCCACATGCATGGTCCTTCATGGTAGTATGAGAATATTCTTTGTCCATGGAATGCATGGGTTGTGCTCAACAGTTGTGAGGGTAGAAAAAGAAAGTAGAATAGGTGACCTCTAACAAACCCTCAATCCATAACTGTAGAAGGAGGGATCTCCAATCATGGGTAGGGAATGGGCTTAAGTTGTGACCATGATTTTTCTCCTCTAGTTGAATACTTTGGTGGTGACTCCAAGAAGGCGGTGTTTGTATTAGTGGTGTTGAATGATAGTAGTAGCTTTAGTGGAAGTGAGTATCAGAAATAGTTGTGGTGGTGATGACTGGCAGAAGTAGTGAAGGATTTTTGAAATCTACCATTGTAATAATGGTAGATCACATCTATTATTGGCACACAGATACTACTTCTACAAAGTGGTGTCTTTATGTCCATAGAAACATATCCCTCATTTAGTGATGGAAGCAGTGAGAGAATCCTTCTATTCCATATTCATGGAAAGTATAGTTCATTTACGGGGGTGTGGCACCATGGAAAGAGTGCTTGAGTGACATGGTAGCATCCATAGTGGTCCAACATGGATCCTTGGTGTCTTAAAGAATCAAAAATGGACTTCAATATTTATAGATAAATATCTATTATGAAGAATAGTGTCAAAAATATTTATATGTATTTCATGGGAATTTTCTGAGGTAGATTAATCCATCCATAATTTATCGGGGTGATGGCAGAAGTAGGAGTATCTTGATCAATTTTCATAGGTGGATGAGATAGAGGATTATAGTGTTGTAAAGGTGGATGAGGTGGTTTTAGGTAGAAAAGAATTCAAATAATGATAGAGTATCATGTCAAAGGTGTATGTTAGAGAATAATATGGGATGAAGTCTTATGATTTAAATTATGAATGGTACACAGTATAGCTTATCACACATGAAAATAAAAGGTGGAGGCCATGAGAGTTTAATTATAATGTGGTGGTCCCACAAGATTAGAAGCGAAAACTAAGATGCGCTCCCAAATATAATACACCGAATATAAATGGTCTAGACCTCACACATTTTTGGACCATGATGTCTATGGATCAATATTTTCACACGATCATCCCTGTGGAATCTTCCCACATCTTTCCCACTTGGAAAGGCTCTCCCAATTGCCTGAATGGCATTATGGCCTCTTCCTAAGGTTAGCTAAGTGGTTTTGGTCCACTGGTTGAGGGTTTCCCCTTGGTTTGCCATATTTTTTTAATAACAAAAAATTAAAAATAAAATTATAATATCAATTAATATCACAATTAATTTCCAGAATTCAAAATTAATATTTTTCATTAAATTTAATTTCATTTTAACTTTATCTTTTTAATTTCACATATTTTAATAAAATAAAATGTTATAATGGAATTTCATTTTAAATCCAAAAAAATTATTTAGAATATGTTTAATAATTGGTCATGAAAAATGACTCTATCAAATTTCCCAAAAATTAAACCATGCTTATTATCAATTATTGAATCTCAACATGGAATTATAGAGGCCACCAATGTGACCATTATTAAAATTTCAATGAAATAAAATTAAATAATTATCAATGAATAAAAAAATTGTAAAATTCCACATAAAATATCAATTCATTTTTTCAATTTCCAAAGAAATAATTAATTATAGAATTTTACATTTCCGATTGAACAAGATGGAACTTCATATTTTATCTATTCAAGATTATAAATTTATTATCATTAAATATTACATATCATGATCTACCTCTCTTTAATATTTTATTTTATTACTCATTATATAGTTGAGGTAGATTTTTTCTCAAACCATGAGAACATTCTCATTTTCTATAAGCTCATAAAGAAAATACGTTCTCCACATGTAATGGAATAATACATATGAAATAATGAAGGATTTTTAATCAAGGTTCATATGACATGGAGGATTTTTTTGTAGTATTTGATTTGAAATATTAAGGATCAATGGGAAGATTTATCACTAAAGTACATTGCATGATATAAAAACTAAAATTTTAATGACTTTCCTACCATTCAAATTACTAGGTCTCCCACTTCCCAAGCTCAACTTAAGGTCATGAATAATGAAATCATAATGAATAATGATCTCCTTCTTGGATTTTTTTTCTACTTATATATATTTTTTGTACTACTTTTTTAGAATATTTTCATTAATTTTTTAAAATATATTTGTGGAATTAGCCTCGCATCCACTACCTAACCAAATATGAAGAAAATCAGTATAGTGATTGTAATTTTTTATTCCCCGTGTCAAAAACCATTTCCATTTTTATGAAGGGAAAACTATAAATTATATCCAATGTATGATAATCTATCCATAATATAAACAAATAGCACCCCCAACAATTTACCCTTACAATGTATTTCATCCCTTCACCCCCACAATTCATCTTAAAATTGTCATGAAAATTCCAAGAAGTTGTTAGGAATGAATGAAAGTGGATTTAAACATGGCCCATCCATAAAAAGTTCATTCATGGTCTATATGGGATATAAAATGATTAATGTAACAGTGGTCTTCGAGGATAAGGGATTTTCAAAGGATTCTAAATTTTTTTTAAATGTTTTTATGCACTTTCATTATATATGACAAGATTTAAAGAATTTTTTGGTTATTGGAATGTTCAGAGATAACTCAATAAATATTATCAATATTAAATGGGAAATATTTGATAAATAAACTCCATGGGGATTGGGAAATAATATTAGACAATAACTTATGGAATGGTTAATAATAAAAAATTAATTTACATAAATTTCCAAGATTCACAATGTTAATAATGATATGGAAATTTAATTCCCAAGAATCAACTAATTCCCTCAAATTATGAGTCCTCGTTTTAATAACTATGTTTCATTATAATCATTCCATTATCCATTTTACTCATTCTAACTCACTAAAATTTAAATCTAAATGATTAAATAACTAGATTTATATAAAACAAATGTCACATATATAAGTAAAGTAAAACATAAATCTGAAGCATGGGCATGAAATTTCCAATTTAAAGATCAGAATAGGTTTTCAAGAAAAAAATCAAGGAGATTGAACATAAATACTGAATGAATGAAATTAATGTTCTCGTGTATATTTATTCCCCTCCTTCCACTATTTTAGGGGCTTCACTGTTCCATCATGGTCCTACAAAATTAAATTATTCAATTAAGAACAAGGATCTGGTCTCTAAAACACAAAATGATAGAGTGAATGAATTTTCATGCTAAACTAGTCCTAAGAATGAAATTTAAACTTCTATAATAAAAGTAAATACAACTATGGGAATGATTCCCCATGTGGTACCATGATTTTTACTACCTCAAGAGGGTAGTACCAGGTACCATCTATAGTATGATAGTGTATGGTGATTCTTATACTTGAACCACGACATGTGTCTATGAATATCATCCATTTATTCTTTGTTGGTGAGTAATAATACATGATATAGTATACCAGATCCTTACACTTCACAATAAGGAATATCTTTTTTGGAAGGGGTATGATGAACAATGAAGCATCCATCTTATGGGATGCTACTTGTGAAACCACATCCTTCATGTCCAGTACTACCTTAATGGTGGTTGAAATAATTTAATGTTAAAAGGGAAAGTAAGAAAGTATTTTTACTTAAATAAAATATAAATATGACTTATCAATAAGGAAATTATCCCATTAATAGTGATCAGAATGTATCTTGGGATACCTCAAGCTTATCAACATGGACTTCCTTAGGGGATTCCTAGCATTCTTGTTCAATAAAATAAAGAAGCCACATGTGTTCCTTAGTAGGTGTAGGTTTTTCTATTTATCTTCCTCTAAAGAAAAAATATTGATTAAAAAAATAGAAAATTAAAATCAGTTAGTAGTGTCACTCTAATAAGATTAAATAATATTAGACAATATATAGTTCAAAATAAGATCATCTCCCATAGTTGTTTTGGGTTCAATAACTTCTTCAGTGGTATGTACATCATCAAGTTTGATATCTGGGGAAGGAATTAGATTGTCATGATCTTCAATATTTTCATCAAATTCCAAAACATGGGTTTTTTCATCTTCTATGGATAGATATATGTATATTGGTGTTGGGTATTCAAAATTTTAAGGAATTGGGAGATCATTTTGTACGACATTATCAACCCACAAGTTTTCAAGATCTGGTTGATCTTTGAAATGTTTATTCGCAGTCCAGTCTTCCTCATCATCAACACACTATAGCTCATTATGTTAATCTTGTATATAAATCTTTAACTGGTTGGGTTGATGATATCTATTGAGTTGGCCTCAAATTCATGGATGTCTTTATAAAACGATGGGTTCTATAGTGGTACCTCCCTTATGGACTTCACTAATTTATAATCAGTTTGTACTTCATTCTCCATGTCCCTCAATTCATGAATTGAAAATATATTATCTTAGCCATTTATTATATTATTTATAAGGAAATTACGATTTCCAACTCTTTATTAAAGATCCCCATCAACACTATGAAATACTCTCTCTTGGTCCTATACCCAAGACGAATTGTTCCATGCACAATGATATGGTATGTTTTGAAAAATAATCAAAAAAGTATTTTTTTGATGTTTTTTTAAAAAAAATGAATACTATAGAATATTTGAAAATAGAAAAATTAAATAAACTATATAATACATCCCTAGAAATGACTCCAGTTTTGAAAGATTTCATATCATGGGGTGTGGAAGAAGAAAATTTCTATATTTTTTCTAGTGTATCAGAGAGTCCAAACATGGTCATGTCACTTGAGGAGAACCATTGTTTTATACTTAAAAATTCAATTCCACCTAATAAAAACATGTTCTACTATAATTTTTATTTTAATAAAACTATATAATTTCTTTAATGGACAAGAGAATTCAAATATAGATTAAAATACAATTAATAATAGAATGAAAAATGTACTTTTAATTTTTAAGGATTGGATTTAGGTTTTATACACTATTCATGTTGATTGATTAAATGTAGTTTGATAACCCAATTTTTAAATATTACTCCATGATTAATATTCTTTTATTTAGTGATTTTGAAGCCATGAATTCCTAATAATGAAAAAATTCCAACTCCTTCTGTAATCAATGTTGATTGCACAACTCAATCGAGGGTGTGAAACCTTCTTGGAAATTACTCCATCATATTTCACTTCATCTCATTAACATCTCAATGGAATTCTATGAAGTGATTATATTCATATGAACAAATGGAAAATATTTAAAAAAATGAGTTGAAGTGAGTTCAATATCCATGTTAGGGTGGGAAATCTCCATCCTTATACAACTCATTCTTTTTCAACACAACTGTACATAAATCATATGAATTTAAGAAAATAATTTAAGAATACCCAATCCTCCCCCATTCACAATCCATGTGTTACTCACTCATTGAGAAGTAAAAGTGTTCATGGTTGAAGAGATGAGAAAAAGGGGATGAGAGAAAGCACGGAAGATGAATGACAGAATGAAAAATTAGAATATAGACAATAGATATAACACTTTAATTTAAATAAATAGAATGAGTTTCATAAAATAAACAATATCACAGAAGAAAACTAAGAAATAGGGGGAATCATCTATCTGTAGTCCACTCATGATCCTATGTTCCTTTCTAGAGGTGCAACATTTTTTTATTAATAGAGAGAGGAAACCTCTTTATCTCCTTCATTAGTGACTTTTTAAATATTTCTTAATCATTGGATTCATATTTTATAATTATATTCATTTGAAATAATCTAAATTATAGATTTCTAAATTATTGTGTTGAGATGCAATTCCACAGTGACAGTAAGAGTATCTATCAGTCGTCCTTTAAATGAACTGTTATTCCAATCTTCGATGGAGCATTAAAAAAGAATTCATTTTCTCATCCTTCTTTAAAATGGTATGAAGGATAATGGGTCATAAGTGGGATGTTTCCTATAGATATATAGTTTCCTCAATGGTAGATCACTTCTACCATTGAACCAATATAATTTCTCATGTATCGTTGGCAAATACAATCATAAAACATGTTTTTATTCATCCCAGCATATCTTTCCTCCTTCACGTGGCCTCAACAGAGACATTATCCACTACCTCGGCCTCCTCCAGTGTTGATAATACATTAATTTAGTGATTCATATATAAATGGTAGTGTATGATATTATGGGAATCTTATACAAGTAAGGAGTACATTAGAGGTTCTCGATAGTGAAAAGTCCACCGAAGGCAATAGTAAAAGTGGACTTCATCCAACCATCTGGACATCACAATGGTAGAAGAGAGATCCAGTAGCAAGTAGGGTGTGGGATTTCGGTATTTCCATGGTGGTTCCACTTTGGTTTAAATATCTATCTGGGACTCCCAAAAACTTCTAGTAGTAGTAGTGAAAAGTATCAGTAGTATGAGTGTAGGCATCGAGCAGTAGCAATAGAATTGGTGGTGGTGATTCATAGAATAAGTGAAGGGTTTTCTCAAATATTCTATTAGAGAAATGTTATATCACATCTACCATTATCTCAATTATATATCTAATATACTATTAAGAAATTTTTATATCATAAATTATGGTTAAAAAAGTTTATCGCATCAACCATTGGCACACTAGTACAACTACTTCACAGTGTTGATCGCATGTGCAATGAAGCATCCTGCTCCTTCAGCGATGGAAGAAGTAAGTGAATCCTCTTCTTCTATATGAATTTCAATCATGGTTCATGTATTGGGGTTTGGATGTGTTGAAATGCTTCTTGAGTGACATGGAAGTAGCTTTAGCAGTCCATCTTGGATCCTTGGTGGCTTCACGAATCACATCCTGCCTTTATAGTGGTTGGATATATGGATATACCTTATCATCCATTAGGTCATAACTCTTAAAATGGATTTCATTGTGATCTCCCATGAAGGGGTATGTAAGATGTGGTGGCATGAAGTAGTGGAAGAAGTATCCATATCGAGCTCGAGCTTCACTAGCGATGGATATGGAGTTTTCCATTGTTGCAGTAGTGGTTGGGGCCAACGTTGAGAGGAAACGATGGTAGAGGATGGTGTTTAATCATGTATAAGGACCAATAATATGTGGAAAAATTGTGACATATGATTTAAATGATGAAAATTACCTTAGAAAACTTTTCCATCATTTGAAATGTAGGTGGAGGCCGTGGGATTTTATGAATCAAGTGGGAATCCAACCAGCTCAGAAACCTTCACTGGTGTGGGCTCCCATATACACTACACCCTCTATAAATGGTATTCACCTTAAACTTTCAAGAACCATGGGGTATATGTGCCAATATTTTTCTTGTGGTTCACCCTATGGGAGGTGTCTACAACCTAACCCATTAGAAAGGCTCTCTGAGTGACATGGTTGGCCGACAAGCCACTTCATGAGGCTGTAAATCTGGTTGTGGGCTACTAGTTGAGGTTCAGCCCTTGGTTGAAAATATTTTTTTATTGAAAATTTATTCAATATATAATTATAATTTCAAATAATATTAAAATTATATTCCAATATTCATAATTAATCATTTTCATTCATCTTAAATTCCATTTCAACTCTTTATTTTTAATTTTATATATTTTAATAAAATAATCTATTATAAGGTAATATCCCAGGAAATCCATCAATAATAATTATAATATGTTTAAATATTGTTCAGAAAAAATTATTTTTTCACATGAACTATAACCATCACTAATCCCCTCAAATGGCTTACAAAATCATCATTCGTGTTTACGATAAACTACCTCCATATGAACCAATGTCAATCATTTTTCCAATATAGCCTCTCAAGAATATAAATAATGATGGATTTATAATTTATATATAATATTTATGATATTATTAAACTTATGGAATTATTATATTACACATCCCTTCATACTCTTTATTTGTAGGAATATGATAACGTCCCTCGTGTGTACGACAATGTGCTGCTTTGCGAAGATATGCGATTCATTAAATTATTAAATTGAATATAATAAAGATGGTTTTAATTAACATAGGAGATTTATATGAAATAAAATTGATTATATAATGATAATATATCATTTAATTTTATTTCAATTTGATATGAAAATATAAAAAATGTTCATGTGTACGTACGACCTACCGTCTCCATGAATAGTGAGTTTCATTTTCTATAACTAAATTTTATTGATTTATATAAATACAAATATAATGATTATATATGAAATGTTTATAATTTTTAATACTCTTTTTAAGATGAAATCATGATCACTATAAGAAGAACAAAGATAAAAAAACCAATACATATATGAAAAACAAAGTGGTTATTACATGAAATGTGACATTAAAATAGAATTGTTAATAAATGAGTAAAAAAATTCATATGTAAATTGTATATGGTATGATATATACAGATTCTTGGTTATATAACATATTTATAATAAAATTATATTTATTATAATGGATTTTCGAACTTGTATAAAGGAATCCAAGACTTAAGGTAATATAATTCTAATCTCTCATTTATTTCTGGAAGACATATGAAAATTTAATACGCATTTCATTTTATGGTATATATACATCCCATTTAACATGTTATACCCTGAATCCCATTATTTTTATTATATTTAATGTTTCATTTTACATTATTATTTTTTAGTGATTATGATTCAAATGATTATTAAAGCGTTAAAGGATTTTTGTCACAAATTTATTTCATTGAGACTTATATCATGTTATTCACCTATCTTATATTACAAGGTATATATACAACACCATTGACATGTGATATAATTATTTTATTTATCCCCAGGATGTTATATATATTTTTTATTTTTAATTGTTCATAGGTATTGTGTTTTAATTTTACCAAAATGGTAAAAGTTTTATCATATATTCTCATCGTTTATCCGGAATGAATATGATCTTATTTCTCATGATATAATATTATGATCTATATATAATGAAATATATGAATTTTATTATCCTCTAGATATTTCTATAAAATACAATTTTTAACTCATTTTTCTCTCTTTATGAACTCAATAGTCAAAAATAAATTTTTGAGAAAAATCTTTTTTGTTTCCATCTTTTGTTGAAATATATTTTTTTCCAAAACCATGTTTTCTAAAAAAATAGTCAAAATTTTTGTCAACATTTTTTAAAAATAATTTATTAAAGGCCTTTTTACCAATGTATTAATTTTTTCTAAAAAATCTAAAAGGAATCATTTTTTTTGTTTTCTAAAACAATGTCATTTTTTATTTTATTGAAAATGTGGAATGAATATTTCTTTTAACACGTACGACATTAATGGAATTTACTCAATCATAACCACTAATTTTTTTGAATCATAATTTATTAGATATCAAGGTTCATTTCAAATAAAATTATTTTTAAAATGGTTTATTTTTTTAAAATTTCTTTTGAAATAGTAAAGGTTATTTTCCTCAATAAATCTTTAAAATGTTTCTTTAAGCTTATTATACGTGTTTTCAATGTTTTTTTACAGGGAAATTGATTTTTGGAACATTTTAAGAAATTTTATTTTCCACAAAAAATGTTCTAAGTGATCTTGAAAAATTATTTTTCACCTAATATTATATCATTTGGTTTAACTCATTCTTTATTAGGGTTATTATGCAAGGTTACCATTCTTATTCTTTTTTTAGATGGTTTATGGTTATTATATAAAGATGTTTATGAACCCCCTCTATCTACCATAATTTACATAGTGTTAAAAATATTATTAAACCTTATTATTTTTCGATGGGTTATTCTATGATTAAATGATAAAATAATTATGAAATCTTCCTCTTTTCCATAGGTTTTGATAATATTAAATTTTTATAAAATCCATTTCATTTCATGGGTTATGATATTAAGAGTGTTTTATGATCTTGTAGAATACAACTCTATAATTTCCATTATATGGTTGGTGGAACCTATATCTCCCTCTACTTCATTAGGTAATGATAAATGTTTTACTATACAAGAGGGTACATTGGTGGATAGCCCATGATCATCAATTAGGTTACATAGGTGGTTAGTCCAAGACAAAAAATGGGTACATGGGAGGTCAACCCAAGGCTGATACAGGTACACAGGTGGTTATTCCAAGCCTAACATATTATAAATTCCTTGGTGGGTAACCATGACATAAGATTATTTATGCTTATGTGTATAAAAAAATCTATGTCTTGTGTCATTGTTATTATCTCATGGATCATGTTATTTGATTCCCTTATGATTCATGTCTTGTGAATTGACAATATTTGTCACATAACTCGTGATTAGGATTATTGATATTTATGGAATGGTTTTGAAATGTTATGATCACGTACAAATACCCTTATCATCATGTTAAGCTTATGTATTTCTGTTTTTTACAATTACTAAGCATATTATCTCACCCTTTCTTTTGTATCTCATTCCTAGGGTATGGTAAATGGTTTTAATTAGGATTGATAAAGGGGAATTTCATTAAGGGAGGCATAGAAGATCATTCTTAAATTCAGTATATATTTTTTAAAGTATACAAATTCACTGAACAATTATCATCTTCAGGTGTGTGCTTGTGTAATATAATGAGTACTCATATAAAAAGAAGTAATATCCATGTTTGAAAAGCTTCAGTCATTGTAGTTGGAATAAGGGTGTGTTTTAGTTATAATTTGGAACATTTTGGATACTACAACAAGATTGGTATCTTAAAAAAGGTACCTAGGGTAAGAACTATGACAATTGTGCTCTGAAGTAGACATGATCATAATTTAGTTAGAAAAAATGGGCCTTTCTATACATGTTATTTGATACTCTAGAGGAATATTCTTTGAAAATTGAAGAGCTCTTTATAAACTATCATGAAGGATTTAAATATATTATCACCATGGATAACCAAATTTAATCATATGTTTCATATATTTAATGTATGGTGTCATGATTTATAAACCATGTATTTGATTTTTCATGATTATTATATTTTCCACTATGATTAGTGATTCTCACACTATACTTTCTTTGTTTTAATTAATGGACGGAACCTAAAGGAACTGTTTTATTGCGGATTTAAATTGAAAATGAATTTATTTTCCCCCTATAAAACCAAATTTTTCGGATATATAATTAAAAATCAATGTTATATTATTACATAACATTCATAAGAATTGAATCATACCGGAATTCCAAATGAACAAAGGAGGGAAGAACATTTTTTTGATTCCTTCACAAGGTAACATATACCTTCTTTTAATGGGTCTTCTGATCCATCAATTTATGAAAAATATATTAGAACCACTAAAATGTTATATTCCATTATCTAGTGTTTGGAACATGAAAATGTCATTTTGGTTTTCTACCATAGAGATGATGAATCAGATAAATGGTGGAATAATATTGAGAATATGATTAAAGGTGATGAAATTTACGTCATATATTAGGAAGATTTTAACAACATATAGCTCAACAATTAAATTACTCATATTCTCAATGAGAAGATAGATAAGGAATTCTTTGAGATAAATCAAAGGATGATGAGTCTGTTGGTACCTGTGAGGAGAATTTTACAAGACTTGTGTGGTATTCCACTCGTATTCTCAACCCAACTAAAATTAATATTGATCATTTCATTAGTTTCTGAAATACAGTTCTTCAAAGGTTGTTATCCATAAATGGATTCCATAGATATGAAGATATTGTATTATTTTATATCATAGTCAAAATGGGGGTGGAAGATATGTATCAATCTCAATGTTTTGATAATAAGTGAATGATGGAATGGAAAAGAAAATATCAGAACCATGGAGAGTGGAAGATGATATTTCCTCTATGCTCAATGTTTTGGAAGAATCTTAGAATAATTTTTCATATGAGGAATAATAATTGTTTTAATTATAGAAAGGAATGTCATCAAGTGACTTAATTCTAATGTGATGAGAATAATATAGAAAATGATGATAAAAATCCACAGAATTCACCACATAAACATTAGAGTTTTAGTTAAAAGGATTTTTTGTATTATTCTAAGAAGTTCCCAAATCTGAAGGATAAAATTTTGATCAACTCCAAAAACCTCTAAAGATGAAGTGAAAAGGTAAATCTTATATGATCATTATGGTTGAAGTGAATCATAATAAATAAAGAACAATAATCCTACCCTCCTTAGTAGGAAATTTCTGGTTTGATTTTGTTTGAATAGGACCTATAAAAATATAATTGTCCATCCCTTAGTTAAATTCCATTTGATTATCTCAACCTATAATAATTATAGACTAATTAATTCACATTTGATGTTCTATTATTTCAAAGTTGAACTCAAGCTTCTAATATAACTTTTTTGAATATGTTAAGAGATTATTTAAGGAATAAATGTGAATTATCAAGTGGAAGAATATATGTATTTAAATAAAATTTTCATAAAAGTTATGGATACCGTAATGGGTTTATGAGTTTAGGGTTTATCATAATTTATAATTGATTGACACCCCTATTTAGGTTTTATTTGATGGGAGTTTATCAATATTAATTATATTTTTTGATACATTAAGGGAAATTAAACCTTTTGGTTTTATATTTAGTGAAAATGTTATTTGAGGAGGAATTTATTTACACTCTGTTTAAATTTGACTGAATGTATTAGTAATATTTAGGGTTTATCATATATTTGATGTTGAGATAATTATGGGTTATATTCAACCACCATAAAAAGTCATCACACATCATTTATATCAGAGAAGATTTATATTGGCATCCTCTTTCCAGAATATAAATTATAGAAATATTAAGGTTTTGGAGAGTACAACATTAAATTATATTTTTTTAGAATCTAGAGTTTAGCATGAAGTTTTCGAAAATCCGTCTTTAATCTATTGATATGAAGTTTAGTTTCATCACTTCGAATCATCCTCAGACAGATGGTCAGTTTGAGAGAGAAATTCAACCCCTAAAAGATAATATAAGATCTTTTCCTATATATTCCCAAGGTGTTTGGGATAAACACCTTACTCAATTTGATTTTTCTTATAATGATGGCTTTAACATGATAATTAAGATAGATCCTTATAAATAGCTTAATGAAAAGAACTGTTAAACTCTAATGTACTATATTGAATTTGTAGAGATAAATCTATTCAGACCTAATCATGATGATGATATGGAAAATAATGCTTGATCCATTTTGAAACATATAAAATGTACTCAAATTTAGTATTATTGTTGTGGTGATAGTCATCAATGTGATCCATATTTGGAAGTTGGTAATAAAATATTTCTATGAATTTTTCAATGAAGTAAATAAGGGAAAATTAATACCTAGTTAGATTTTTCCCATTACAATACATAACCATATCGAGAAAATATAATACAATTTGGTGATTCCATAGAACCTATATTAAGATCTAAATGTGTTCCATGTACCACTCTTGAGGAAGTACAAAATTGTCCCATCACATGTACTATGCTCACAGGTCATACCAATGGGGCATGATATTCCTTATAAGGAGAAACATGTAGAGAATCTGGATGGAATGGAGAATGTCATTCAAAATAAGACCACTTACTAGGTTAGTGCTTTTTTGTGAAACCGCCTACTTCAAGAAGCTATGTGGGAACCTGGGGAAGTAATGAGGTAGAAATATCTTCTATTTTTGGTACCAAAGTATTGAATTTTGGGGGATAAATTAGTTTTATGGGGGGTGGAATGTTACACCCCATGAATTAGGGAAATTTTATTTTTTTCAAAAAAAATAATCCCTTTTATACTATTCAATTAAACCAATATTGTGGTTATAATTTTTTATACATAACACTATATATTTTTTTCATTCTAAGAAACATAAAGTTAAGATTGTTCTAACATAACACTCGGTCAACTTGTGTTACACATGACACTGATTTTTAACAAAACCACAATATATTATTGTTATTTAAATGAAACTATTATAACCTATATGTTATAAATAGAGAGATGCATATTAATAAATAAATTTTAAATATTATATATAATGGTTTTATATAAAGAAAACTTATTTTAAAAGACACTTTATTTTTGTTAAAATATTTATATGTTTTTAAAAATTATGAAACTTAATTGAAACTATATTTTAATTAAAAACTATCATTTATATTTTTCACTACTTACCTAATCAGTGTTTTGGGGGAAAATACTAAATTTTAATGGAATAATATCTGTTAATTTAATTTATTTTTTAATATAAAATGTATTTTAAATTATTTTTCTAGTAACATTTTTTCACTTTTACATCTCTAATTTAATATAGGTCATTATAATCAATTCTATAAGGAATTTCTAAACAAAAAAATTTTGAACATTAAAACACTCTCTTTTTAAAGTCCCATTTTTCAGTTTTTTATGGGATTAATTTTAAATTAGAATTTGAAAATTATGTCAATGGAATTTTTGAAAAATGGATTCTCTATTTTTACTTCAGATAAATTATATTATCTAATAAAGTTTAATTAATTTCTAACCAAAATGAATGTTAATATATTAAACAAATATTTACCCTGATTAAGGTAAAAAGGGTTTACCATGGGTGGTTAAACAAAAATGAAAAGGGTTAAAATAAACTATAAACTTTTATAAAATGTCTTTGATGAAAATATGATAACCTTATCATGTATAATGTCTTAATTGGATACATTTTGTACAATTTTGGTATATGAAAAATGTGGGTACACTTTTCCTTTTCAATAAATTACAAGTGTGTGGCTCAACTCACTTATAAAAGGCCACACACTCTCCACATTTTTTCACACCTAAAACACTTTTGGTTTGGCCAATAACTACACAAATCACTTAAAATATTCCCCAATCCAATATTGGAAGAATTTTTTTTGGACAACAATCCAACCTAGGAAGGAATTTGTTACATTCTGAAGGAGGATTCCAAATGATGTGGTACCATTCCTCAATGACCATTTATGGTTTATTAATTCCTACACCTACATAAATTGTTCTTATAACATGAAGATATAATAACCAAAATATATTCAATATAATCATATCTTTTTAGGTTAAGTTAATTACCTAAAACCCTCTGTAATTTCCTCAAATGTGTTTAAAAATCATCATTTATGTGCGTGGAAGAGTACCATTGTACGAATCGATGTGATTCATTTTTCCATTACCACATCTCGATGATGGAATTAATAATGGATTTATTTTTTATTTGTGATATTTATGATATTATTATACCTCTTGAATTATTATATCACATATACCTTCATACTCTCCATTTTGTGGGAATATGATAACACCACCTATGTGTACGACATATTATTGTCTCACGAAGCAATTTGATTTTTTAATGCTTTACGTAGAAGGTAATAAGGATTGATTTAATGAAAATATGTTATATATATAACAAAAAACTGATTCTGTAATGATAATATATTATTTTATATTCTTTGAATCTAATAATAAAATGGAAGCAACATTAATTCTTATATATGGCCTACCGTCTCTATGAACGGTATATTTTATTTTATATTACTAAAATTTATTGACTATGTTTGATAGATTTATACTGAATATATATGATAATTATATCATTTTTTTAGAATTATTAATATTATGAAATCAGGATCATTTTATGAGAACCAAAAATAACAATCCAAAACATATAATAAAAATAAGGGGGTTATTACCTGAAACGTCACATTAACAAGGAATTGTTTATAAGTAGTTAATAAAAGTTCATAAGTAAATAATATTTATAATGATATATATATGTATTAAATAATATGTTATATATCTATAATAAACTAATATTTATTATAATTTTTTTCTGAATTTATATGATGGAATTCAAGACATAAGGTAATGGATTTCTAGTCGATCTTTTATTTATAAGAGACATAGGAAAATTCACCACTCATTTATTGTGTGTGGTGTATATATTTTCCCTCTGAAAATTCATATCACGAACCAAATTATTTAAATTACTTTTAAAATATTTTTTTATTTTATTCTTATTTGGGGATTTTGATTCAAAATATTAATAAATAGGTATGTGATTTCTATCTCAATTTTCCTTCTCTGAGACTTATGCCATGTTATAACCCAATCAAATTTTATTATGTATATATATATATATCCATTGAAATGTATTATATTGAATTTATTTATACTCATGATATTTTAAGTTTCATTTAATGGTATTTATTCATTGATATTAGGTTTCAGTGTTACCAAAGTGGAAAATATTTTATGATACAAATTCATCATTTATCATGATTTTTTATGTTCATGTTTCTCATTAATGTATATTATAATACATATCTCAAGAAACTAAATACATTTCTTCTCTACTGGTTATTTCTATAGAATACATATTTTTCCTTCATTACACACTCTTTATTTACATAAGAGTTTAAAATATGGGTTTTGAGAAAACTCGTCTACATTTATATCTTTGGTCGAATACCCATTTTCATCTCCAAAAAAAATCTAAATAAAAGTTTCAAAAAATATGTAATTTTTTCAGTGACTTATTAAATACATTTTTTACACAGGTATGATTTATTACAAAAATAAAATAAAATAATTCTTATGGTTATTTTCAAAAACAATTCCCAATTTACTTTTTCTGAAAATATTAATGGAATCTTTGTTTTAACATCTACAACCTGAAAGGAATTCATGTCATCATGAAAATTATTTTCTTTCATGGTTCCTTTATATGTTTTCAAGGTTATTTTTAAATAAAATGATTTACAAAAATGTATTATGTTATGAAAAGTTCTTTTCAAAGTATACATTACTATCTATAATAAATGTTATAAATGATTTTTAGATCTTTCTTTAAATGTTTTCAATGTTATTTTCAAATAAAAATATTTTGAAATTCTTTTAAAAAGGGTTATTTTCCTCAGAAAATGTTTCGTGTGATATTTAAAATATTTTTCAATCTAAGATGATATCCTTTCATCTTACTCATGATTTATTGAGGTTATTATCCAAGGATACCATTATTATTCTTTCTCTAAATGGTTAATATTTATTATGAACATATATATATGAAACTCATTTCTCTATAATGGATTATATAAAAATTAAATTATTATGAAACCTTATTTTATATTAAATGTTTAGGCTCTGATGAAATGATGAAATGATTATCAAACATTCCTCTTTCTGTATGTTATGATAAGATAAAATATTTATGAAACCCATTTAATTCCATGGGGAACTATATGATGAATGTTTTATGATCTTTGTTGAAGACATGTGTATGGTTTTCATTATGTGAAAATTAGGACCTATATATACCTCCAATACAATGGGTATTGATAAATGTTCTATGAGATGAGAGGGTATATAGGTTGTCAGCCCATGCCTGAAGAGGAGGTTACACTTGGGGTTAGCCAATGCATGAAAGAAGGTACACAAGAGATCAACCCAAGCCTGAAGAAGGAAAATATGTTGTTAGCCCAAACCTAACAGGTTATAAATGTCATGGTGGGTACCATTAACATTAGATTTTCTATGATTATTTATATGTAAAAAATCTATGACTTATGTCAATGTTAGTCTCTCATGGATCATATTCTTTTATTCCCTTTCAATTCATACCATCTGAACTTCCAATATTTATTCCTTGACTCAAAATTGTGATATTTGATATTCAGGGTATGGTTTTCAAATGTTATGATCATGTTATCATACCCTTATGTTCATATTATGCTTATGAATCTCCTTTTTTACCCTTACTAGGCATTTGAGCTCATCTATTCATATGTTTTATTTTCTGATGATATGAAGAAATGTTTTATGTATGAGTACTAAAGGGTAAGATATTTATGGGAGACATTGATGTTCTTTTATAAATTAAGAAGAATACATTCAATGATTTGAAATGAACTAAACTATTATGGTACTTAGATATATTTTTCACAATTTAATTAATATTCTTCTAAAAAATATAATATATATATATAAAAATCATGGGTCATTATATGAACATCTTGCATTAGCTCTACAGAACCATCAACCACCACAAAACCTTCTCAAGGCTCCATTGAAACACCTCGAGCGCCAAAAACTAGCAAACTAATAGGATGGGGAGACATGTACCATTACATCAGATACCTCAGAAATGATTCTCACAATAGATAATCGAAAAATAATAATATAAGTAATGGGGTCAGAAGAACCACCCAATAAGATAACTCTCAAGGACTGGTTTTCTCCTAAACACTACCTCCAACCAAATATGTCGACTAAAACACCCATGAAACACATTCCACACCCACATCACCTCCTCTCACTAGGTGAAACACTATAACATCCAATACTATGAACAACCACAAAATTTTAACAGAAACATCACAAGACCTCTAGAAGGACTAAATCATCATATGTCGCTACTAACACACAAAACTATTCCAAAAACACCCATCTAGGAATTTAATCTTATATTTCAAGATGTTATCCCATGTGGGTGGTACTAACTCACTTGCATAGTTTTAAATCATGTAAAAGTATAACGTGTCATTATTAAGATTCAGGTCCTCCCTTTTATGGTGAAAAATTTATTACACGTCATAAATAAAGGAAACAACGCATCTCATAATATAGAAAAAACCAAATATCACAACATCCAAAACAAAAAAAAAATTAATAAGGAATGGATCAAAGAATATCATTATACTAGAAATGTATCAGCATTTATCTATGACATATACTCTCTCCAAGGGAACTAATCATACACAACATGTAAACCAAGGGAATTGTTCTTTCAAATAGATTCTTCTCACGTTGATCCAAAATCTCTATTATACACTCCATCAATTTCATGTCATCCCCAATATCCAATACACCCCATTCAATAACATAGTTTTCATCGTGAAGAAACCAACGAAGCTGGGACATGTGGAAATAATGGATCCTATCCAACAACAATGGAAATTAAATTTTATAAAACACCTTCCCAAGATGGCCCAAAACTATAAATGTCCCAAAAACCTCAGATAAATCTTTATTCACCTAATAATCCTCCACTTACCACATTGTGGGAAAACAGTTAATAAAACATGGATTCCAACCTCAAATTTCAACAGCCAATACCTATGATCAGCATAGTTCTTTTTATAGTCACCCTTATCCAGTCATGAACTAACTTGATCTTAATAGTTATGATATGTACCACGTTTGGACCAAGAACTACAGAATCCCCAATCACTTTCTTGCACAATGGCGAATGAAAATGTCACCCATACAACACCTCAAGTGGAGAAATGAAATTGGATGAGTGATAGCTATTTTTTTATGAAAATTTGACAATGGTAAGGTGTCAAACACAATACCCACCAAAGTACAACATATATTCCCACAACATATCATATTGTTTCGGGATGGTATTATTTGTCTCCAATCTATGCGATGCTGAAAAGATATTATAAGGTAAAACTAGGAGAAAAAATATAAATATAATACTATCAAGACACATGAGGTAAAATTTGTATCCCCCTCAGAAATGAGGATCCTCAGTACCCCATGATTCCTAACCACATATTCCATATACTTCCTTTCTAAATCATCATTGGAAATTGACTTACAGATCTCTAGGAAGTGAGCTAATTTCACCAGTCAGTCCATTGTTTCCCAAAATAAATTTCATCATCCCTAGGATTGAGGAAACCCTATTAGACAATCCATTGAAATTTATCCCCATTTTCACCTAGGGGCATCCATGGACTGCAAAAAACCTCTTAGACTATGGTTCTCTACTTTTACCTACCGAAAAACCATAAAATTTTCAACAAACTTATCCACTGACCATTTCATCCATACCCACCAAATATGTATCCTGAAAAAATGATACATATATATCATACCAGTATGTACCAATAAATTTGTGATTTGAAAATATTTTATAACTCTTTTTTATCACATATGGGACAAAAAATTTCCCCTTTCTAATTATCCTCTTATAGTCCCTCAGAACTGTCATCTTGTCCAACACAATTGTACATCACCTCTTCCTCTGATACACCCCACTAACACTCCTCCACCTCTTATATCAAATAAGAATACATGGTAATATGATTAGTATATCCTCAAACACTTCTCTCACAAATGGGAAGATTCATCACTACAAACTCCTTTATTCTTTTCCAAAAGACCACAGAGTCCCAAGACACATCCTCTCCGGACTTCTGACTTAATGCATAGAAAATTATATTACCCTTCCCTGGGGTGTAAGAGATCTCAAAATTTTAATCCTAATGAAACTCCATCTTTATATTCTAGTATATATTTATATCATATAGAGTGAAAAAATATCTCAGTACCTTATGGTATTTGAAAACCACAAAATACTTGTTGATCAGGTAATTCCACTAGAACAACAGTGTGAACACAACTGATGAAATTATAGATCATGAGTACCATAGTTATTATTGTGGGGAGATAAATTTATAGATCCATAGTATAACACCACTATCAGCTGCATCAACATGTTTCTCAATCCAATATAGGATGCATCACAACAACCCTCAAACAACATACCCTCCTCAGGAAACTGAAGCACTAGAGCACTAACCAAATTTTCCATTAGGTAAAAAAAAATTTACTGACACTAATATGTCCACACAAAATCATTTTCCTTTCTATTAAATAATATTAATTTGGATATAACTTAAGATAATTCATATTATAACCTCATAAAATAGCATACAAGATAAAATAAATTATTATCTTGTTCCATATTCTAAGGTGTTACACGAGAAAAAAACATTATCAACCTTATAAAAGTCCACTTATAAACCTAGTTGAGTCGCCACTTTCCCATAGAATCTTAACTCCAAAATCTAGAACATACAATTGGAAAAAATTCTATATAACTGATGGAGTTATAGAAATTTAGAAATATATTTGAGGTGCTCGATATGTTATTCTTATGACATGATGTAGACCAAGATATCATCAATGAATGTGATGATCAAACGATCTAGTTTCTAATGAAATTGTGTTTATAATCCCCATGAACACATCTGGTGCATTTATAAAACAAAATCACATGACTACAAACTCAGATCTCCCATACCATCATTTGAAGGCATTATTAAGGATATTCTCATCCTTAATCATTAACTAGTTATAACTAGATTGCTGGTCTATCATAGAGAACCCAAAATCTCCTCGTAAATGGTCAAATAGATAATTGATCCTTAAATGTGGGTACTGATTCTTTATAGTCACCATATTCAACCTTAGGTATCCAATAAAAAACTTTAAACTATTTCTACCATTACAGATAACTACACAAGAGAATCACACGGTCACACTCTTGGTTACATGAAACAATTATGCCTCATATCATCCCCCTACAAACTCTACTCACACAACTTTTTTAGATCCATCATAGAGGGATCCATGGATATAGGTTAACTACCTAGCTATAACTCATCCAAAACACAACATCATGTTGAGGAGGTAGTTCCACAAAATCCTCTAGTAAAACATCCATGAACTCCTCTATAGACCTGGGAACATCCACAGCCTAATCTTCCACTAACATCTCTACCAACTATGATAAAAGAGGATCCACCTTCCTACCCCTCAACTAGTAACCTCGCTCACCAACAAAATCCTCTTACTGACAATCAACATTATAAAATTAAACTTCTCTCTGAAATAAATAAATGTTTTCTTGCACCGATAATATCCAATTCATCCCGGGATAAAATCATATGGTTGTATTTGCAATAAGAATAATTTTTCTATTTACTATTGTTTCCCCATCACCATTCAATATCCCTAGAACACATCAAATAAAGAATAATGACCACTAATTGGTGTAGATAACACCAAAGGCACTAGAATCATATATATGCCGAGTCCCAAAATATATACTAATGTAGAGGAAATAAATTTGTGTGAGGATTCTAAACAAAATAAATCACAAATAAGGGTAGATGATAAAATAATTATTCATCAAATAACACATTAAAATACTAGTGTGTATTCCTTTAACACATATATTTAACCATTAAAATATCCTCATTCTCTAAAAACTCATCCTTGATGAATGTGATCTATACTAGGTCCCTTTGGATAGATACTATCACATGTATTCCCTATAAAAACTCCGCATACTCTCACCAATTGAGAAAAAACATGTGCTCACTCCCACTGAAATAGTCTTAGAAGAAACTACTTCTATTGAAAATGGACTTGAATTCCCTTATACAAATAATCTCCTTAAGTGGTGGTACACTAGTCTTATAGGTGCACAGAACATCTAGGGATATGTATCCAAAATAGAACCTCTCCCCCCCAAAAGGCACTTGGAAACCATATGTCCCTAATTGTTAAAAAAGAAACTGTTATGGATTGTTCCCCACTGAATGAA
Source organism: Viscum album (assembly GCA_963277665.1). Classification (NCBI taxonomy): domain Eukaryota; kingdom Viridiplantae; phylum Streptophyta; class Magnoliopsida; order Santalales; family Viscaceae; genus Viscum; species Viscum album. The sequence continues at coordinate 311,930 of CAUJRU010000774.1, forward strand.
ACCATGACTGATAGAATGACTATGACACACTATCTAAAACTCTACTCCTAAAAATTAAATTTTGGACACCAAATGAGGATTAGATCCCAAGGAAAATATACACTTGAAAACTTCACCCCTTTTTATGTGAACCTCCCCATATGCTAGAGGTTGATGACTAGCAGTGAGGGGATGGTAAGTGATCCATATGGAGACTACACCCTCTTTTATCAGATTGACACATCATCTGAGGTAAATAAGAAACAAAGTAGGCCTATATAACCATAAAAAACTCATTCCACAAGATAACCAAATAGTAAATACAATACTCAACTTAGAGGTAAAACATGATATACAAATATAAGTGTTAAGTTTCTAAAATTATACTTAATATAAGAACACTAAAACTCCCCATTCGGGTTTTGAACCACATCTGGTTCCCTCCTCTAAGCTCCATCCCCAATCAGCCACCTTTCCAAGGGACTTTCCATTATTCAGTTCAACAATAATATAATATATTTGGGTACCGATCAGGCTGTGTGAATATGGTGTGAGTACAACTTAGTAGGCCACCATGAACAGTGTCTAAAACATTTTTAGTAAAAATATAGTGCATGTAGTATTATAAGAAAATAAGTAAAATGCAGTAATAATCAGGTTATCACATTTTCATTTATTCTTATCTAACTACATTTAATACAGTATTCCCAAGGATACCCATACCTCAATACTATATTCATCTTGTACTAGATCCTGAAGAATTATATAGGTAATACCATATATTAATAACAGATTTTAGATAAATCTCTAGTTATTCAAGGTGCTATGATATCTCAGTACCTAATTTGACTCGTTCTAGAGTGCGAATATTCTTTGGTGAGGCCATAACTCAGAGGGAAATTATTTCCATTCTTTAATTTCACATTTCAAAGTCACATTTCCAATGTTACCAGTATCACAAACTTAGGTAACATGGACATTTTACCATTCATAATCCCCAATAGAATGACCATGTTCCCATTCTATTTACTCATAATTATAATTATCACATTACAATGTTTACTTCTCAATTTAGAATGACAATTTTACCATTCTCTTTACTCCTAAGTATGGAGACCATGTTACCATTTATACTTCTCAATTTAAAATGATCATGTTCCCATTATTTATCAGATAATAAATTTACCAATTAATTATCCACCCCAATACATTACTAATTCAACAAATAGTTAATAACATTAATTCCATTATTTTACTCAAAACTTAACATAGTGCTCTAAACCATGAATTAAATCATCAATTAGTTAATCAATATCACAATTCATATTATATAATTAATTTTACTGAATTAATTATCTCATTATAATCTCAACTTTCCATAATTAATCACACAATTAATTATCTAGATCATATTATCAAAGGCATGTACTTAATCAAATATTAATTATATCAACATAGCCATTTCAATATCTCATAATTAATCCTTCGGATTAATTATATGTATTACAACAACAACCTCTTATAATCAATTTCCCCAAATTAATTATCTAATAGGGCATCACCTTGGTCTCGTGATTAATATCCCAATTAATCACCTATTTTAACAAAGCTTTGATAACTAAATTGGTCAATCTAATAAACCCAATTCAAGTAAATAAATTGTTAAAGGATGCTATAAATTAAACAATCAGGCATATACATATGAAATCCATCGCTATGAGAACTATATTTAGAGCACCCACATTGATTCATTGTTAGAAATTTGTTAAACGGAAATCCCCAAAATCCAAGCAGCACAATGATGTAGATTTGGGTTGTTGAACTAAATCCCTAAAACAAGATATAATATCTCAATATATGGTTATTATATACTAGATTTAGATCACACAAATTAGTTTTAGATCTAATTAAATAAGGAATAAAATCTTCCAAAAGGTCAAGGAAAGTTTGAAAAATGATTGTGGGAATTGTCAGGATGAAATCCACTTACTAGGAGAAGACATGATCTTCAATTTGTGCTTTCGATCTCATAGAACAGTGGTAGCATAACCTTAGAAACCCTCTAGAAAGATCTCGGATCACCCAAAATCATCAATTCCCAAGCCTATTTTTAATAAGGTTGTTTAGGAGGTTCAGGTGGGTTTAAAACAAATTTTCCGATAAATAAAACATCACGCACAGTTTACTGGTCAGGGGCACACGGTTATGAGAAGTTGTGTAACAACCATGTAGACCTCACTCTCTAGGGTCTCATGCTTTTCTGGGTTTGGGAGCATTGTTTTCCAAACCACGAACCAACCATGTGGAGCTCTCTTCCTAGGTTTGTATAATTAACTAGGTTGGGTGCATGATTTACCCTCACCATGTGCAAACCACATAATGACCCATTTTCACAATTTTTTTATAAACTCCACCCAAACTAACCCTATGAAATTACTCCCATTAATGTTATTTAAGTAAAAAAAGTCCATGTAATCACAACCGAGATGACCCTATAGAAGGTTAGGATCTCAAAAAAATCTCCCCGAGCTTATTATGATTGCACTACTGGAAATAATAGATTTAAATGTTGGGAAAGGCTGGACAACCGTTGGTATAACATATACCAACGGTTCTGCCAACCGTAGGTAAGTAAGCCGTTAGGAAAAACATTTCCCAACGGTTTACATTAAACCGTTGGCATAGGGTGGAGAAAGGTTACTCTATCCCAACGGTTCTTTAAAACCGTTGGGAAAAAGATTTGCCAACGGTTTTAAACCGTTGGCACAAGGGCTTAAAATTATCATGTTTTTCTCAACGGTTTGGTAAACCGTTGGGAAAAACCCCACATCTACTCTTTCCCAACGGTTCTAAACCGTTGGGAAAAGTGTTTTACTAACGGTTTGTTGAACCGTTGGTAAAACTAATCCACAATTTCTATGCCAACAGTTTTGAACCGTTGGCATAGCCTCTGCTGGGCAAATCACCCAGCAGCTCCCCAATTTGCCCAGCAGCTCCCAACCAGGTCTCCAATTTGACCAGCACCACATCTGGTTTTGTGGGTTCCCTCTCATTTTTCAATCCAATTATTGTACCTGCAATAAACTAACACATACATATATAATTATTGTACCTGCAGTAACCAACTAACACTTACATATAGAGAACAAATTCATACATGTTTAACATATAATGGTAGAACTATACACATCCATAATTAAATTATAAACATACATAATTCATTTAGATTTCAATTTAAAATGTAGATGACAATTATATGTGGAATCTGGAAGTCAATTCATAATTTGATCTGTTTTTTGTATACCATATATTTTTACCTAAAGTAATGTCCGTTTTAAACATAATACATACACCTGGAGTGCTACCGTCCACAACGTGTCTCAGATTGAGGCGGGGTTGACTCATACACGTCACATATGACCCATGGATCGTTGTGCTAATGTATCGACACAATCCGAATGCGTTTGGTCGGTTTTCCGTATGCCAGTTGATGTTTTTCAATTAAAATGATGTACTTTTGAAACAAAAGGCAGACACTTTGAGTGGTTCCGGCCACACCGCGCCTCAGATTGAGGCGGTGTTGACTCGTACACGTCACATATGACCTATGGATCGTTCTCCTAAAGTTTCAATGGAAACCGAATGCGTTTGGTCGGTTTTCCGTATGTACTTAAATTGTTGTCCATTTTAAGCAAAAGAGACACAGTTAGAGCGGTGTCGGCCACACCGCTCCTCAGATTGAGGAGGGATTGACTCGTACACGTCACATATGACCCGTGGATCCTTTTCCTAAAGTATGGACACAATCCGAATGCATTTTCTCCGTTTTCCGTATGTCACTTGATGCTTTTCACTTAAAATGATGTCCCTTTGAAACAAAAGACAGACACTTTGAGTGGTGTCGGCCACACCGCGTCTCCAATTGAGGCGGGGTTGATTCGTACACGTCACATATGACCCATGGATCGTTCTCCTAAAGTTTCAACGGAAACCGAATCCGTTTCGTCGGTTTTCCGTATGTACTTAAAATGGTGTCCGTTTTAAACAAAAGAGAGCCACTTAGACTGATCTCGGCCACACCATGACTTGGATTCATCCCGGGTCATCTCGTACATGTCACATATGACCCATGGATCGTTGGGATAAATTATCAACAAATTTGGAATGCGTTTGGTCGGTTTTCCGTATGCCAGTTGTTCTTTTCACATATAATCCTGTCCATTTTAAACAAAAGAGACACAGTTAGAACGGTGTTGGCCACACCGCTCCTCGGATTGAGGCGGGATTGACTCGTACACGTCACATACGACCCATGGATCCTTGTGATAAAGAATCGGCACAGTCCGAATGCCTTTGGTCGGTTTTTCGTATGTCACTTGATGCTTTTCACTTAAAATGACGTCTTTTTGAAACAAAAGACCGACACTTTGAGTGGTGTCGGCCACACCGTGTCTCCGATTGTGGCGGGGTTGATTCGTACATGTCACATATGACCCATGGATCGTTCTCCTAAAGTTTCAACGGAAACCGAATCCGTTTGGTCGTTTTTCCGTATGTACTTAAAATGATGTCCATTTTAAACAAAAGAGAGCCACTTAGACTTATCCCGGCCACACCGCGACTCGGATTCATCCCGGGTTGGCTCGTACACGTCACATATGACCCATGGATTGTTGAGATAAATTATCAACAGATTCGGAATGTGTTTGGTCGGTTTTCCGTATGTCATTTGATGCTTTTCACTTAAAATGACGTCCTTTTGACTTGAAACCACCGTGCAACATTCTAATTATTATTCGTGACGTGTACGCGCAGACGACACGTCAATCGGACGTGCAGTTTGCACGGTACGGCTCAATAGTCCTGTTTTAAGTGATGCACGCGCTTCGTAAACGCGCGTGAGGGGGGTCCAAACGGGCCGAACGATGTCGGAATGGCCTGAAATCAGACGACAAATACGGGTGAGTGATTTCTGAAGTGGTCGACTAGACGACACGTCAATCGGACGTGTCCTGTGTCCGCGGTGACTGAGAACGCAGTTTGGGTGTCATAAACGGCCAGAACGGGCGTCCAACGGTCAAATTCATAGAGGACTACCTCAGATTGAGCTGAAACCACCGTGAAACATTCTATTTATTATTTGTGACGTGTACGCGCAGAAGGCACGTCAATCGGACGTGCGGTTTGCGCGGTACGGCTCAATATTCGTGTTTTAAGTGATGTGCGCGCTTCGTAAACGCGCGTGAGGGGGGTCCAAACGGGCCGAATGATGTCGGAATGGCCTGAAATAAGACGACAAATACGGGTGAGTGATTTCTGAAGTGGTCGAGCAGACGGCACGTCAATCGGACGTGCCGTGTGCCCGCGGTGACTGACAACGCAGTTCTGGTGTCATAAACGGCCAGAACGGGCGTCCAACAGTCAAATTCATAGAGGACGACTTCGGATTGAGCTGAAACCACCGTGGAACATTCTAATTATTATTCGTGACGTGTATGCACAGACGGCACGTCAATCGGACGTGCGGTTTGCGCGGTACGGCTCAATATTCGTGTTTTAAGTGATGCGCGTGCTTCGTAAACGCGCGTGAGGGGGGTCAAAATGGGCCGAACGATGTCGGAATGGCCTGAAATCAGACGACAAATACTGGTGACTGATTTCTGAAGTGGTCGAGCAGACGGCACGTCAATCGGAAGTGTCGTGTGCCCGCGGTGACCGACAACGCAGTTCTGGTGTCATAAACGGCCAGAACAGGCGTCCATCGGTCAACTTCATAGCGGACAGCCTCGGATTGAGCTGAAACCACCGTGGAACATTCTAATTATTATTCGTGACGTGTACGCGTAGACGGCACCTCAATCGGATGTGCGGTTTGCGCGGTACGGCTCAATATTCGTGTTTTAAGTGATGCGCGCGCTTCGTAAACGCGCGTGAGGGGGGTCCAAACGGGCCGAACGATGTCGGAATGGCCTGAAATCAGACGACAAATATGGGTGAGTGATTTCTGAAGTGGTCGAGCAGACGTCACGTCAATCGGACGTGCTGTGTGCCCGCGGTGACCGACAACGCAGTTCTGGAGTCATAAACGGCCAGAACGGGCGTCCAATGGTCAAATTCATAGCGGACGACCTCGGATTGAGCTGAAACCACCTTGGAACATTCTAATTATCATTCGTGACGTGTACGCGCAGACGGAACGTCAATCGGACGTGCGATTTGCGCGGTACGACTCAATATTCGTGTTTTAAGTGATGTGCGCGCTTCGTAAACGCGCGTGAGGGGGGTCCAAACGAGCCGAACGATGTCGGAATGGCCTCAAATCAGACGAAAAATATGGGTGACTGATTTCTGAAGTGGTCGAGCAGACGGCATGTCAATCGGACGTGCCGTGTGCCCGCGGTGACCGACAACGCAGTTCTGGTGTCATAAACGGCCAGAACAGGCGTCCAACGGTCAAATTCATAGAGGACGGCCTCAGATTGAGCTGAAACCACCTTGGAACATTCTAATTATTATTCGTGACGTGTACGCGCAGACGGCACCTCAATCGGACGTGCGGTTTGCGCGGTACGGCTCAATATTCGTGTTTTAAGTGATGCGCGCGCTTCGTAAACGCGCGTGAGGGGGGTCCAAACGGGCCGAAAGATGTCGGAATGACCTTAAATCAGACGAAAAATACGGGTGATTGATTTATGAAGTGTTCGAGCAGACGGCACATTAATCGGACGTGTCGTGTGCCCGCGGTGACCGACAACGCAGTTCTGGTGTCATAAACGGCCATAACAGGCGTCCAACGGTCAAATTCATAGCGGACGGCCTCAGATTGAGCTGAAACCACCGTGGAACATTATAATTATTATTCTTGACGTGTACGCGCAGACGGTACGTCAATCGGACGTGCGGTTTTCGCGGTACGGCTCAATATTCGTGTTTTAAGTGATGCGCGCGCTTCGTAAACGCGCGTGAGGGGGGTCCAAATGGGCCGAACGATGTCGGAATGGCCTGAAATCAGACGACAAATACGGGTGACTGATTTCTGATGTGGTCGAGCAGACGGCACGTCAATCGGACGTGCCGTGTGCCCGCGGTGACCGACAACGCAGTTCTGGTGTCATAAACGGCCAAAACAGGCGTCCAACGGTCAAATTCATAGCGGACGGCCTCGGATTGAGCTGAAACCACCGTGGAACATTCTAATTATTATTCGTGACGTGTACGCGCAGAAGGCACGTCAATCGGACGTGCGGTTTGCGCGGTACGGCTCAATATTCGTGTTTTAAGTGATGCGCGCGCTTCGTAAACGCGCGTGAGGGGGGTCCAAACGGTCCGAACGATGTAGGAATGGCCTGAAATCAGACGAAAAATACAGGTGACTGATTTCTGAAGTGGTCGAGCAGACGGCACATCAATCGGACGTGCCGTGTGCCCGCGGTGACCGACAACGCAGTTCTGGTGTCATAAACGGCCAGAACGGGCGTCCAACGGTCAAATTCATAGCGGACGGCCTCGGATTGAGCTGAAACCACCGTGGAACATTCTAATTATTATTCGTGACGTGTACGCGCAAACGGCACCTCAATCGGACGTGCGGTTTGCGCGGTACGGCTCAATATTCGTGTTTTAAGTGATGCGCGCGCTTCGTAAACGCTCGTGAGGGGGGTCCAAACGGGCCGAACGATGTCGGAATGGCCTGAAATCAGACGACAAATACGGGTGACTGATTTCTGAAGTGTTCGAGTAGACGGAACTTCAATCGTACGTGCCGTGTGCCCGCGGTGACCGACAACGCAGTTCTGGTGTTGTAAACGGCCAGAACGGGCGTCCAACGGTCAAATTCATAGCGGACGACCTCGTATTGAGCTGAAACCACCGTGGAACATTCTAATTATTATTCGTGATGTGTACGCGTAGACGGAACGTCAATCGGACGTGCGGTTTGCGCGGTACGGCTTAATATTCATGTTTTAAGTGATGCGCGCGCTTCGTAAACGCGCGTGAGGGGGGTCCAAATGGGCCGAAAGATGTCGGAATGGCCTGAAATCAGACGACAAATACGGGTGAGTGATTTCTGAAGAGTTCGAACAGACGGCACGTCAATCGGACGTGCTGTGTGCCCGCGGTGACCGACAACGCAGTTCTGGTGTCATAAACGGCCAGAACGGGCGTCCAATGGTCAAATTCATAGTGGATGGCCTCGGATTGAGCTGAAACCACCGTGGAACATTATAATTATTATTTGTGACGTTTATGCGCAAATGGAATGTCAATCAGACGTGCGGTTTGCGCGGTACGGCTCAATATTCGTGTTTTAAGTGATGTGCGCGCTTCGTAAACGCGCGTGAGGGGGGTCCAAATGGGCCGAACGATGTCTGAATGGCCTGAAATCAGATGACAAATACAGATGACTGATTTCTGAAGTGTTCGAGAAGACGGCACGTCAATCGGACGTGCGGTGTGCCCGCGGTGACCGACAACGCAGTTCTGGTGTCATAAACGGCCAGAACGGGCGTCCAACGGTCAAATTCATAGCGGACGGCCTCGGATTGAGCTGAAACCACCGTGGAACATTCTAATTATTATTTTTGACGTGTAGGCGCGGACGGCACGTCAATCAGACGTGCGGTTTGCGCGGTACGACTCAATATTCGTGTTTTAAGTGATGCGCGCGCTTCGTAAACACGCGTGAGGGGGGTCCAAACGGGCCGAACGATGTCGGAATGGCCTGAAATCAGAAGACAAATACGGTTGAGTGATTTCTGAAGTGGTCGAGTAGACGGCACGTCAATCGGACGTGCGGTTTGCGCGGTACGGCTCAATATTCGTGTTTTAAGTGATGTGCGCGCTTCGTAAACGCGCGTGAGGGGGGTCCAAACTGGCCAAACGATGTCAGAATGGCCTGAAATCAGACGACAAATACGGGTGACTGATTTCTGAAGTGTCGAATAGACGGCACGTCAATCGGACGTGCCGTGTGCCCGCGGTGACCGACAACGCAGTTCTGGTGTCATAAACGGCCAGAACAAGCGTCCAAACGGTCAAATTCATAGTGGACGGCCTCGGATTGAGAAGAAACCACCGTGGAACATTCTAATTATTATTTGTGACGTGTACGCGCAGACGGCACGTCAATCGGACGTGCGGTTTGCGCGGTACGGCTCAATATTCGTGTTTTAAGTGATGCGCGCGCTTCGTAAACGCGCGTGAGGGGGGTCCAAACGGGTCGAACGATGTCGGAATGGCCTGAAATCAGAAGAAAAATACGGGTGAGTGATTTCTGAAGTGTTCAAGCAGACGGCACGTCAATCGGACGTGCTATTTGCGCGGTACGCCTCAATATTCGTGTTTTAAGTGATGCGCGCGCTTCGTAAACGCGCGTGAGGGGGGGTCCAAACCGGCCAAACGATGTCAGAATGTCCTGAAATCAGACGACAAATACGGGTGAATGATTTCTGAAGTGGTCGAGCAGACGGCACGTCAGTCGGACGTGCCGTGTGCCCGCGGTGACCGACAACGCAGTTCTGGTGTCATAAACGGCCAAAACGGGCGTCCAACGGTCAAATTCATGGCGGACGGCCACGGATTGAGTTGAAACCACCGTGGAACATTCTAATTATTATTCGTGACGTGTACGCGCAGACGGAACGTCAATCGGACGTGCCGTGTGCCCGCGGTGACCGAAAACGCGGTTCAGGGGTTGTTCAGGGGTTGTTCAGGGTTTGTTCAGGGGGTTGTCCGGGGGTCCAAGGGGGGGGGGGGGGGGTGGGGGGTGGTTGTCTGGGGGCTGTCTGGGGGGCTATCCGGGGTCCAGGGTGGGGGGTTGGGGGCTGTACGGGGGGGCTGTCCCAGGGGGCTGTCCGCGGGGCTGTCTGGGGGGTGTATGCGGGGTGTTCGGGGTCCAAGGGGGAGGGGGGGGGGGTTGTCTAGGGTCCAAGAATGAGGGGGGTTATCCAGGGAGTTCTCAAACACACAACCACTAAAAGACAACAACATCCATAAAAACTGGCAATATATAAAAATAACTCAACTCCAATACTATACTACGAGTCTAGATAAAACCAACAACTAGAATAGATTAAACATCAAATCTCAGTAATATAAGTCAAAAATGTAACGGATCAATATGTCACACATCAGCATCACCATCACCATCACCATCATCATCATCACCCCTCGTCATCGTCCTCACCCTCCACAGCGCCTTCCTCCTCGCCTTCGCCCTCCTCCTCGCCCTCCTCATCTCCCTCCTCTTCCGCATCAGACTCCTTGCCATCATCATCTTCAAGCTGGACATCGGTCTGACCACCACTGGAACTGACACCTGGTGCACCATATATAGAATGTATCGACGACATGTATTCATCAATCGCTGGGCTGGCCTCTACTAGAAGTGTTGGACGTAGAACTTCAATAAATTTCATAAATGCACTGTTTTCCCTAGCAGACTGTTCTGCCGTCTCTATGGCCCTTTTCTCAGCCTGTTCTGCCTGTGCCCTAACTTGCTACAGCTCAGTGGCACTACAACTCGTACCTGAGGCAGGCCAATACCTCGTCGGGGCTATCCTAGGTCGGCAGCGTACTCTTCCAGAATGATCATCTCCCAACACCTGATGTAAGTGATCAGATGGCCCAAAATTGTCTGCTTCTTGGGCATCGAGGGCCTTTAAAGCATCCTGTTACAAATATAAATATATTA